>BMAV01019652.1:31057-45081 GCA_019973955.1 Trichonephila inaurata madagascariensis
AGATTTAGACACGTAATTTATTAAGGGCATTGAGAACCCTTAAGTAAATCACGTTTTTCTTCTTGGAGGGGGTTGTGACGTCTCTCGCGTCCTTCTTCTAACATAACTCCTAAGTTCTTTGACGGCCACGATTAATGGCAAAACCTTTCCAACCCAATACCAAGAAGACAAACGGATCAAATATGTAAATGAGATATACTTTAAAAGGATAGAAGCTTTGATGAGAAGGCGCGGCAAGTTTAGAGATAACTTAGTGTGGAATCATTCGGATCAAGAGTTAGATGTCCTATAGCTCTGGAAGAAGGATACGTTCATATAAATTAAATTATAAAGAAATCTGAATTTTCTCATCTAAAGTTACGTTATAGGTATTACTCAATCGCTGAAGGAAGGTGACTCTACAAAAGGTAATATTTTGTATAGGAAGTTAGATTAATCAGTTAATTTATTATAATTAAGATAAGTGTTCTAGTTGCGCGATCTGACTTGAAAATAAGGTTTAATTGGGTGTTAACTCTCACTTTAAGAAAGTTGTCAATTAGAATTAAGTAATATAAGTTATTCTTAATAAAAGTTGTGTTAAGAATCCAATATGTCTCATCATTTAGATAATCCCACACCTCTAGCTTACGCGGATCCTAATAGACATAGTCATCACAGGATGGCTATGTCTCAAACTGAATGGGAGGGAAATATTTTTCAGTCCCCTGCTCTCGTGATTCAGCCCACAAGACTTTTGGACCCACTGATTTAACGAACACGTACTCCGTGTGTACTCGGAGGGTATTTGGTGGCATCGGGCATCGAACCCAGGCCTTCCGGTCTGGAGTCCGATGCTCTAACTACTAGGCTACCCACTGCTCTCGATGGTACTATGTCTAATCATGAAAGCATACACACAGCGTGGCAAGATAGTCTTGACAAAGAAAAATAAGGGACAGAAAGAGAAGTTCAGTCATAGAGACTAAAGAGTATTAAAATGGATTGTAATGTCTAAAAAGCGAACAACTACAGATAAGTGACCTCAGAGGTCAATCTGGATTCTCCAATGTCAATGATTATAGTTAGAAAGCACCTTCATAAACAAAACATTTACGGGAGAGCATCAATGCTCAAGGCACTTGTCACAAATGTTTATTCCAAACGTCGTCTACAGTGGTATCACACTCCCAAAATCTGATTGTTTGACAAGTGAAAGAAAGTAATACGGTCTGACGAAAATCGTCTTTCACACTTTTTTCAACAACAGGACGAGTGCACGTTTAGAGAACATCTGCAGAAGCGTATGATCGTGATTGTCTCCTTCCAACTGTCAAACATAGAGGTTTCATGATATGGGCAGCCGTGTCGTGTTTTTCTGCTGGAACAATCGTAACCCTGAAAGGAAGGATTACTGGGGAGGAGATATAGAGAAATTTTAGCTTACTAGGTCTATCCTATGATGCAAAACTTTGTTTCCTGTAGGAGATAGCATTTTACAGGAAAGTAACGCACCTATCCATGCAACGGGACTTGTTCAATTACGGATTAATGAACACGAGGATGAAGTTAAACATTCACCTTGGACCGCACAGTCAACCGACCTCATTATAATTGAATCATTATGGTCTATTTTAAAGCGTCCAATTTGGAAACGATATCCTCCACCGGTATTTCTCCCAGAACTGTTACAATATCACAATGAAGAATGGTACAATATTCCTCTAAACACTATTCAGCACTTGTATGAATCGATTCCTAGGTGAATCCAATCTGTATTACATGTTAAGGATGGTCCTAAACCATACGCATAAAATTTTTTTTTTTTTTTTTTTGTAAATCTAAGATGTTTTTATTATTTTGATAACCACAGGCATCTTCTATAACTCTCTCTCCATCCTTCTCCTCTCTCCACACATACCCATCAATGAATTAGTTGCTTGTGAATGTCGCTACTAGCCTAGTTCAGAGTCTGTGAACTTGAAATAAAATCCCTATTCTTGAATTTTTAAAACTATACAAATGTGTGTGCAAATTTTTAAACACCTTTAAGAATATTATTTTCAACAATTATCATTTCATAGTATATCTGCTAGAATATAAGTTTTTTTTAATATTTTTGCTTTTATATATTTGGTGCGTATGGAAAAAAATAGAATATTGTACAAAAGATTAAGTGACATTTATGAAGATATAATTTTATCTAGAGCAATGTTTTCTTAAATTTCTTATTGAAAATTATTTCAGTTGATATAAAAATGCGTTGCATTTTCCTCTGATAGTTTCTGTTTAGAGTTACAGTAATTTGAATCAAATATAAAAAAATTAATTTTTAAATTATTTTTTACCCGTATCGTTAGATAATTTGAATTAAAAAAAGAATCATATATTAAATAATTTTGAAAGAGAAAGAGAAGAAATTTAAAAAGAAGTAATTTTTAAAGAATAAGGAGTTTTTTTCATTGGAAGGAGAATTCAAATAGTGATGACATAAAAATTTTTCAACTTGTAAAATATATCAAGTATCTCAAAATGTTCAAATCAATCTATAAATTAAGAGCAATAACACGACCTTTGTAAAAACTTTCTATATCAGAACAGGTCAAAGCGTTCCTATAACGTACAACAAGCGATACATGGGATTCTCAAGAATGAAAATGATATACATTACTCCTTGGCTCATAGTTAAAAAATACTTTTGATATCAAACAATTGAAAAAAAGTTATGTGACTACCTACGGAGCACAATTTTTTTAAATATATAAATTTTCAACTAAATAAACACTTTTTTATTTGAAATGAGGCATAAAACTAGGAATTCAAGTACAATTTCCACAAAATTAAAAATAATTTTGGATATATTAGGAATTTTGAGTGAAACATTGCAATTACGGTAAACCTTGTATTGAAAATTCTAATTAATATTTTCGAATAATATTTATACAGTACATAAATAATATCTTTATATGTGCTTAGAGCCATAAGATTTGTAATACTTTTGAAAGTTTTTGAAGTATGTCTTTTTTTTATGCAAGAACTCAATTTCTTACAAAAAACTAATGTTATTTTCTCACAAAAAGTGCAATAAAATACATAAATATATACACAGAGATTAGATTTTGATTCATAACACAGATAGAACTAAATAAAACATATTCTGAAAATTTCAATTTAATATCTTAAAAATATTTTATGTAGGGATCTACTTTAGGTTTTGTAAACTCCATTTCCGGTTTACTAATTATTCTATAACTTTGCTTCTAAATATCGTAGAAACAAAAATAGAGTGTTTTTGGAATCTTAAATGCATAGGCTATAAGATAAAAGCATAAAAAAAAATTTGGAAAATTTTCACCAAAACGGCGAATTTTGGGTAGTCACATACCAAAAAACACAAGTAATACAAAAAAAAAAAAAAAAATTTAGTCAATTCCTACTTAGATCAACAAAGAAAATTTTTATTTTAGCTACTTTTTATTAAATAGTTACAATTAGTATAAATATGTATATACATATGATAGAATCACAATATTAAGTTTCACACAACTAGTTTCAGTCACTTTTAATTAATTCTAATTAAATTATCGCATTTTTACCCAAAGTAATAGTGTATAAAAATTTAAGCTCAAATGAGCACTTTAAAATGTGAGAAAAAACCTTTTCAAGTTTTGACACAAGTCGCCAAAATGGTCGCTAAAAATGATGCCAACGTGGCTGTATTTGTAATTCTTTAAGTAATTAGTTTTAATCAATTAATTTTGATTAATTATAAATAAATTACTGTATTGTCATCCAAAATAATCATGTATATAAAATTTCAGCTCGATTGAGCGCTTTAAAATGTATTTCATTAACGATTGAAAATTCCACGAAGATAAATAAATAAATATAGAGAGAGTGTAAGTTAATAGAAGGAATTGTGAAAAACATCCTCAAAAATCACAAACACGTTGAAAAAGGACCTTAGAATTAAAATAAACCCCATGAAATTAAATTATACAGAACATTATATTATAATAAATATATATTCTGCTTTTATCTAGGGACCTTATATTCTCCACACACACACAATTCAATTCATATTAAGATAATTTTAAAACACTGATTACACTGTTTAGGTACTTAATAAGCATATAAACAATTAAAAGAGTAGTTTTGAAAGTATCATTTTAAAACTCCGCGATATATTAAAAATTTACATAATTACTTCGAACTTCAGGTCATTTCAATTTAAGTAAATAATTCTCCGAAAAGAAGCAAAACATGTTGTTAACAAGACTAATTTATACATCTATTAAAAATATCTGCATTCATTGTATAAGTAATAATGTTTATTAATCTATGAAAATTTCGTTGATGATGTAAGAATATTAAATAATAAATGTGATCAAAGATTTTTTTAATTACACTGACTGATGGTAAAATTAATTGTGTATACGACCTAGCAATCGTGGAATGAATTTGTTAATTAGATTCAATAAGAAATTCCATTTGTTGCTGGATAAATGTAATTGTTTATGTTTTTAAAAGAGGCTCTGAAAGTTTTAGGCCATGTGCACAAGAGCGTAAACTTAACGCGGAACAGATTTTCGGACAGAAAAAATGCCTCAATTTTTTTATAAAAATTTGTGACATTGTGACTCATGCATTTGTTTATAATATAGTGTTTTTAAAATTTCAAAATATTTAATAAATAATTAATTTTTCCTTGTTAACATGAAAAGGGATTGCTCATTTAGCATTATGGTATAGGGAAAAAATGCAAAATACATTTTATAAAAGAAAAAATGTGTCAACTCGGATAAAAATGCGTAGTATGATAAAATAAGGGATTTTATACAGGATAGTGAAGCCAGAATATAATATTAATGCTGGATTACTTTTATATCTGAAGAAATATTCCGAATTTGGGTCCTATTCTTTAACATTAGCCGAAAACAGCCTTAAAGACATAATACTATTCATTCTATCTGTAGACAAGGAACTTCTTTTTTATTTATTTGTGTTATTTCTTCTTCATGGGTAATTTTTAAAAAAGTATTTTTTTTTGTTTTTGAAAATGATGAAATAATGGCAATTGAACAACAGCAATAATGACAGAAAAACAGGCTTTCTTAGAAAACAACTAGCTATGCAAGTGATCACGAAATTAATTTTAAAGTGAAATTGATGATAATGAAGAGAGAAATATTTGGATTCCAAAATTTTTAAAGGAGCAAAAAAAAAAAAAAAAAGTAAAGTATTTGAAAGTACTTTATTTATGTATATGCAACACATTTTCAAACACACACATGCGTATATATAGTTTGATGCGTAAAATGATAAGAGATATTTAAAAATGAAACAAAGTTATTGTGGAACATATCTTTAAGAAATTACAAGAAAAGAAACTCAAATTTAATATAAGTAAATTAAATGTCATAACAAAAATAAATTTAGTTTTAAAATTCGGGGATTTTTTTAAATTTTACAAACTAATGAATACCTAAATTTTATACTATGATTTACACTCACAGATTAAATTTAACCCTTTATCTACCGCAATATGAATTACTGCAGTTTTTTTCATGTAATATATTTTTTTTGGATCACTACATTGAAAATTAAGGGATATACATAAACAAAATGAACTTTGGGAATTTTAATCCATTAGAACTAATTAATTAATTAAAGATATTCAACTGTAAAATTAATTATATACACTGCTTACTTAAAATAAATAGTCAAATCGTTTTCTACGGTCTTCATTAACATAAAAAAAATAAAATAAAATAAAACACTTACCTTTTGACATTGACCACTTTTTCGAAACAAAAATGATAATCTTCGCAATGCGCTGTAAACGCCGTCAGCTGAAAACGCAATTTCTGCTATAAAACTATTCGTCTTTCCCGCTGAAATACTCATCACAGAACCCGTGCTGCCATACATGTTGGAAGAGTGGATTTTAAAGAATATTCCTGCTAAGTATCGTCAGAGTATTCGTAAAAAGGGTTATTCTATGTCATTTTAAAGTGAGTGATACTTATAAGTACCGTCGGTAGATAAAGGGTTAAAAGGTTCAATATGGAAATTATCCTCTTCTAATTAAATACATTGTTTTTATTTTACTTTTCAATAGTGAAATTGAAAACGAATAAAACTTCTATTTCTCTGTAAAATAGAAAGAAAAGTGGCAATTGTAACTAGAGATAAAAAGATAGCTATAAAAATTTTTTTTGCAATGTAAATTTTATGTCAGTAAATATAAAAATAATTAACCAAGAAAAGTTTATGACTGGTTGTATTAAGTTAGAAATGAAAATTATTTTTTGTTAAACCAGAATGTCCTTTAAAATCAGCATAAAAGTCATTAATAATTGCATAGGATGGATATAATTCTCCAGAAACGCAATATTTTGTGTACTAAATATTTTATAATGTACAGATACTGTAATCATAAAATATTTTTTTAACTCTTGTTTTTGCGTTTATTGTGTTTTAGACTATAATGCTTCTAATTATCTTGTTTTTTTATACATTTATAATAAAATTGAAGCCTAGTGGCAGAGTGGTAACGTTTCGCGCTTCCACATCACAGGTCCGTGGTTTAAAATCTGGACTGGGCAAGGTCGACTCAGCCTTTCATCCCTTCAGTGGGTCAATAAATGAGTACCAAGATTGCTCGTGAACTAAACACTGGGGATTTCGTGATTGAGCACCTGATCGGAATATCTGCTGACGCACCTCAGCGTCAAAGATCACAAAAACTGAGATGGACACAGCAGGCCTTGGCTCATATGGGTTGTTACGCTACTGAGTTTAGTTAAGTATAATGAAATTATTTAGAGTTTAGATCAGGGATCGGCAACCTTTTAGCTGTGGCGTGCCAAGCCAACCTACCAATATGATTCAGCGTGCCACACAATAAGACATTTTTTTAAACAATTCAATTCTCGCGATAACACATCCAGAGTTAGAGAATACAGGTCAATAATATAGATTTACACTTTTATTTTTATTAATTTTGCATCATTTAAAGATATTTCTTTACATAAAAACAGACAGCATAAAATATAACTTTTTTTCAACAATAAATAAAAAAAATAAAATAAAATTGTACACATACCATCCATTCTTAAAAAAAATATCTATTAAAATAAGAAATAGAAACATAAAATATAAGTATTTCCCTTCATTATAGTTAAAGAAAAAGGTAAATAAAAAAAAATTTAAATGCTAACCTAGTTACAAAATAGCTGTAAATTTATCTATAGAGTTATATTTCAGGTTTTTTCGTAACCCCGCAAATGTCCATAATTCTGAAAACGTTAGTCAAATAAGGTCCGTTATAAATTTATGAACTTCCATCTACTCAAAAAGTGACAAATTAGTTGAGTAGTGTAGAGTGCCACTGAGAATTATACTGCGTGCCACATGTAGCACGCGTGCCATGCGCTGCCGACCCCTGGTTTAGATTCGGCTTCAGTAAATATTAATATAAAGCAAAAATCATATATTTTTAAGCCTAAATCATTCCAACTCTACAATTAACAATCATATATTCACTTACAGGGTTGGAAAAATCAAAAAGTCAATTTTCATGTTTTATATTCAAGAAATCCTTATCTAAAATTTATTATCAGTAATAAAATACAACTATACAAGTATAATTCATACTTTGGTTTTATAACCAGCCGAAATATATCCTCACTATTAAATAAAAATTGTTTAGTTTAACATTTCATTTGAACATATTTAACCAGGATTTATGTATAAAATAGGATTTGAATATAACTATCTAAATATGTAACTACGGTTTAAACTAGTTTTTTTCCCCATTTAAATGTAGAATTTTCGAATTATCCCATCAAGATAGGGAGCATGAAGTTTGAAATCAATCAAAATTTTTATGGAATAAGTCAAATAAGGGGACTTGAGTTAAAACCTTCTATAAAAAACATCAGAATAATTTATGACGTTGCTTAACACTGTGCCTAAGCAGGATACTTAAATCACTAAGCGAGAAACCTGTGCCAGAAAAATAATAAAAAATGAACGAGAAATTTTATATTAAAAAGTGTAATGTTGTAAAAAAGCGCCTAATGTTAATTCTGGAATTAATTGTGTTGACCTTTTTCTCAGAATTTACATTATGTTTGAAATTATTCCACTGTAACTCGAACTATAACTTGTTTTTAAAGAATTTAAACAATATAAATTATCAAGCTTTCTGTATTTTAACCAACGTATGAGAACAAAAAAAATAACATTCTCTGGTAAAACTAGCTCATGGTACGATATTTTAACTTCGTATTACAAATTGGAACTTTTTAGAATTCTAAATTGTTATTATTTATCAGATATAAAACAAAATATATATATATTGAAAACTTGTTAAATATATTCTTTTTTTAAGAATATTATATAAGTATTTATATAAAATTAACCAAGTTTTAATTTTATCTGCAGAGATATTTATTAGATGACAGGACAAACTAAAGATCAATAACAATAAAAAAAAAAAGAATCAATAATATTTTTTTAAAACTAGAATTTAACTCTTGTTGAAATCTATCTTCGAAAGGTGGCTAAAATTACCCAACCTAGTCATTTTGACTTACTTGAAAAACAAAAAGAATGGAAATAAACAAGTAAAACAATATAATTAAAAATAGCATCCCCCCTTTTGGAATATAATTAAGGTACGTGTATCTTTTGTGCATACATCATAATTTGAAGAAACAAGAACGCGACAGATTTTTTCCCCCTACTTTCGCGCGCGCGCGGCTCGTTAAAAGGTAATTTGTCAACTGAACACAATTTTAGGAGGGAGGGGTGTACACAAATGCATACTTTGACACTGAATACATTAAAATAATATAAAGTTTTCAAACGATGTTTAAGGTATCCGAACACGCTCAATTGTAAAATAATTGCTTTTTATTGATATAAATTTTATAAAAATAGCATACTAAAACATTATAAATACATTTTTAGGGATCAAAATACCAGTAAATATTTATACTTAACCAGGAATATTTAAAATAAGTTATCAAAATTTCACAAAAGTCACAATCATAAGAGAAATTCTAGCAATTTTTAAAAAAATTCTTTAAAGCAGTTACAAAAAAAAGCAATAAACTTATATAAATAAAAAGTATTTCTGAAATAAACTACATACATTTATCTAGGGCAGGGGTGGCGAACCTTTATGGATCAACATGCCATTTTTTTCTAAAGAAGTGTTTAATGAGGTACAGACGTGCCGTCAAATAGTTTTGACTTGTGATTATTGAGTAATATATACTATAATAAAACTAAATACTAAGAACACAAAACTCTCTATTTTCTACGAAAAAATACCTTTTGTACTGTATAGTTGTAAATGTTTTAGTTATACGTGTAATTCAAATTAAAGTAACAGTAGCGTTAGTACTATTGTTGCATATTGAATGACAAATAGTTTATATTAGGATTGTAAGATGTTACTTTTAGTAGAATGATGCTCAATTGGAGTTTTCTGCCAATCGCGGGGGTTAAGGTATCCTACTACGTTCGGAACCGTGATTTTACAAAAGCACATAAATGGATAATTTTCATGATATTTAGTGTCACTTAGATTAGAATACATGTATAAAATGGTTTTAAGGAAATTTTGACAAAAAAAATTATTTAAATACAGTATTTTGGCAAAAAATTAACTTAGAATAATCTTTTTTCAAAATGTTCTCCTTTGGGGAAAAATGCTTCTATTATAATAATATTTTGCCTGAATATAGCTGAGACATCTCTACAGAGGCTCAACTAGAGTTTTTGAAATATATAACTTAGAAGTGGGTTTATTCGTATTTTAAGACAACAGAGGGGAGCAATTTTAAGAAAAAAACGAAAATAATTGTTTTAATTGTTAGTAACTCTGAAAATAATGTGATTTTTTCAAAAATTCTAGTTGAGCCTCTGTAGAGAGGTCTGAACTATATACAGGCAAAATATTAATACAATAGAAGCATTTTTTACAAAAGGAGAACATTTTGAAAAAAAGATTATTCTAAGTTAATTTTTTGCCAAAATATTGTATTTAAATTTTTTTTGTGAAAATATCCTTAAAACAATTTTATGCATGTATTATAATCTGAGTGACACCAGATATCATGAAAATTATCCATTTATGTGCTTTTTTAAAATCACGGTTCCGAACGTAGTTAGATACCTTAAGCAATTAATTATTTTTGCTATGGTTCACTTTTTTGACAAGAGGATTTGTCTCAAAATGCTGCTTTACACACACGATGTTATGCTTACCGCAATTCAGCTTAAAACACACACTGTTTTGTTGCCTTTACTAATAATGCCATATTTCTAGATTCCCCATATTTGAAATTCTGTGTTACACTTACTATCACGCGCTTTTTATTCTTTTGCTGAACTACCAATGTAAAATAACACTTAAAAATCGTAAATATAACACCAATAAACTGTAAAATACAGTTGTGTCAATGAAAATGACTGGGATTTGAGTAAGAAAACTTTGCAATACAAGCAATTGTAGTCCACGATGTAATTGAAGCATGACAATAACGAACGAGTGTGCTCCCCGTAGCCCCACGACCGATTACGAGTGTTTGTTCGTGATACTTCAAAGTGAACTTTGTTATTTTGAAATAAAATGCAAACCATTTTGATCGCTGGCGTGCACAAAATATTGTGTCACGTGCCATTGATGGCACGCGTGCCATTGGTTCACCACCCCTGATTTAGGGGATATAATGGTAAAAACTGTAATGTTTTATTAAAATATAAACGTTTTAGGGGTAATCGAATAAATACTATTAGAAATGTGACATTTATGAGGTTATTATGAAAAAACAGGTCATAACTCAAAAAATATTCGTACAGTATATATTATTTTTGTACATTCCACAGAAAATAATATAAATATGAGGTTCAAAAAGTTTTGTAGAAATACAATTATAACATTAGAAGTATTCAGACTCGCCATGATAGATTTTGAACTATTTAAATGCTCACTTCTGATTGATTATAATGCGGTTTTTCAAATTTTACGTAATTAATTGTAACTCGGCCTCTAGTTAATGCAGAAATAAAATAATATATGCTTTGTAAAGCCGAAGGATTGCACTATTAAATACAATTAAAAAATTGAGTGTTTTGATCGAAATTGATCATTTTAACCCTTTATCTACCGCACTATGATTTACTGCAGTTTTTTTCGTGCAATACATTGTTTGAATCACTACATGGAAAATTAAGGGATATACATAAACAAAATACTCAACTTCGGGAAATTTAATCTGTTACAGCTAATTAATTAAAGAGAGAGAGAGAGAGAGAGATATTCAACTGTAAAATTAATTATATAGACTATTGACTTAAAATAAGGAGTCAAATCGTTTTCTAAGGTCTTCATTAATATACAAAAAAAATAAGACACTTATCTTTTGACATTACCCATTTTTTCGGAACAAGAATGACAATCTTCACAATTCACTGAAAACACCGTCAGCTGAAAACGCAACTTCTGCTCTAAAACTATTCACCTTCTCCGCTAAAATACCCATCATAGAACCCGTGCTGCCATATATCTTGGAAAATTGGATTTCAAAGAATATTCCTGCTAAGTATCGTCAGAGTATTCGTAAAAATGGTTATTCTATGTAATTTTAAAGTGAGTGATACTTATAAGTACCGTCGGTAGATAAAGGGCTAACGTGATCGGATACATTGTAAGGAGTGAGTCACCCCGTTCATTAATGTTTGGGAGTTAGAATTAAGATCAGCCATAGTCAGAACAAATACAATTTATTAATCCTTACTAAATTTCAGCAACTCAGATCAGGAAATGCACACTACTATAACGTATAGGAGCAACTACATGAAGAAAGGATACTTAATAATTTATAACGATTTAATTAACTTACGCTTAGCACTCTTTGATTACTTACGGTTTGAATTACTGTATTCCTCTCTCAACTATTCGACCCCTGATCGTTATTAAATCCAATATAACTTAATATCTAAATCGTCAATTCAATCTTAAATATTAAGTAATTAATCGTCTAGTCCCTCTCGACTAGCTTTCTACTACTTTATGTTAATAATTTCTATCACCTAACTCCTAACCTCTCTCTTTCTTACCTAAAAGTTACTGCTTAAATATAAGCCTTCATTTAGATAACCACGTCTTCGGGAAATAATTTTTAATAGAAAAACATTTAAAAGAAGTAAATTTCCCTAAGAGGATTAGTGAGAGGTTCACCGTTACAACCTTAAAATAATTCAACTATCTCGTATGTTCAAGCATCCCGGGGAATTCCTGCTTATTATAACTCGTAAATTACAAAACATAAGAATCCAGGAAAGATTTTAGATGTGTATATGCCAAATCAAACGATTAATCAAATTTTAATTTTTCAAACATTTACATATAAAAATATTTTTATTCTAAGATAAATTTCAATTTATTTTATACTTGTGTTAGCTTTTTATAATGTAATTTCATTGCGATGGCAAAATTTTAAAGATTTTTCGAACAAAACAGTTCGAAATAATAATTCTTTCATAAAAGAGCCTGAACAACCACAAACGATAATATTCCGAGAAAATTATAATCAACCAATCAAAAAGAATCGGTTATTAAGACTGTTATGCATTACAAAGTAGAAAACATCAAGTGAAGTGAAAACAAGAGGAAAAAGATATCTTATTACGACGTATCTTTTTCGATATATATATATAACACTATTCTTAATTAACTGAATCACGACATTAATAAAAGGATGCGACCAGAATATTTTGAAGCAGCGTCTACAACTTTGTATGAGAAAGATTTCACTCAGTGAGTACCGCCTTTGTGTTTAATATTACAAGAGTTTCGTTACAGTCTCCGCTAACTTTTTTTTATATAATTTCCGAAACACTTCCTTTGGTGGAAAGCTTGTAAACATACCTCGCCTTCGTGACTAAAACCTAATTAAAAGTCCCTTATAAATAAATATAGGACCTAAATAATGATTCCTTTCTTTATGCGTTTATTTTAATATATCATCTTTCTGACCTTAATTGTAAGAGGACTTGACTTTAATATTATTGCGCATTTGGTTTTAAAAGAAGCATGAATTTGTAAGAAACAATTTCTGAAAGGAAATATGGAGTATCATGTATTTTAATTGGGTTTCTTATTTGGTAACGTGTTTATGCATTTTATAATTCTGAGAGATGGAATTAAATTAAAACCCGAAGTGACGCCCCGATATGCAACAAAAATGGAATGATAAATTGCTAACACCCGTTTTCTAATTATTTCGTAGGAAGTGCCTTTTTTTTTTAAAAAAAAAAGTCGTGCAAATAGTTTGCATTCGAACTTGTATTAGAAGTGATACTGTAATGTGAAAGAAATCATTCTAATAATTTAATGAACAAGTCACTCATTTTCAGAAGAGAAAGATCATACCATTTCGTTCCTTAAGTGAAATCGTTAGACATCAAAATACCATCTATAAATGACACCGTTCCTAATTAGCACCACACTAACTACTTTTAATCAAATGAAATGAGACTTTAACTAGATTTCAGTGACGCTTTTCTTTTACATTCCAATGCATCTTAGATTAAATTTCATAGTGTCTATCGCTTGTTCTCTTGAAGTCATTATGCTTCTTTTATTGATAAAATTCCGATAATTAGTTTCATAAGTAACAAAAAAGATATTTTTTGGCCCATGATTTTTGTGTTTTTGGTAGACAGGCAAATTCCTGGTGGATATGCAGCGAACGTCTCGCACGCAAACGGCAAAATTTAAGGGCACCAAATTCGGGCAGTATCTTGCAAAGTGGAAATTATATGCAGGAGCAAATACATTATTCAAAAATAATTTTTTGTCCAACATTGTAAACAAAGTAGACTAACATAGCATTAATAAACATTTTTTTTTGTATTCACAAATTATGTTTTATGTATTTTAAAATTTTATGGGTGATACGAAAAATTCTTCATGAAGTTGGGGGGGGGGGGGGGGGGGGGGGGGGGGGGGGGGGGGGGGGGGG
>BMAV01019653.1:0-12319 GCA_019973955.1 Trichonephila inaurata madagascariensis
AAATTGTACCATTTTTATTAAATTCAAATTGTACCATTTTTATTAAATTCAAATTGTACCATTTTTATTGAATCAATATGTACTAATTTTTATTTGTTTTAATGATGATTAAGTTTTATTTGTTTCAATAAATAATAATGTTAAACAATTTTTTTTAATTATGTTTTCAGCTTTATTATGTAGTTTCAACCATGCAAATGTGTAATATTTTTCATAAATAGTTGAGTAATAATTCCGGGACCAATCCTGGGGTCCCAGAATTTAGATAATGTAATCCCGAAATTCTGGGTCTGAGAAAATAGCATGGAATTGCGAATCCTATGGTGAAGGGACGGTAGAGGCCTATTCATCTCTAAAAATGAGTCATCGTGTTCCCTGGATCAGTTCCGAAAAAATTGTGCACGACAAATCTTGGCACTGTCGTTCTAGAACAGTGACTCCCAAACTAACCGTGCCCATGGACTCTATGCCATGAGCCTCCATAGTGAAACAACTCATGCAATGCATATCCAAAAAAATGACAAATTTAGCTTTGATGTCCTAAATGGTAAATTTTGGCGTAAAAATAAGACGTTAATAAAACATGTTGATATCTGAAAATGTATTCAAATTATAACTTTTGCTTTAAAATGAATAAAAATGCAATTTTTTTTTCAATGAGATAGACCAGGGGTCGGCACCCTTTTGAGTCGGAAGAGCCAAAAATTACAATTTACAAAATTTAAAATGTTTTAAAGAGCCACAAATTTTTTTCTTGCCAACAATAATTAGTACTTGCATAAATAAAGTTTTTTTGATAAAAAAAAACCCAATCTATTTGTTCATAAGAAAATATATCTATTTATTCATATATAAGTAGTGTTTTTCACAACAAATTAGATAATATATGTATGGTATTATTAGATCATTACTCATTTTTTAAGTAAAAAATTAAAACAGTTAAACATTTAATTATATATACAGAACTAACTTGTACTGCAATAACAAACAATTGAGCAAACAAATTCAATGGGTGTGTTTGGTTCACACAAGATGATAGCTCACACACACACAAATAACTCAAAGTGAAGTACTCAAGAAAGAGTCTTGCTCAGTTTTAGTGCACTGTAGTTTATTTACTCTATGTTGCTCAGCACGCTCGTTGAACTCCTTACTCTTTGGAGTCTTTAAGTTACACTGAAGGGTTTGACACCCTGAGCGCTAGAGGGCGCTCTACATTTACACTGAACATGCCGCCCGGCCTTGCAATGTTTTTAAACATGCAAGACTTACACAGAACATAATCATGAGATAACACATAGAGATACAATACTTCAAAATACACACAAAACAACATAC
The DNA here is from genome assembly GCA_019973955.1 of Trichonephila inaurata madagascariensis. Lineage (NCBI taxonomy): Eukaryota > Metazoa > Arthropoda > Arachnida > Araneae > Nephilidae > Trichonephila > Trichonephila inaurata. Next base: position 1,339 of record BMAV01019653.1, read on the forward strand.
AAATGAAAAAAAAAGCCAATGTATAAAGCAATTAATAAATCACATTACAGACCAAAACAATAGAATTTAAAAAAAAAATACTATTCTATACAACATTACTATTTGAAGGGTTATTTATGCTACTTCACACACACACTGTTTCATTTGCTAGAATGCACTGTTTCAAAATGGGTCTTTTAAATATACCTCTAGTGGTTTTGACTTCCACTACTCTTACTTTAGAATCCTTTCCTGGATAAATATTGTTGATTCTACCTAATGACCATTGCCATGAAGGTAAATTATCCTCTTTTATTATAACCATATCTCCAATTTTAGCATTCTTTTTCTCGAAATGCCACTTATTTCTCTGCTGAAAACTATTTAGATAGTCTACACTCCATCTTTTCCAAATTAATTGAATTATTTTTGTAATTTTCTGCCAATTATCCAACCTATTTTCATTTAGACTAGTTAAATCAGGCTCAACAATTGATGTAATTGATCTACCTATCAAAAAATGAGAAGGAGTCAATACATTTAAATCATCTAAGTCAGAAGGTAATGGGACAAGAGGACGAGAATTTAACATCCCCTCTATTTGGATAATCACGGTCAGAAACTCTTCATATGTTAATCTAATGTTACCTACTACTCTCTTTAAATAAAACTTAAAAGATTTAACGCCTGCCTCCCAGAGACCTCCAAAATTTGGGGCTCTAGGGGAAAGGAATTTCCAATCTATTCCTTCAGAGGCCATATAACTTGCAAGTGCCTCATCAGGTTTACACACCAAATTAAACATTTTTTTAAGTTCTATATTTGCACCCACAAAATTTGTTGCATTATCAGAATACAACTAAACACATTTACCTCTTCTAAATATAAAACGTTTAAGTGTAGCAATAAATGCTTTAGAGGTTAAATCAGTCATAATATCTAAGTGCACAGCTTTAGAAACAAAACATATAAATATACAAACATAGATTTTATTATATACACCTTTTCTCTGCCCTTTATACTTAATGTAAAAAGGACCACAGAAGTCCACACCTGATACATTGAATGGATAATTTTTGATAACTATTCTTTGGCAAATCAGCCATTATTTGATCAGTGCAAGTAGGATTGGCCTTACAACAAATTACACAATTATGAACAACTTTTCTACAAATATTACGGCCATTCAATATTCAAAATTTTTGCCTGATCTGATATAACAAGGATTGTGGACCACTATGTAAAAACTTTTTATGAAAATATTCAACTATTAAATAAGTCAATTTATGTTTCGAAGGCAAAAGAATTGGAAATTTCTGATTATAATTAATATCACTATTTCTCAATCGACCTCCAACTCTCAAAATCCCTTCACTATCAATAAATGGGTTGAGTGTTTTTACTCGACTGTTGGAAGGTACCATGGCAGAATTTTGAATACCATTCATCTCTACTTTAAACTCTTTTTGCACTAATCTCAATAAAAGCTGTTCAGCCTTTTTTAATTCTCCTAAATCTAGAGGCCCAATTCTTTTGCTTTCTTTGCTCTTACAGTTATACACAAACCTACAAATAAAACTTAAGACACGAATAATTTTTAAATAGTTATTACTAAGGTTAAGTAAATTATTTATACAAAAGAGTTAGTAGCAGAATCAAGAAAAAAGTTAGAAAAGTCACCACAGTTTTTAAGTTCACCTGGATCCTTGATCACTGCAACAGGAATTTGTCGTTGTGGGTACTGGTTGCTCATCAGAAATTTAGGACCATTCCACCACAACTCACAGGTTTTAAGTTTTGGAGAGTTCATTCCTCTGGAAATGAAGTCGGCAGGATTGTCCTCTGTTGGTACATAACGCCATTGCTCACTAAAAGTCATCTCCTGGATTGTAGCAATCCTATTAGCCACAAAGGTCTCTCTTAAGCTGATAGGACTCCTTCCTTATTCATGACAAAACTATCATGGAGTCACTCCAAAGGAAAGTATTAGTTACATTTAATTTTAAAGCTTGCTTGACACGATGCACTAATTTTGCTAACAGCACAGCGGCACATAGCTCAAGTCTGGGAGTCGTTGTTTGCTTGATAGGAGCAACTTGAGATTTACTGGCAATTAGATGTATAAGCACCCTTCTGTCTGATACGGATTTGCAGTAGACGACAGCTCCATACGCTGACTGGGACGCATCGGAGAATCTATGCAGCTCGATCACTTCCGGTTGCTCTACCATAATGCATCGATCGATGTTGATTTCATTTACTATCTGAAGTGATTCGACAAATTGTCGCCATTCTCTATTGATTGTATCTGGAAGCAAATCTGTCCAATCAATCTTTAACATCCATAATTTTTGAAGGAAGATTTTCGCCTTCGCCATCACAGGACCTAAAAGACCTAGAGGATCATATATCCTGGCGATGGTTGACAAAACATCCCGTTTGGTATTTAATTCGCGCAAGTCTATTTTTACTCTAAAGGAGAAGCAATCACATCTTTTGGGTTCCAATAAACACCCAAGACTTTTATCTCTGATGAATCTGAAAAATCATAATTTTCGGAATCCTCAATCAATTCCGTATTATTTCCGCACCACTTATGTAAAACCATACCTCCTTTAGCGAAGATATTGATCAGTTGATTTTTCAGTTCCTTTGCTTTTAACAAGGTCTCTGCACCAGTAAGTACATCATTAATGTACATGTCACTCATAACAAGTGATGACCCTAATGGAAAATTCTCTGCTTCATCTAGGGCTAATTGTTTTAGCGTACGCGTCGCTAAAAATGGTGCATTCGTTGTTCCATAGGTCACAGTTGACAACTCAAACGTTTTTATTGGTTCATCCATGTTCTCTCTCCACAGAATGCGATGAAGTTTACGCTGATCTGGATTAATCCAAATCATTCGATACATTTGTTGCGCATCCGCAATGAATGCAAGTATGTGCTTTCTAAAGCGAACCATTATTGAAAGAAGGTCATTTTGAGCAACTCCCCCGTTGTATTGTAGAGAGTTTAAAGAATAACCATTTGTAGTTGCACTCGACGCATTAAAAACTACTCTCAATTTACTTGTTTGTTTATCAGGGCGATAAACACCAAGATGTGGTATGAAATACATACCACACTCCTCTTTCTCATCTACTTCTTGCATATGGCCTATTTCCTTATGCTCTTTTAAAAAATCTCTATATAATTTTAAATAGTTAGGCTCCCGTTTTAATCTATTCTATAAAGAATTTAATTTTTTAAGGGCAATATCCTTTGACTGGCCTAAACAATTTGGATCCTTTTTAAATGGCATAGACACTATATATCTCCCCGTACTATCTCTAGTATGATTTTTTTGAAAATGCTCCTCACAAATTATCGTTTCCTTATTTTTTATTGTCTCAGGTTCAACATTTTCGATTTCCCAAAATCTCCTCATTGTCTTTTCTATATCGACATTATCCTTGATTAACCCACAGTGAGGTTTATTTTCACTAGAAACTGGGATACTCCCACTCGCAATATAGCCGAAGACTGTATTCTGAAAAATTAATTTTGTATTTAAAAGATTTATTTGCCCTGGTAAAAAAGAATTTCATAAAATATTTCTGCTCCCAACAATAAATCAAAATTTCCCGGAATGTTGAAATTTTCATCCGTTAATTTCTCTCTACTGAAATTACCCAAACAAACGTTAAAAGGTTGAGAAGGAATCATGTCCGTAATTCGCGTGCATTAGTTACATAACTATTTCCTCTATTTGCAATTGTTGCATTAACGCATGATTTAATCGTTAACTCTGAATTATTTAATCCTGAAACTAAAATGTTTATTTTTTCTCTTTTTAAATTGAGCCTATTCATACACTGTTGCGAAATAAAATTGCTTGTCGAATCTCCGTCCAACAGCGCTCTGACCTCTTGCATTTCCCCAAAGGAATCTAATGAAACAAATCGCGGTTGAAAGTAAAACGGATTTCGACTTTACGTAACTTGTTGTAGTAAACAGATCTCCTACACCCTGGGAAGAAGACCCCTCTTTCGAAATCTCCCCTATGTAATTTATGGGTTTGAACACAGACGCCTTCGCTGAAAGTTGACCCATCGAGAATTCCTCTTTTTCGCGCTCTTTCTGCACCCCCAATGAAAAAGGTTGAATGGCCCTTTCGCTCACTTGCTCTAAATTTGGGTCTCGAGAGAAACACAAAGAAGAATGATGCTTTTTTAGGCAGCATTTACAAAGACTTTAGATTTACAAAACTTGACTCTATGCAAATTTAAACAATTAAAGCGCAAGGAATTATTTTTAACAAATTCTACCCGTTTATTTACTGATTTACTATTACTGCTTATATTGAGGACATTTATTTAAAAAATGACTATCGGATTGACACAAAACACATTTTTTGTCCTTAACATCTGAGAAAAATACTCTAGACATATTTTTAAAATTTTGATTTTTGCGACAATAGTTAATACTCTCACTCAATGGTTTACCTCGCGATGAATAAAATAAATCAATTTCTTTTCCCAACGTTAAAGGATCAAACCATTTATCTGCTTGTCTGAGACTAATATGCGATGCGGTTTCTTTATCTAAAGTACTAAATATGTGGTGTGTGTTATCTCATTCTTTTTATAATTGTCAAGGTAAGGTTTTATGAAATATTGATCTTTCATTTGTTTTCTTTTATATATTCATTATACCAGTATACTGATTAATTATTTTACATTTTGGCAATTTTTCATGGTAAACAGTTTTAAATAAGCTAATTATCATTTCATAAAAATTTCAGACTATTCGATGAATATTATATCGTGCTATTCATGGAATGAAAACTTCAAACTGATGTTTAATTTTTGATCAAATACTGTTATACAAAACCCTAAGGCTTTTTTGATAATTGAAATAGGGATGTGAATTTTTTTGTAAATGTTCTGAAATGTATGTGTTGTAAAACTGTGCATGGAATTAGCCCTAAGATGTTAGTAATTTTTTTAAAAAGCTTCAAAGTCAAAATTAAGGCTTTTTGTGAATTATTTTGTATGTTTCACAATGAAAAAATTAATATAAAATTAATGAGCAGTATCATAAAAAAAACCACACACATTTTTACTTTGAAAAAAAATGTAGATATTTAAAAAATTCTTAAAGATTTAAAAAATGTTAAATTTTTTTTTACAATTTTAATTTTACAGATATTTTGCAATAAATTTGAAATTTTTTATATGGAATTATTACTCAATAATGACCTTTATAAAATACAATTAAAATCAAATTTCACTTAATAAAAATAAAAAAAATTGTAAAGTTGGTACCATGTCGCCTTTTAACTGAGTAAATATACATCATTACATTTATGTACATTTTCTTTGTCAGTTAATGATTTCTATTAAGAAAACAACACTCAATGATATGCTTTCATTCAAAAACAGATCGATCTGTTTACAGTAAAATGTTTAGATTCCTGGTAAATTCGAGAGACGTCTTATAGTGACGTCATGTGTAACTATGGAGACGGCTCCCGTATCCAAGGGAACGGGTAGCTCTGTAATTAGAACAGATCATACTAGAAGCATCTCCGATGTATTTTCTCAATGTTTAAAATCAAGCAAAAACATCTGTCTGCGTTTAAGTTGTCCATCTTGTGTTCATATAGTTGAACAGAAGTTTTTAAAAGACAAGAGTATAATTGAGAACGTAGTTCAGAAAGAAAAATTTTGATTCAACTACTAAATTTGAAATATAAAGTAGTGAAACATAACATAAATTTGAGGATAATGGAATGAACAGCAAACTTATGAGGAAAAGAAAAAAATGACTAATTTTTTTTAACGAAAAGTACAAGTAATATTAAGTAAAATAATATTTTACAGGTTGTGCTTATGGCGTTATTTTATAAGATATAGAGAAAAAAAAATTACTATCAATCAGAATTTACCTATTGAGGAAAGGATGTTATAAGATATGGAAATTAGGAGAAAATAATTTCACATTTAAAATTTGCCACAAAAGAGCTAAATTTTCAAAAAAAAAAAAAAAAAAAGAGGGGAAAAAATTTTATTTTAGTCAGATGATTTTAGACTCAGAATAAAATTATTTTTCTTCAATATAAAAAATTAAAAAGGATGATTATTGATAAATGAGTACTGGCTAGTGAAAAGTACTATGTACATTCCATCAGCCCAGTTCTCTTTCTCTCTCTCTCCACATCGTCGGATCAGTCCGATCCAAGCTTTTCTCCGTTTTTCTCTTCATCGTGCACTGCAGTTTGGACAGAAAATTTTTAAAAATATGACTAAAGGAGCTGTTAATTATACCTGATGTATTTTTTTTCTTGTTACTATATTTAGAAGGTGTCCTCTTATAGCAATTAATGTTAAAATGTACGAAAATGCCTGTTTCATTTTAAGAGGACTTGGTACCCTTTGAACTTCTTTCTTTATGTATTTAAAAGTTATATTTTAACATTTTATATATAAAATGTTTCTCTATTCAAGAAAATGATACGAGATGAAATTTTTCACATATTCACACAATTTTAAGAATTTTAATTTTTTGAAGAAAATTTTAAAATACTACTTCTGTAATTATTAATTTTTTGACCTGAAATTTTTGTAATATTCTTATGGATATTATAAACAACTTTAGGGATCGATTTTACAATAAATTAATTCATTTGTGGGAAAAAAAAAATAAAATGATATGCATGCTAAAAATCAACGAAAAAACCAATATCTCTTACATTTTAATTTTTTTTTTTTTTAAGTATTCAGTTTACAGTAAAATGGATCCCTAATTTTGTTACATGCTTTATATGCAACACACAGGAAAAAAATGGAAGTGATTGGTAAATAGTTGTGGAAGGAATTTTAAGAAGGTATTAATTGCACAAGAAAATTCAAGAAAAATGTTTTAAAAAAATTTTTCTGTCACGACAGAAAGTTTACTTTTTTTCTTCACATATATTGAAGTATTACATTTGTATGAAAAACATATCAGGAATAAGAACAGAAATTACGAAATTATTAATATAAAATGCCTTAATTGAAAATTTTTATATGCACACATTTCACAAAGAGGAAAAATTACATTATTGCATTGCCTCGGAAATATTCTGCTTTATATATTACACATTCTTTTTTATAGTTATTATTTCTCTTTATAAAATAGATTTTTTTTTATCATAACGCTTTTTTTTTTAGCTTTCTTTTCCTAAAAAGGAGGCCTGGCCGAATTGCCTAATTTGTATTCAAATGAAGTTTATTCAACTCCTAACTTTCCGACTTGCACAAATGATATATCAATCGAAAGATAATAATGCAAAGAAAGAGATTAAATAAATTTTTTTAAAAAAACCATAGGTCGGTCATTTTTGGGTATCAAGTCCTCTTAATAAAAAAAATTTTTGACTTTTTACCGTAAAGAGAAGCTCAAATACGCGTTAACTTCATTCCCCTTCTCGCAGTAATTATCATAAAATTAATTTCTTATTTTATTTTTTTCGTTCATCTATATACCATAGAGTAGGGATGGTGAACCTTTTGGAGACGTGGGTCAAATTTTGTTCATATTTTTTTAGTACTAGCTCGAGGGTCACTAATGCCTATTTGCACCAGAGTTGAGTTTAAAAATTTTCAACTGAGTATTTTTAAAACTAAACGTCTTTAAAATTCAATTGGCTTAATGGGTAAAAATGGTCGTGGTTTGACGATTTAAAAGCTTTTAGTGGGGTTAACAGTTATTAAGTGTTTGGTGCAAATTGCAATAAATGTTTGAATGAACAAGGAGTAACGAAATTTATTATAAAGTATTTTATGAGAAATCTGTTGCTGTTTATTTTCATATAGTTTTTTTTTTTTAAATTAGATTCATATTTCGTATCCATTAGTTTAATGCATTTCGCAGTTAATTCCCTGTCAATTCTATTTCTATTAAAAGATTTTTCAAAGTTCATTGGAGAAAACAACTTTTCACACGAATATGTGAACCCAAACATTAAAAGAGCTTTAACTAGTTTTTACATTGATATAAAATTATTTGGTAAAGAATCCCATACGGTTAATATAATATTTTCAATTTTTATTTTATTATCAATATTATCTGCATTACTTTCTCACAATTTTCCTCCTACTTCAGAAATTAAGTTTTCAAATTTTGTTTTCCACACTACGATGTTTCGCAATTCAACCAATTCCTTTTCAAAATTATCGATACCTATCCACATAAATTAGGTCAACTCCATTGTTTTAAATTCTGTTTAATAGGGATGTAAAATAAAGTGAAATGTATTTTCCACACCTTTAAATTGATTGAATCTCTTCTCAAAAGTTTGTTTTATTTCCTACATAATCATTAAATATTTTTAATTGCATTTTCTGGAATGTCAACGGAGTTTTCAAAACTTATTGTGTTTTGAAAATGATTTTGTAATTGAGGAAAATATTTCATGATTTTCATTTTCAAATCCTCAGTAAAGATGTCAAGTTTTTCGTCATAAATATTTAATATTTTCAAACATCTTTAAAACAATTGCTCCAGATCCTTGAAGTTTTTTATTCATTTCATTAAAATGCTGAATGTGTGTGTGTGATGTCGCATAAAAACATAAAACCATTTAACCTATGTACACTGAATAATTCATTGAAACTATTGTCTTTTTCAATTAAAAACAGAGCTTTTCTTCTAATAACGTTATAAAGCGATCAAGGACTTGAACGAAAGTAAGTCATCGCACGTTGTTGTATGTCAAAATCCCTGAATATTGGCATTTAATTTCCTTTAAGAATTGTGCAAATTGTTTACAAAGAGCTCTTGCGTTTATAAAGTTGATTATTTTTTTATTACGTGACATTATATACTTTGGAAAATGTTTTTTAAACCAAGCTTCGCACATAATACTTGCTGGTGTATTATACAATGAAATTTAATCAGAGAATGTGAAATATTTTGATTAAGATATACTGAATAAATCCAATGTTTTCCCCTACCATACAAGGTGTACCGTACCGTCTGTTGTTACAGAAACTATTTTCTGAAGGTCAATATCTATTTCTTTAGATGAAATATCAAATTCTGTAAAAATATCAAGGCCGGTACACTTCCTTTCAACGTTATTAGTTTTATTAACCCTTCTTTCACTGTACTTCCATACTTATACCGAAGAAAAACTGCTAATTGTGCATAAACATTTACATCATTTCTCTCATCTGAAGCATTTGAATACATTTCTGCATAATTTAAGTCGTTATGTATTTGCGAAAAAATAATTTTTTTATAATTCTATTACTAGTGATTTTTAATTATATTGCGACTTATAGGTAACTCATTTATACACTTTATAATCAAATATTTTTCTTTAAAATCAGCAAACAATGTAGGACTACATTCTAGAAACGCTTTTTTTACAAGTTTTCATGATGCGGCATGGAACTTGTATGGCCTGTTAATTTTTTAACCGCCGACATAGTACAGGGCTACTATTAAAAATATTTATAATTAGAATACAATAATTTTGAGAAGAAATTTTGAATTAACATGCCTAATATACATACACATCAATATACATTTCTTTCAAATGTGTTCAAAATGGATGCCACTAAGTTCAACACTGTTACTGACTGGTGCAAGTGTGCCTTAAATTGCGAGCCAAATATTGCTAGCATCGAGAATAACAGATATACGCAAGGTACCCATTGGCGCCTCACAAGGTGTAACAGACAGGGGACGATACAAGTGCTTTGTAAGTCTTTCTACAAACATAACCTTAAAAATGTGCATTTTATCCGAAAAAAGTGGTTTAAATATTTTTATTTGATTTGGTTTGTCGATTTTTTTTCAACAAAACAAAATGTGAGCAAAATTGTACACTTTATTTGATATTTTGTAAACACTTTTGCTTTATTTCAAATACTACATACTTTCGTATACATTTGTTGTCATTTGCGTAACTTTGGAACTGTAATGATCAAACTGAAGGTTATAGACAGCATTTAAATTGCTTTTGTGTCAATGCAGTGCTTGAAAAAATACACATAGAATATAAATAATCCACACAAATTAGAAAATCTGAATAAACCCGCGTAAACAAACAAGCTGTTGCTTAGTAGTCACGGGTCAGTAAAAAAGCTTGCGTGGGTCAGTGTCTGACCCACGGGTCATAGGTTCGCCATCACTGCTATAGACTGAAGAAATCTTTTTATCTTTCATTTGTTCAATAATTTCATGTTTTTTCAATTTTTTTATGGAGAATTTTGCCTGATTTACTGATATGTATTAAATCCATCTGTAACTGTCCTAAACTTGACTGGGTCTTTATGAAATTTGGGAGTAAGAAATATAAGTGGAAATTTAAAATTATTACTAATTTGAATTCTTAATTGCTTATGGAAATTGAAATATATATATTTCCCATTAATTTAATCCTTTATAACTTTTTAATTGACGATTCCTTCAGGACCCACGTTTAAATAATAACAAGTTACCTGCTTAACGGGAGCTACATCTATCGACATCTACCATCTTTTGAACTACATCTATCTATCCACTCAAATCATATGGTTTGAACTTCGTTTGTCGCTTCGTATATAAACCGATATTTCTGGAAAATCCATCCGCTTTCTCTATTGTCCTTCGCCATGTAGCCTGCTGTAATTTCGGCAGCAGGTTACGATACCTGTGCATATTTGTTTTGTTTAAGATGAACAGTAAACTGGATTACCAAAGACTGCTTTCTCGCCAATAACGTCGAATAAAACATAAACCATCATAAATAATGACCTAATTAAGGAATCATTTACACTTGCCAAATTATGATACTCAAGATATTATGTATATACACTAACTTCCAAAAGTTAAGCACGGAGAGGAAAATGCTAATTTCTGAAAGCCAATCAGAATTGAAGAGGATGCAATTCGCTGCAGATATATATGGAAGTATGCAAATATGTTTGGTAACAGCCAATCGTGCTTTCATGTCAAGAAATATGCAAAAAGGGCAGTCTTAAAGGAA
>BMAV01019653.1:17319-66964 GCA_019973955.1 Trichonephila inaurata madagascariensis
TTGGAAAAATGCCACTGTCAAAACTTTCTGAGGTTGTTATGAAAAACTACATTTGGAAGATATGGAATGTTACAGAAAATGATGTATATAAAAACCGGCCTTTATACCAGATATTACAATGAGAATTCACAGAATACACGTTTTCTGACAAGTATTGCAAGCAAAACTGAATATTTTCATGATGTACCAAACTACATTATATTACTACAGTAAGTATTTTGATGTCGCGAGACAAAGAAATCACAAGTGACTAGGCCGATACCTGAGCTGGCAATCCCCTCTCCTAACTTTCACACCACACCAACGGGAGGACGTTTGAGGTTTTTCAGCGGTACTAAGCTTGAACTCATGACATGTCGGCCACGTGTTCATTACTTTTACCACTAGGCTATCGTGGCCACGGGTCTTTTGTAGGAGCAGAGGGTAGAGAAAACGCTTCATATGCTTTTGGAAAGTACTACCAAAAGTAAATGCTCAAAAATTACAAATTTTTACTTTAAAGCCTGTTTTCTCAAAATGTAATATTTTACACTTTATATGTACCTTTTCTCAAAAACTACTAATCATATAATATAATCCTCAAATTTTTAGTGATCAGATTTTTATAACATGTTTACACATTTTAACGGAGGGAATTAGTTATATCTAGTAAACATTTTTAGATATGACTTTTTCAAACTAAATTTTAGGGAAAAAAATTGGACATTTTTAAAAAAAATTATAATTGTTTAGAGAGAGAGAGACTCCAAATGTCAAGATCCTATCTCAATTCCAAAGGAGGAGGGGGGCAAAAAATTTTCCCATCTTCGTAGGAATAACATGTGAACATGATATTTTAGTGCTGGAGCTCCCTAGGCCTACCAAAGAGGGCTATGTGTATAAATGGATGGGTCTCTCCGAGTGGAACCTGTGGTTCCAATCTCAAAGCAGACTCAAATACATTTCAAGATATTACAGATTTAAAAAAGTTTAAAACGTTGAAATAAAATACAAGAAATGACCGTATGAGCAAGAAATTTGGTCAAAATATGCAATGGAGGCAGATAGATCGAATGAGCCAGGTCCGTGCGGACTGAGAGGCTCAGGTGTCGAGCTATTGGCAAAATACTGTCCAGGAGGGAAAGCATCGGTGGTGTGTGTGTGGGGGGGTCGAGTCCTTTTACTACTTCCTAACCAAACAGGTAGTACTATCGATCTCCAAATATCAACCCCATATCCTCAAAAAATGGCACCCATAGGATTAACATGGGGATTTATATTTTAGAGTGTAAGCCCTCCCCTGCCCGAAGCAGGTCATCATTAGTAAAGAAACAATGAAAGGGATGGGGACACAGGCCAGATGTTACCCATCAAAAATAATTATAAAATAACTTTGAAATTGCTTATTTTTCACTTTAAGGGGATTGGTACGATTTACGCAAAATATTTTAATTTAAGGGTTTTCAAAATTTTTTTGGTTGCTTCCTATGTGTGTATACTATGTAAAACAGATTTTGTGCTCACAAAATTTCATAAAAAGCTAGTCGTTTAATTTTTTAAAGAAAAAAATTTGTAAAGTGATTTTTAAATGCTACTCCTACAAAAATTTACGTACACGCATGAAATTTGATTTATACAAGTACTTCAAACTATGTATAACAAAAGTTCGTATGGGTTTTGAGATAACATGATTGGTATTCGTACAATCTTCTTTTTTTTTATGATTGTATATTTGAAAACTCCTTAAAAAATGTATAAATTCTGAGTTAAATTATTTTTTAAAAAAAATAAGTATTGCTTTGATTCATAAATGCACACCAACGTTTGTTACATGTACTATTAACAATTGGTAAAAAAAAACCTTAGCATTTTAAATGAAGACAAACTAGTTATTTTATCATTCTGAGATAAGTCCGTTTAAAAGTTTTGATTTACCATAGAGATGTGAATAAAAACGAACGTAAAATATATCATAATTCTGCATTTTTTAAGTTCATTGCTTTCAAATTTTGTGAGGTTATAGAAAAGTATATAAAGAATAATTTAGGCTTTAAGAGACTGGATTTGATTTTTTGATCAATTTTTGTCAATTGAATCGTACTGTGTCCCCTTAAATTCAATATTAATCGTTCATGATTATTTATTTTATAAACTATTATTCCAATATCGGAGAGTATTTTCGAGATTTTACAAGAACTGCTTCCTAGAACAAATTTTCCTTGAATTTGAATTACATGTTCCTTGCGAAATTCAAAAGGGTTCCGAGTTTAAAATCTGGGAAGCCGTTTCCAAGAATTGAAGTTTATGTCTAAATATAAATCAGAAACACACACAATTAATCAATAACTTGAAAAAAGCAAAATACGTATTTTCGATTCCGCGAAACAAGGCGGGCGGCGTTGCTATGGAGATAGAGGCTCAAGAAGGGATTCCAACCCACGCGTATCGATCGATTTCTGGGGTCGCACGTGCCGACTCTCCGAGGTATTACAACATATGATCCCGGGGAAATTTTCCGACAGGATTCTGGGAAAGGGAACTAACAAGAAAATGGCGGTTAGCAACAGGGTACCAGTGAGCAGTTTGCTAACTCTTTAAAGAGTCCTTTCAAATTTCTCAAGATACTTCTAAACTCAGACTAAAAATTGCTTGAAAGTGACTAAAAGACACGCATTAAATTTTAACAAATGTATTAAATAGTTTTAAATTAAATTATCGATTTTCCACTGCATAGCAACAGGTCAAGGTTGCTCTCGAAATTGAATTTTCTTTTTTTTATCAGCACTGGTAGCACGATTTTAAATTATAATAAATGCTGTAATAAGTCTTTTAGTCGGATGATATAAATTTTTTTCGTGCGGTAAACATTTGTCAGAAACCTAGATGTTTTTTTTTTTTTAAATCTTGGTTCAGTTGCAAGGAACTTGTCTATTTTATATGAAGCAATATTTTAAATTTGAATTTTTTTTACAGAAGGTAGTAAATATTTGAAACCTTAGTAGGGGCGAGGAAACAGTTTTGCTCACTTAAATAATTTTAAGAAAAATAATTGATTTGTTTCTACTTTTTTAACTATCTGAGATATCTTAGTACTCTTAATTCAAGAGTTCCCCCCTCCTTTTTTCCCTCTTTTTTTGGAGGGAGAGGTTTATTTTGTATAACTAATCTCCTCGAATATTATCCTTCAGCTGAAGGCGATGGTTAATTCCTTTTCGGAAGGAAGCCATTGGTAATTAAATACTTAATGTATAATCGTTATAATACACGTAATGTACTGTTCCTACACTAGCTAGTTCACCCATAACAACTCATAGAGCAAAGGTAAAATTTAATAGAAATATAATTTTTTTTCTAACAAAATTTTATGAATTTGTTTACTATTATTTAAATATTGAGCATGCAAGAATTAATTAGTTTTGAATGAAAACTACGTAAGATAGCGGGTTTTTTGTAGCAAAGCACGCAAATAATAGGCAGAAAAAGTCTGTAAAAGCGGCTGTGAACTCCAAATCGGCTTAAAAGGTATCCGAACACGTTGAAATGACAAAGTTCAGTCAAAAAACATATTTTTTGTTTTTTATTTTATTAAATAGAGCCATCTTTTGGCTTTACAAAACATACAACATCTACGCTTCCTAGAGGTCAAGTTACAATCAATTTTATAAAATTAGAAAAACTGGAAATGGGTATTTAAATTGTTCAAAATCTATCATGGTGAGTCTGATTAACTCAAAACGTTATAATTGTATTTCTATAAAACTTTTTAAACTTGATATTTTTATTATTTTTTTAGAGAATGTACTAAAATATTTCTTATCGTATGAATATGTTTTGAGTTATAGACAATATTTAAATAATGGTCTCGTAAAGAATGTCACATTTCTTATAATATATGCTAGATCAGCTCTAAAATTTTTGAATTTTAACAAATCATTAAAATTGTAGTAGATTTTCTAGATAAATACATCTAATTTGTTTCAGCAATATTTTTACAGATATAAGTTTATTACTTTTTCTCTAATTGCTTTTAAATTTTTTCTAAAATATTCCTAAAATTTCACTTATTATTGTAATTTTTGTGAAGTTCAGATAATTTTTTTAAAAATATTGTTCGTTAAATATTAGTATTTATAGGTGTCAATTCCTAAAAAAAAAGGATTTATAATATTTTAGTATAATAACATTCAGTGGCGCACACAAGGTAGGTGTCCCCGGGTTCTTCCCCCCCCCAAAAAAAACCTTCGTTTTTTTCGATTGATTATAATCATATGTATATAGTACGTAAAATTTAATCAAGTACTTGTTATTAAAAATTAATTTTATTCATTAATTTTCTACTGTTTTTTGTTCCTGAAAATCGACACAATCAAAAGAATATGTTGGGCGGCGTATTGGAGCAGGATATGAGAATGATGAACTTCCGACCCTGAACCACCCCCCTTGAAAAATTTCTGTGTGCCGCCGCTAACATTTAAAAAAGTACTCCGAGCGTGTTCGGATACCTTAAATTCTAAGCTCGTTGTTGATGCGATGTTGAAGATCAACAGGGAGAAAATGATGTGAATGAATCATCCGTAATGCCGCTATGTGATCTTTGGGGATGGGATGAACTGAAATGCACTCAAGCGCATAGTGACGACCACAAGACTAATTCATGCGTGAATTCCCATGTAGAAATGTAGAAAGGAACACCTGCCGAGTTCAAAGAAGAAAAGGAAGGGGGACTAAAACTCATCTATTGAAATGGAATGGGACTCTTTCCTAACATAATAGGTAAAAAAGAAGCGCCGATTGGAGGTATGCTTTCAAGCGCAGATTCTGTTTAATGTATTGTAAAATCGTAAATTGTAAAAAATAATGTGAACCCATATGTTACAATTTGAAATACTTGCTTTACATTTCGTTCCTCAGTCGCTTAAAAACTTTCATTTCTATGTAAAAAATTTTGTAACCATTCATGCTTTTTTAACAGTAGACTGAATAGTAGCAAAAAAAAAAAAAAATGTTTACGCATTTCTGCTGCAAAGTCTGTTTGATACATTTTCAGATCAGACCTAATCATCACAATTCAGAAGTAAGTAGCTATTTATAAAATAAAATTCAAAACCATTGATTAATCATGAATTCATTTTTATTGTCTTAAAATTGTTTGATGTTAGGAAAAACCGCAAAAACTTGGGTTTATTAAAAAAAATATGCAATTAAAATTAAATGGATAATTCGGGTTTTCCTCTTTAATAAAGTATAAATATTAATAATTGATCAGGAGAGAAAGAATACTAGGTAATTGTTAATTAAGTTCAATTTCTGATATCATTGGTTCACTGTATATAAGGAGTCAATATTTTTTTAAAAACTTTTTAAGATTTCTATATTAATGCCTCTTCCTTCGAAACCTTATATTATATCAAGAGATCGAGAACTTTAACAAATATTAAACTAAATTAATAGAAATTTATATGTTGTTTTTAAATGTTATCTAAATTAAATCATATATTTCCGAAATTTCATTCTGAGGTTAAGAAATAGCATTCGAGACTCATACTTTTCACTTTGAAATAAATCACTTCTTATTAGGTCGAAATTCTCAATAAAGCTCATGATTGTTATTCTTAATACTATTTAATCAAAGTAAGAATTATGTAACGTAGAATTTTAGGACCCCCTCTGAAAGTCGGATTTTGCCTTTAATATTTTATAAATTGGGTAAATACGTATTTAGCGTAAGTCAGGCCTTGGGCCCCTAGAGTCCCCCCTCCCCCCCGTGGTGCTGGGATGTAAATTATGCCACTGAAATGTAGACACTTCAAGATGCTCTGTTCATTTGTTATAAACAGTCTCCCGACAATGCGCATTCAGTTGCTTTCTCTCAACGCTCCAGCAGCCCGCGCTTGATTGGAGACGAAACTTTCAATGACAGTGACATTATGAATAATTTGATAAATTATCAAGACGGACAAGAACCATATTCTTTGAGAGTGGATAAAAATATGCAGGGATCCGGCTTTCCAACAATTTGGAAAAACATTTTCTTCAAATAGATACCAATTAAGAAAGGAGTATAAAATTCCAGAAAGGGCTTCAATCATGCATATCTGGTTATCGTGACATTTACAAGCAACTGTGTGTGACCACCCAACCTTCGTCACAAAAACTTCTCTTACTTTATGTTGCCAAAAAATAAATCAATTGAAATTGTACCTTCAAGTGATGAAAGCGATTTTGAACTTATTTATTACAGGGCTTCAGATTACGATGAGTAGCAATGAATTATGTGTGTGCATTTTGAAAACTTATCCGTGTATACAATGAGAAACTATGTTTTTAAAATGTTTCCAAGTGTAATATTTACTTATTTATTTGGTTATGGAAGTGCTGTTACATAAATTTCTTAATAATTGGCATATTTTATAAATGCGACTTTTTTTATGTGGTCCCTATCCACCGCATAAAAAACATTTTCTGTAGTATTTCAACGAATTAGTTTGTTTTAAGTAAGAATTTATGAAATTTTTGAATATTTTTTTGTGCGTTTATTTTTGTGTAATCCTTATCTACCGCACAAAAACAGGTTCAACTGTATTAATGACTTATCCCGCTTCACAGTTTATCTCCAGTAATAATTCTATACTAAACATCGTTGTCTGCTTGTATTTAGGAATTATTTTTTGTATATGCTTTCTTTTAATCACCTAGACATAAAAAATATCGCTAACAGCATCAAGACGAGTTCACTATGACACAAGTATGAAAAGGGGGTCAACTTTATATGCAGGAAAAAAACGGAAACAGAGCAGCGGGCACTGAAAATTTGACACTGATAAGCAAATTTACGTCGATGGCGTAAACAAAATGATATAATTTTTGCTTGTAAATGTCCAACAGTCTTTAATAATTCTTTTACATTCTTTAAAAAAAATGTTTTTAAAAAAATGCATTGGATGGCACGGAAGACGACATCGTGTGGGAAAATGGCAACGCCGGCACTTATTCTTAAGTCAGCTGTGACAATGGTATTGAACGAATCCCTTTTGAAATATGATACTGTCGGTTAAAGTAATTATAGGTTCATGTATGTATTTGAGATTTTTAATACTGGTAAAATAAATTATTAACTTTTTATTATTTATCATTAAAAAAATTTTTTTTAATTTCTTAAGTATCGTATATCGATGAACATTTTACACAATTTTTTATTTCTCAAAAACGTGTAGAGAATCGGGAGTGCGATTTAGAATCGATGCATTTTTTCACAAAAACATTTAGAGAATTAGGGCTGCGGCTTAGATTAAGTACGGTATATTCCTAAAATGTTGGGTAATAAAATATGACATTAGGTTATCGGGCCCAGAGAATTGGACTGCCTAGGGGCCTCCATTCGTTTTATCCGATACTGGTTGCGCCACTATATTCTATCTTACCTTTTGTTTTACGTTCTACGACTGATTAATACCGTCTTTAATTTCTTATTTTTCGTCTGCTCATGTCTGTTCGCGAAGTTTAATCATTAGCGATCGGCTCTTATGTTTTCTCTGCTCTTATTTCATGTTCATTTAATCTGTTGCGCGCGCACTTCGTAGCACGGATGCCATTTGGGCGCCATCTAGTGCCAAAAACATGCCTAAGCTTACCGGCAAATCTTCCATTGTCTGAGCCGCCATCAACGCTGCGTGCGCATCGTACCACAGAAGCGTCGTACCGATCACTCTTTTCATCTGCTTTTTGAAGAGACTAATCCGATTTTCCGCCATTGGAAGGGTCCAGTTATAGCTAATTCTGTGTTGTACCATATGCTACAAGGGCGCAGAGTCGTTCCTGGTGGTGAATCTTTGTTAACTGAGGTAATTATAAATTAATATTTTAAATGCAAACGCGCGACAAGTTGCATTGCTATCTTAGCTTGCCATATGGTAGTTACCCTGAATTTTCTGTGTATTAAGTACCAAATTCAAAATATACGCAGAGTCGCATTCCAATAGTTGAATCTTTTTAATAGAAGAATATATGTAACTCCAGGAATTAATATTGAATACATTTGCACTAGTTATATTGCTAGAAACTATGATACTTTATTGTTTTTCAAGCGAATGTTTTTTTAAAAAAAGGCATGTTACTAATTGAATAATATAATTTAATTAATTAAACGAGAGAGAACATGTGTGTGTGTAGCTTGACACGTTCTTTGATAAAAAAAAAAACATATGCCTACCATTCGGTAGCTAACTATTGTAAGCAAGGTGTCCGCTTGTGTTAATTCTTTTATTTATTTGAATTTCTTGTATTATTGGTGTATTTTCTGAAGGTAGAAATAAAAGGTTTTGAAAATAAAATACAAATGTTTGAATACTACAATGTCTGGTCCTGAACAGGCTAAAGAAGAAAGCACCAACTTTAAAACCCAAACATTTTCAAGTACATATAATATCAAATATGGTAATTACATCTAAATATATTTATATATATGAAGGGTAAACTAGAAATTATTGCTACACTCTGAATGTTTATTCCCTTATTCTGTGCAATGCAGTAGTTTGGAATGTATTTTCTGCACTATTTCAAAAATCTTGTACAATGTACTTTTAAAAAACAAATGAGGCCTTTTTTCAAACTTTCAGAGTTTAAATTTATATTAAGATTTTCTTTCCATATATCTTTTATTATAGAATAAGCTTACATTTTGTGTCTATTTTCTTTTTAGAATTTTACTAAAATCTTAGAAAATGTTTTGTTAAGCAGTAATGATCCTTTTTATGATTTAACTGTTTGAACATCAAAAATGTTCTCAAATGACACTGGAAGAAAATATATAATCATATCTACTATAAAGTATTACTTTTATTTAACCAAGGAATTATTTGATGTTTGAAAATAAATGTTTCTAAAATATTTTCTGTTCTTATGTAACTTATTTTGAAATTCATGTTTATATCACAATTTTTAATTTCAATGCATTAAAGTTCAGAGAAATTAGTTTCAACAATTAAAAAGTAATTGAGGTAACTCGAATCAATTTACATCTGTCTTTATGATATCTAATCACAAGGTGACTAATGCATTATAATACAAGAATTGCTTTTCGTTCTTGTATTTTCATTATTCGGTATATAATAAAAAACTGTAAAACTCAAAATGAGGACAGACCAAACTCCTAAAATTCAAAATTGATTTATTAATTTTGGGGGTGTCTGAAATTTATATGAATCATTTTTTCTTAAAGTATTTAGCTTTCTTCATGGCTTTTTTTTAAAAATTTTATTATATTAAATTTAGTAGGTTAGAGGTACTCAGCATTTTTTTCCACTGGGCCACATACATATGATAGCTATTGCACACAGGCCAAAACATGAGGATTAATGGGGGGATATTCAAAAAGACTAAGGGAATGGTAAACATTTAAAATATGGAAAATTGATCGAAATATTAAAACTGATTCTTTGCTTTTATTTCTACACTATATTAACAACTTTATCAAACACACACACAAAAAAAGTTATATATATACATATATTTTGCTGAGTTATGGAGTGTTTTTTATTTCTTTTCTCATCCATGATCAAACCTTTTTACAGTCATGGGAAACCAAGCTGCCATGTTCTTTGATAATTTGATTTTTCTTTTGACTAAGCTTCTCTTATTTATTTATTTTTTCAAATATTAATTTATCAGATGCAGAATGACAACAAGGAATTTTAACTGAATTTCAGACTGAAATCAGTATTATTTGTTTGTTCAGAATTGTGTGTGAATTTTTGTTTCAAATTTATTCACATTTTTTGATGTTAATAAGTTAAGTGGTTTTTTTCAGAATTAAAGATAATTTTAGATTTCATTTGTTGGTAAAAGTAATAAGTATGGATCTCTTATAACAGCCAAATATAGAAAAACTAAAAGCCATCATACTAAAAGAAAAAAGATGTTAATGATATGAAACTGTATCAACTTTTGATGAAATGAACTGCAATACTGAGATCACATGCAAAGTCAATCATCTGACACTGGTGTGACATCTTTCCAACTTGAAGCAAATTACATTTTAACACACAGGCTACATTATCTGAATTATTGCAACAAGTTTCTAATAAAAGCTGTTCAATCTGAGAGCTGGATATTTATTTCTGAAAATATTTTATTTTTGTTACTGAATTTATTAAATAGTAAGTCGAAAGCATTTAAGAAACACTCTTTCACAATTTCTGCGTCAGAAAATGGTTTCATATTACCTATAATATAATATATTTCATAGGATGCCTTTGCTACCACTGCATCTTGTGACATTACCTCTGTGTTCACAGTAACCTTGTGGTCAAGGTAACAGACTTGTGTGGCCGGCGTGTCATGAGTTCGAGCCTAGTACCACTGAAGATCTGCCACATAGGGGAATGATGCATGTTAAATCTGTCAAGAGCTCAAACGTGCTCCTGTTAGGGAGATGGGGTACCAGCTTGGGTATCGTCCTCATTACTTAACCATGGTTCAAAATTACGAAATCCGTTGCCAAAAGCCCTCAAGTAGTTGAATAGTGCGACGTTAGTTTTTTAACTATTTTGTCTTACTATAGCTATTTAACTAACTATAACTTCAAAATATTTTGTCACTTTTATTTTTTGTGACATTACAAAATATTCTATTGCTGCTACAAATATTATTTAAGAAAGCCAATTTATTGCCTCTTGAAAGAGATCCTTGAAAGTGTCATTGAATTATTTGTGTCAACTGGTATTTTTTTAATGCAGCACTTTCAGCAAATCAAATAATTACTGATTAATGTTTGTTAATCAGCACAAAATATAGTCAACTTCCCTATCGTCTTGAAGCAACCTATTTTCTTTTAATAGTTTTCACTTGCAGGATAGTTTAAAATTAGTTTCACCCATAAAATGGTCACTACTCCACTGTTATTTTTAATCACTATAATGGCTAGATATTGCTGTTGCAAATAGAAAAGAAAATATTAATTTGCACCCATACAATGTCGACAACAAAAAGAAAATTTGATAGATTTGATTTCTTGAATGCAAAAGTTTCCTGTCAATTTTTTAATACATTGTACTTAAATAAATGAATTTCTCAGTGCAATGGTCCATGACCAAAAGGTTAGTTCCAAATACTCATTTATTTATAAAAAAAACATATATTGCATCTGGATTTAATTTTTTTTTAAAATTCAAGAATGAAAATTAAAATGGAGGGGTAAAAATCAGAGTTAGAGAACTGTGAAAAATAAAGAGTTTTTTTTTACTGAAGCAAATCAAGTTAACATCACCAATGTTTCCCCAATGTCAAATTATAATGGAGAAAGGGAAGCTCACACCCTCAAGTAGTGAGAGTTTGTATAAATCCCATATATATCTAAAGATTTGTATGATTTCAAAGCATCGAAGCCATAGATAAATAGAATGAAGATTTAAAAAAAGAATATTACTGGTTTATATATATGGTTGCAAAATAATGTAGAAAGGAATTGGCTATATATTATGTTATACTTTAAATCAGCAGTTCTTAAACTTTAAAATGTTGTGGCTCCCTTTATGTATCAGCCAAACATCGTGGACCCCCCCCTGCAAAGTTCTTAAGTACTCCCAACATATGACTGAATGATTTAAAGGTTCCTCAATAATCCAAAGACTGCCTATACTACTTACAGACCTTTTTTAACATTTCTTTTTGTTCCCTTAATAAAAACAGAAACATCTACTTAAAAATATTACAAAATACTTAACATTAAATGAAAAACTTTCACAAACCCCCTAGAAAGTTGCTGGGGAGCCTCTGGGATTCTATGGACCACAGTTTAAGAACCGTTGCTTTAAACGATAACTTGATGGGATGATGTCTTTTACCCTGTTTCCATTTGATATCACTTCCAAAAATACTTGAGCAAAACTCTTAGGAAGTACTTCAAAAAATGTATAAAAGGGTATTTTACTCTGCTGAGGTCTTTCCTTGCAGAAAAGGTATGTCATGCAGAGTTAGTTAATTTAAATTAGGAAATTTAATTTTTGATCTTGAACCAAATTCCTCACACACATTTGATATATCAAATCTTTATTATTCTGATCAAAATGATTCTTTTATTTTTTTAATACCTTAGTTCTTTATTAGAACACTAGCATACACAAGGGGAGGGTTTGGAGTTTCAACCCCCATAGACCTACAGATTTTTAATTTTAACCATAGAGATTACCTCCTTTACACATCTGCATGTTTTTTAGAATGTAACTCCCACCCCCATTTGAGAGATCTGTGTATGCCTCTATACTCGAATATTAGTTTTTATCTAGTATGCTATAGTAAAAATTGGCAAATTTGGGGATTTTGAAATTCTTATTACAGAAAAATGAATTTAAGAAGAAACAAACAGATCTGACATGTTCTTATGGTATTTTATACATACTTAAAATGAAAATATGTAGGTAAGTCATTGGTGCACTTGATATGGAATGCCCCAGATGTAATTATTCTTACGACAAAAACTGACAACGTGTTTTAGAAATAAAAATAAGTAATGAAAGTAATTTGCAATGAAATTAAAGTAAATAAAAGTAATTTGAGTAGTGAAACAAATCTATAGATAATAAAGAACTTTTGATTGAATATGTACTTATCAATAATTATTTATATATACTCACATGTAAGATCTAGTGCTTTTAAAATATTACTGTTTCCTAGCCACTAATTTTGTCTTGATGTGTGGTTTTCATATTTTTCCAGACCTGTATATTCTGTAACTTCTAAATCCTTAAGTTGGATAGTATATAGCATGCTTAGTTAAAATTCTCTAGATTAATGTGTTGACTTAACAAAGTTTTACTAATTTTCAATCACACACACACAATATGCTGTAGCAGTTAAGAGTTAGTAAAGAGTAAAAAACATGATCGCACAAAGTAGGATGTGACCAATGAATGAAACTAAGGATAAAATGCACTGGTAAATTTATGAGGCAGTTATATTACTAATTTAATAACAGACTACTATAGTTTTTTTCTACCCAATAAGTGTACATTTTCACCAAGTTGTAGCGATAGCATTATAACATATCTTTGGTTTTTATCATTTATTGCTCTTATTTTTCTATTACTTTTTTCCCCAATAAAAAGATAATTCAACTGTGATTGTTGTGGCAAACCTGACAACTTTAATGCTTTACATATAAAAGTTATGCTTTTATGCCTAGATATTCATGTAAAATGCCAGAGATCCGATGAAGATATTCTTCTTAATTAGCTTTTTTTTCTGCTTTCAACAATCAAAAAATAAGTAGTTGCACATGATGAAACAGTAGTTCTTTTTTTCTTCAGGAATTCGATTGTATTAAGGCATCCTAAGTGGAGAGGATATGCATTTTGTGACATATCTTGTAAAAACTACACAGTTTGTCACAAATGATAAATCAAGTAGCAGTTGTGCTCAAAATTTGATCATTTTTTTCTCAAGGACAATGTTTAGTCAAATGTAATCAAGGTTGAAGTATACTGTTTACATAGTTTCTTGTAAAACATAATGTTCCGTTTTATTGCAGCCAATCATGCCTATCCTCTTTTTTAGAAAATGTTTCCAAAGTCTGGTATTGCCTAGCTGTATGGATATTGCAAGAATTAAAACATTTCTGTTGTAGTTTGTGAACTAGTTTCTAGGCAGAAAGAGGGTATCATTAAATGTATAAAACAATGTCATTTTTCAGCAGCATCTGGTGACACTAGGGATACAATCTAAATTATATCACATTGTGGTCGCTTTGATCCTGCAAAATGTCTAATTTTGTGTAGCTTTCTTGCAATTCAAAATTTGATTGTGGATTCCGTAAAAAGAATTTTAAAAATGTGGAATACATTTGGAACCTTTAGTTTCATTTATGGCAGATATTTCTACCCTAATGCAAGGGAAAAAGTGGAGTGGTTAACAGTAAAAAAAAATAAACTAAAAATGAGAATTTATATTGTGTGTTTTAATTAATTTGGCATCAGAAAAAGGTGCTGCTTTTTCTTTAAAAGTTGATGAGATGCTTGTAGATATATTTTATCTCTAAAGCTTTCAAAGTTTTCATAATTAAGAAGCCTCAAATTTTAAAGCATTTATGTATTCAGTCCCTCACTGATGACGTCATCGATCAGTACTGGGAGGCTCGGCGTCAAATGGTCAAGAAGCCAAGCACGGGCATTGGATAAATAAATGTGACTACTGCTTAGTTGTAGGCTTCACATCTACTTTGTATAATTTGAGTGTTAAATTCTATGTATGTTGCTCATTAATTTTTTTTTTTTGTTGGTATCTGTATTAACTGAAGTTTGTAAGGCAACAGAAAAGACAGTTTTACTATCACAGAAAGTTTTAAGTATTGATTCTAAATAACTGTCGAATAAAAACTAATATACAGTGAAAATCATTTAACACGAAACTAAGGGGTACTGAAATATTTTTTTTGTGTGTTAAAAGAGTTTGGTATTAAAGGATATTGCAAAAAAAACAAACATATATTCAACAAAATTAAGTTTATTAGAGTACATTTTATTTACATAGATATGTATACATGCATGTATTTAATAAAAATCAATTAAACAAAAACACAAGAACTTAATGAAATTTAGTATAGATTTCAAGTTTTTTGAAAAACGAAGCATTTATTAAGTTTTTAAAAAATATTTTTTTTTAAAGCTTTAAGTTACCAACAAATTGTTCTTGAAACGTTCCAACCATCCTGGATCTTGCTTGTTTGAACCAATTAAGTAAAGCTGTCTCTAAATCGTCTTGCTTGTCCATTCGCGTCCATTTTCGATCTGGTTTATACTTACTCTGTTCAAACATTCCATAATTTTCTCTTTTTTTTTTTAAAAAAAAAACTATTGTTGGTAATATAGAGTTAGCAATACAAAAACTTTAACAGATTCCCGTTTTCATCTTCTGTTTTTGATCAACAGTCTTAAGAAGTTCCATCTTCATTTTAAGCAAAATAGAAGGTTGCTTCCCCTAAGCTTTTTGCCATTGTGCTCATATAATCTTCTAAAATAGGAAAGAAAACACAAACCAAACTCGCTGTTTTTTTTTCTTCTCATACTGCAATGTTCTTGTCACCAAAGCCCGCTGATGAGAGATTAGATGTTTTTATGTGGTGTTTGTAGATGTGTGGAGGGTAAAAGTACCTTAGATAAATAAAATTGGCATGTGTCAAGCTAGCCTCCTTTCTACGATACATGTGAAACCACCTTTTTCATTTTGCACCCATCTTAAATCTTGCTTGCGCTGCTGTGGTTTTCCGTATTTTGTTCATTCTTAGAAGGGAAATCTTTTCGTGTTCAGTGATTTTCATTTTGTATTAAGAGAAAAAAATATACGAAAATACATACTAGTTTTTTGGGGCTGTTGTATTGTTTTATGGTAACCAATATTTCATCTTGAATGTCTTTGTGTTAACCATATTTCACTGTATATAGATTCTAAAGATAATGTGGAAATTCAAGTCATGTGGAAGTGAATATTTTTTTTAACTTACTACATAAATTTTGAAATATTTTTTGAACTGTTAGTTTAGAAAAAATTTCAAAATACCTTTGTGTGTATTTACATAATTTAAAGTATTTATTTTAATTTTCTGGCTGATAAATTATTTGTAAATATTTCCTTTTTGATTATAAGAGTTTTATTAAATATACTTAATGTATACCTATAAAAATGATTTTTATATTTTTGATATATAGTCTGACTTTCACTATAATCACTTATAAAGTGGCAAATCAGAATTTAAATCTCAATCTCAAGAAAATTTGATAAGTTTTATCTTATTTTAAAAAGATTAAATATTGAAAAACCATAATTAAAAATCATGTAATTTTCAAATATTTCTGTTAATTTATTTGTTATTAAACAACTTAAAGTTTTGTAGTAAATAAAAGTCCCTATTTTTTGCTTAAAATTTTGAAATTTAAAAAAAATCCAAGTTTTTCTGTGTATGATATAAGTTTGGGCATTAAATCGATTTCTATTTAAGTGTTCACTTACAGTGAAAAATAAGATAAGGCTGGAAGTATCAAATAAAATTGCATATTTAATGTAATGAAAAATTTATTAAGTGATTTTTAAATCTATATTTTTGTGCAAATGGAACAATCCACAAATGGTGAAAAGTAATTAAAATTATCAAAAGTTTTTTATTCATTAGTTTTCTGTGTCTTACCAAAGATTTTCTCATTCATTTATTCTTTCCCCAGGCCTCTGATCTAGTCTTCTTTTTGAGACAATCTCTCTTTAAACATTATTGCCAGATGCAACTGTGCATACTTTCATTAGAGTTTTGAGTTTGTCTGCTGTGCATCTATCAGGTGTAAAATCTTAAGCTAAATGTTGATGCACAAGGATAATTTTATCATTAACTTACTGCAACAAACTAATTCTCATGGAAGTATGTGATCCATTTTATTTTTATCTACTGCTCTTTTGTACGTACAAGGATGATTCCCCTTTCATACATAGGTTTTTTGTTGGCTGCTGAACTATGCATTAAGCAGGCTTAAATGGCAGGTTTTTATTTATTTGGTGCCTGCTAATTGTTTTTTATGGCATTTCTGTAAAAATTTTGTAGTTTCATGACATTTTTATTAATCAAGCTTCCCTGATTATGTTTACTAAGGCACCTTAATTTCACTATGGTTCAATAACTCCTCTTTTTCAATTTCAACATCAGATTGATGTTATTTTCTGCTAAAAAATGTAAAGATTTTAGTTTCCATCACTCTGTACAGAATTAAATCTCATTTGACATTCACTAATTGATTGTCTCAACATCATCAGGGCAGCATGCAGCTGTATGGTTCTAAATGTTCTTTTGAAATTCAGCGTGTCTTTTTTGCCATGTGATACCCCACTCTGTGGGCTCCCATAATTCCCACATGATTCTAATAGTACTTCAACAATACTTTTCTCAAAGTTAAGGATATCAATAACAATATGTAATCCTGTCATTGCTTTTGAAAAGTACCAATACACAACAAGGCACATTAATGACTTTATTTTTTATGTAAGCTTCTGTAGCTGTTTGACATGATGTTTAAAGTGGGCTTTTTATATTTTTTCCCATCAATAAATTATATATGCACTACGTAAATATATTTTTTATCCATTGTTGGCATGTTTAGAAAAAAAAGCAAAAGAACCATGGCCTTTGCTTATGGATAAGAAGGCACTAACCAGCTTGCTATTTATACTGTGCAAACTTTTTACTTTCTCTTGAAAGCTTGATTAAACAGTTCCATGACTGTCATACAAGACTTTCATAAAATACATTCTTTATAGAGTGAAAATAGAGGGCGGTAAGCCTAAAAGCGGCGGGATGCCGACAGTAAAATTAAAGTCGATAATACTCACGAGAGAGAAATAAAACCTTAATCCATAACAAACAAATATTTATTATGATTAACATAGGTAAACAATAACAAATTAACAATGAATTTAAAGGTAAGTAGTATTAGACAAAGAGGCACTTTAAATATTGAAACACATTCTACGATGGAACGACTGGGAGAATACGTCCACTCGGGATGAGGAAACTCGTAGAAGTGATGAGTAGTAGGGGGCGCAACAAGCGACAATAGCGGGGGTGTACAAGGTACAAACACAGAGTACCCCGTGGAATGTTAACTTTTATTAATAACACAGAATGAACGTTTTTTACTTGAAACTTTCTGCAATAATTCATAAAACATAGCTAGTGTTTTAAATAGTAATTTGCTTTGGGTGGGAAAGATGATTGAGTTTCAGATTGACTTTGTTGTAAGATCTTAGTATTGCTGTTCTTTTCATTGAAAGTTGGTGCAGTTTTAGATGATTTGTGCTATCATTTCTTACTATTTTCAGGTAACATATTTTTCCTTTTAGTATAACTTTTAGTTTTTCTATATTTGGCTGTTATAAGATCCGTACTTTTCACTTTTATCAGCCATTCAAATCTGAAATGATCTTTCATTCTGAAAAGAGCGATTTATTTTAGTGAAATCAAAAAAATATTGAATAGATTTGAAACAAAAATGAGCATGCAAGACTGAAAAAATTTTAAACAAATTATAATTTTAGTTTCGAAATTAGTAAAAAATCTTTGTTGCCATCCTACACTTGATAAATTAATATTTGAAATAAAAAATAAGAAATGCTTTGTGTGAAAAGAAAAATCAAATCAAAGCACATGGCAGATTAGTTTATATGACAATGGAATAGAACTAAGGGGCTTATTTACACTTATTTACAGATGAAAGGAAATCGAAACTACCCCATAATTCGACCAAAAGTGCTTAAAACCGAATTCATTTGTGAGTGTGTTTGATAGATATGTTAATATAGTATTAAAATAAAAGCAGAAAAATAAATTTTAATATTTTAATCAATTTTCCACATTTTAAGTATCCTTGTTCTTATGTGCCCCTTCCACCCCCCACCCCCCATTAATACTCATTTTGCAGCCAGCGTTAAATATATGTTACATGTATGTGGCCCGGCAGGAAAAAGGTTGAGTACTCCTGATCTACACTGTTAAAATTCGAGATAACGTATTTACATATCTATTTGATTCTATCTTCTCAAGAATCACTAAATGCAGAAATGAATTGAAGGTATTGAAAGATGGGAAATAATCTGAGGGATCAGTTTTGACTATTCTAAAATTACAGTACAATATAATTAAAAACTTAAAAATGAGTGGTTGGCCCAACCTTGTAATGCCATAAATCGTAAAGATAACCAATATTTCCATCATTTGTAAAAGTGCCATCCTTTCTTCCGTCCTGTAAAATCGGACAAAAAGTAATTCCGGAATTGGGCATGCATTTTATTTTGCCAGGACATGGTATTTGTTCATAAAATAATGCATTTTTTATGATTCCTCGTAAAATGAGTCACTTTTGACGCAACAGAATGTTCCAATCACTCTTTCTCATTGTCATGATCAATCAAGCTTATATTCCAGAAAAGTACTTTGCTTTCTTAAATCCAGTAATTTAAAAACTTCGATTTCCAAAACTTTTTTAGGAATCTTTGAAAATTATTCAAAATTTGATTTACGCATTAATAACTTCGCTGTTTCTGAAAACAATCATAAAAAACATGTATAAAACCTTATCTGTATTTTGACTGACAATTGAAGGATTTACTTAAAGGGCAGACTTTTAAAAAAGATGTTTTTTGTCGAATTAAGCAATTTCTTCTGTACACTTTTTCGTTTTAAAATTCCCATTTGTTATTAAATATGTGAAATTCGGAAACTTTAATTTAAAAATGGAACCATCATTTTTAAGCCTGCAAAAACATTTAGAACTCTATATGTGAGCTGTGTATTCACTTTCCTTTGAAACACCAACAGGATTCCCTCCAGCCCCACCCTTTTCAGTCTTATAAGAAAATAGAGGGAAAAGAAACTAGCCTGTCTGGTAAAAAGTGGAAGAAATTTTGATAACAGAAATTTAAAAGAAGTATAAAAATCAGCAGGAAGTGCTAACATCAAGATGGAGGGGAAGGGATTTCCCTTGGGGTGAATAGTTATACACTCGTAAAAGCCCATGCTATGATGCTAGTACCTAATAATTTTCTGTGCATCAACTTTTTAATATTTGTGTATAAAAAAAATGCAATGGTTGGTAATTTGCAGCAAGAAAACTTGACCTAAGTAAGAAATAATTAATGGATCCCAATGCACTCGCACATGTTTTATTATGTGTAAATGTTTAAGGTATACATTTTTTGATTTTGTGAAAATGGAAAAACCCCTAAGTGATTTTTAACCCCTCCCTTAACTGCCAAGGAAAATTTGTATAGTTCTCTCCCTAGTGCTACTGTTTTTCTCACTGGCACATGCATTTATGTGATATATTGCAAGAAAAGAAAATGCTTAAATAAGTAAATCGTTTGCAAACGCTGCAAGGCCATTTTATTGCATACCAAAACCTTTCGAATAGTTTTACTGACAGCAGCGTAATGCAAAGGTTTGTACTGCAGGATGGCTAAAATATATGCCAAATGTAGTTATCAGGAGTTGATGATTCCAATTAATCTTAAAGAAATTTTTTATACAAATTTTCTGTAATATATCTTACTGTATCTTTCATTTGCTTATCGGGGCCCCCCCCCCAGACCTCTGATAGAAAGACAACTGAAAAGGCAGCTTGGGAAACACAGGAAATTCCAGATATGGATCCTCGTTGCAAAGTGAACAAGAGCGCTAACTCAGGTTTAAAAGACAAGAAGAAAGTTGCAGTGTACAAAGATGTATGTATCATTTTTATTAATATTTGGTATAAATTTTGAAAATAAAATTTTATTATTAACATGGAAAGTTATGTTACTTAACATGAAGTTATTTTACAATAATTTAATTCATTTTTAATTCTTGCTGATAAATTTTTTTATTGCACACCACAAGTTATTAACTACAAATATGTATTTATTAAAATGTTATATTAAAATAGTGATATTGTAGGCTTATAAGTATGATTTTATGGTTTGTTTTATGTATATTTAAATTCTTCATAAATATACATTGCTATTATAATTAAATCAATGCTTCAGTAAAAAATTTCATTGCAACACTGGAGTCCAAAACTTAAGCAGTGATGTAAATTTTAAGCAAATAGCCATGAATTTGCAAAAAAAGGGTTATTGCAATTTGTACAATGAACGCACAATTCAGTAGAAAGGGGATGCTTATGCAAACGTCAAGAGCAAAACATCTTAGGTGACGTGTGTGCACGCAAAATGTGTGCAGTAGACACACAGAACTCAAGACTACAAGGTGCAATTAAAGACATTCACTGCTAATAGAAGTGAATTCTTTCATGAAATATGGCTAGAAGAAATCACCTGGATGACTTCACATGTAAAAGAACGATCGGAAAGCTGGAGTAGGGATGTAGTTTGACCAGCGTAGCTGAAAAGTTTGGAATCAACAAAAGTGTTGTTTCGCATGCTTGGAAAGCCTTCCAAACCACAGGTACAGCTATTAGAAAGGTTGGTGGTGGTGGCCACCCTAGGAAGACAACTACAGTGGATGACGAATATATCGTCTTGCAGGGGAAAAGTGCCCGATACCAGTCTGCCAGCACCATTGCTCAGAAACTGTGTACAGCAACAGAGTGACAAGTGTTGCGATTTACTGTGGCCAAACGCCTTCGTAAAGATAGCCTATTCACCTGCTGTCCCTAAACACTGCATTTCTTTGAAAGTTGGCCATCTGCAGCACCATTTAGAGTGATGTAAGGAGCACAAAAACTGGAAATCTCATCATTTCAGTGCCACAAGCGATTTTCAACATCAGTTGATTTGGAGAGAGGTTGGGACATGGTTTTATCCCAGTAACATCATAGAAAGAAACTAAGGGTAGGGCATATCCCATACTAAGTCACATCTGCTTGTTCTTCCTCTTGGGCAATCATATGTAACGGTACTGTGATTTCAATAAAGTCTTTTTTTTTTCTCTTTTTTTTTATTCCGTACTATATGCATTGTACTCATTTTTTCTCAACTATTCTTTCGTCATCATTTTATTACAAAATGTTGCCTCGTATTTCTGAATTTCATGCATCTCGGATGATTTCTCGTGGAGTTATGGCAACAAAAAAACCCACTTGATGCTTAAGTTTGCACACCAGTGTATATATTTTAAAACTGAGGAATGTGTGTATTTCTTATATAATGTTTGAGGTGTGTATCTATTGACTGTATAAGTAAATAAAAGAGTAAAATACTGAGGAAATAGTTATTGAATATACAATTAATATATTATTTGAATACATCTAAAACTATTCCATAAATATTAAATTCATCTCTTTTTCTGGTTCCTACAGTACAATATTGTCTTGATATAACTGTCATACTTAAAAATCATAGTGATGAATAATTTTTAAGTTTGCTTTTGACTTCACAAGTTTTATGTGATCAATTGACATGTTTGTAATTAAGGATGTTGACAGGTTTTTTTTTACTTCATGTTAGTTGTCTACTATTTCTTTTACAATAATAATATAACACTTCTAGTAGTACATGAGTAGCTTTCTCTTATCAACATTGGAAACTTTCATTGTATGTCTTGACTACATACCTTATATAAATTTTCATTTTGTATGCAATACAACACGCATTAAACAGTTTTGAGTTTAAATAAAAGAAAGATATTTTAATTTATTGGCCTATTTTTTAACTATATTAAATAGCCTTATTTCGAAATAAGTTACTAATAAGAAATAAATCTAGAAAAGATTTAATCATATTGCATTCCTTTACTTTTCATTCTAGCAGGTAACACAAAAAGGTTAAGCTCATTATTGAGTAGAGACTCCTTAAATTTTATACTGCCTTAAATATTTTAATGTTAAGTTTCTTGGTTTGAAACTTCTTCTTAGTGACCTTAATTTTTATTTAGTTTCTTAAATATATATGGTTTTACCCAATTATATAGATACATATATATAGGAGTAAGATGAATACTTTAAAATGTAGTGAAATGCTACAATTTCAAATGATTGCAGGATTATTCGGATGGAAAGGTTATTAAATGATTTAAGGTTCTATATAGAAAAGGGTTTTGTGAACTGGGGAAAATAATATTATAGTGAAATAAAAAGGAATAAGTAAAACTGCACATGTGTAATGTTTGGGCAAATTTGAAAGAAAATACAGATATTGAAACTTCTAGTTGAAATGTAAAAAGTCAATGAATAGAAATGTGTAAATAAAATAATTGTTTAAAAGTATTTATTCTAGAGATTTTATGTAATGTCTGTTATTAAAGCATTTTCTCATTGATTTTTCTCTATAGCCTTTTCCTCCACAAAGAATTATTAGGTTTGGGGAACTTACTGAGGAACAATTTTTAGAAGAAATAAGAAAACGTAATGTTACTGCAGACGAAGTGGATATGCTACTGGTGAATATTCTTTAATTAGTTACTTAAATTAGAAGCATTTTTGAAATAATTAAATTTGAAAATTACTATTGTAATATCTTCTCAATTACTTTCTAACCTTCTCAACAGTCAACACAATTATCTTGTTTCTCACTCCCAAGAAACTCTATTCTTGGTACAGCAAAACCATGTGCCATGCGTCAGTTGTCACTGAAGGAATTCAGTTTCCTTCACCCCAAAAACAGATCAGCGCTTCCAAAACAAAGGACTTTTTTCTTGCCCTCACCGCCTCGCTCGAGGGTCAATCGCCTTCTCTTAAAAAAAATAACAACCCGCTTCCATAGGCGCTGTGAACCGTGCCAGACACTCCATAGTCCTCCGCCAACAGTAGTCTCATACATTACACGTCACTGCCAAGATTATGGTTAATTGCAAATTAAACATAAATCTGAAACCAAAACCTGACTACCTTTCCTAAACTACCCAACTATATGCATTGATACACATATACACTACTGTACAATTACTGGCAAATGACAAATATGGATTACACTATACTAGAAACATATAAGTAAACAAATAAAAAAAAATCAGTACATTCACATAAAGTATTACCCAGAATTATCCAAAAAAAAAATGTTAAATAATAGAGAATTCACTTATGAAAATTCACCAAACCTAAGTACGTATAGTTTAAAAAAGAATTAAGATCTTTAATACAAACAATAGTTTAACTTTTTCTCACTCTCTATATTCAAATAGCAAATAAACAAACTAAAATTATCTTACTATGAATATCAAGCTTCTTAAATAACATTCTCGAATTAATTCTAAGAGTACACATGTAAACACCAAATACGTAAATAATCAATAATAAACGGTTTCCTAGCAAACTGAAAATTCCACATTTAAGCATATATGCATATACAACATTAACAACAACAAAAAAATGATAAGGATATGTTATGAATTATTGTCCAGCCTGATAAGGATTGATTTTACCTCCATACAATGTCCAATCTCAAAATGTTCATTTCGGGGGGGGGGGGGAAAAGGGTCCGGTTTCCCTTTTCTCCTTCCAGTCCCTGAAAGTATTCCCCACCTACGTTGGGTCCCCTCAGGGGGCTCACCTTCTTTAGGTGGTTACGGGTGTCACAATCCCGAGGTACCCTCGTGATCTTTTCCTTTTTTCCAAGGGGTTTACTATCTTTGGTAAACACAGGTGTAACGACCCCGAGATACCCCAGTGATCCTTCTCTATTTTCGACCCTCCATCTTGTCATCCAATTTCTTTTTTTCCCGTCCAGATCACAGACCTATGAATGTTTGGCGCAGTATAGCCAAAACTGGCTCTTAGGCCATAAAACACCACTCAACTCAACACCCACGTTGGGTCAAGGACCCAGCGGTTGTCCTTTGAGGGTTCCCCCTAAACTTTTCCTCTGCCATCCAGGAAGGGGTCTCCGCTACTCCTCTTTCTTTGGTCCCAGAATGCGCGGGGCTCGGCTTTATCACCCTGAATGGTCACTTTCGGTTTGGCACGTCGTTTAAAACCACATTTTTGACGTTTCTGGAATTCTATTTCACTCTTTCTCAATTTACCTCTAACTCCTTTCTTCATCTTAACTTTCGTTGTCTTTTGATCCTCTCTCTTGCAATGATTGTCGTATCTTCTTAATACCAACTCGTTTGATAAAATCCTGCAGTTTCTTAGTGTTTTTCTATTCCTCATTTATCCTGCGAATAGTAAATGTTTAAAACTCCAGTGCTGGGCTATAAGTGTAATGTTTCTTGAGGCTTTTGAATTCACTTTTTGTTGTAATTCGGCAACTGTCATTCTGCTTAATTTTTCGAGTTTTTTCTCGGGCAATTTTGGCTTTTCTTCTTCAATTTCATCATCTAAGTCCACTTGCTCTTTACTAAGGATTACGGGATTAAGATCATCTTTAACTTTGTCTTTTATGACATCTACTGGTGTTTCTTCATACGTCTCGTCCTCAGCAGAAATCTGGTACATTAGATGATACTTTAGATAAACCCTTTTCTTCCTCAACAGCGACAGGTTGTGCTACAGCATCTGGATCCCACTTAAGTATTTGGACTTGTTCACTTTTAAACACAAGAATCTTCTCGATTGCTTGAGATACCTCCATGTCTTCATCTGACAATTTTTCTTGTTCTACATTTAACAATTAATTTTGCTCGTTCATTCTTTTACATCTTTCTTCTTGTAAACACTTCTGTTTTCATGCTCATTTTATGTTCCTCTTGAAAATGTCGCATCTGCTCTTCCACTGGCCATCTTTCTGTCTTCAATCTCATTTCTTCCAAAGCTATTCTTTCATTCATTCTTCCATCTTCCGCCCTACCTCCACTGCTTTGGCCTCCTCCTCAGCCTCGAGTCTGGCCTCCTCCTCAGCTTTGAGTTTGGCTTCTCTTATTCTAGTCTCGTTCTGTTTCTCATCATGCTTCTATTCTCACTAATTCCAAATCTTTGTTTTTGCTCTAGGCGGCGTCCTTCTGCTTCCTTTCTCGCTAATTCCAATTCTTGCTCTAAGCGGCGTTCTTCTGCGCTCTTCTGTTTCCTTTCTATACTCGTCTTCTTTCTATATTCTTCTATTTTCTGTCTATCCTTTATCAGAGTATCTAAGAAATCACAGATGAATTGTTCATCTTCTAAGTACGCTTGACTCAGGCACAATTTGTCTCAAATCCAGGTCAGAGTCAATGGTTTCTCCCATTTCATGCAAAACCATTACGGCCACGGTAGCCGAGTGGTATAGGTATCGGATCGTGGCATGCCTTGTCACGAGTTCAAGCCCAGTACCACTAAAGACCCGCCGTGTAGGGCAGCGATACACGTTAAATCTGTCGAGAGCTGAAACGTCCTCCCGTTGGTATGGTGTGGTAGTTAGGAGAGGGGGGTGCCAGCTCAGGTGTCGTCCACGTCACTTGACCATGGTTCAAAATTACGTGGTCCGTCGCCAAAAGCCCTCGTGTAGCTGAACAGTGCGACGTTAATATTCAATCAAGCAAAACCATTACCAAATCTTTTATCGCATTTTCAAACATTTTTTCCATTTTCTCTGGTTCTCGAAAGAGCATGTTGTAATATCTTCTCAATTGCTTTCTAACTTTCTCAACAGTCAACACAATTATCTTGTTTCTCACTCCACAGAAACAAACACTATCCATTGTGTTAAAATACTTCCAAGAAACTATTCTTGGTACAACAAAACCACACGCTGTGAATTGGTTCTCACCAAAGGAATTCAATTTCCTTCACCCCAAAAAACAGTTCAGCGCTTTGTGCTTCCAAAACAAGGGACTTTTTTCTTGCCCTGACCTCCTCGCTCGAGGGTCAATCACCTTCTCTTCAAAAAATAGCAACCCGCCTCCATGGGTGCAGTGAACCGCACCGAACACTCTCCCGCCAACAGTAGTCTTGGACACTATAATTATATTTATGTACCAGAATGTATATCAACATAATTCAAGTTTTATTTAATTTTCCAGCTTAATTTTATCTAAAATACCTTTACTTTCCTTTTAAAAATGTTAAAATTATATTCAGAATGGTATATTTATTCATATTGTACAACTTTTTTTAATTTCATGATTAATATATTCTGGAAAAGTAATTGTTTTTAGTAATGAGTCTAGCTTTGATATTAATTTATATGATAAATTTAAAAATATATTTTAAAATTTTGTGACATATTTTCTTATTAAATTTAATTGTTGTTGATGTATGAAATCTGAGTAAAATATGGTGTACATTAAAAAATTTAGGTAATATTCCTCAATAAAAGTTGTTTCATTTATAAAATATTCCTTCATTCATATTCATCGTAAATTTTAACTGAACTTTTGTCAAGTTTTTGTCCATTAAATAGAATAATGTAGTCTTAACGGTTTGAAAAGAAATTTAACCTTTTTACTCGTTCTGTATATTGCATTTCTTGATTTTAAATGACTTTTGATGTCTGTGTAATGTTTCTTGAATAACTATTGTATTATTTTAAAGCAATACATCGTTTTAAGTAAATAACTTTTAGGATAACGGAACTGTCAAACATTTATTTGATTGATTTATAATTATTTCAAGAAAGTGTAATGAACTGAATTTTCACTAATTATCAAGATATTAACTAATATTTTTCAATTATTGGATCAATAATTACATTTATTGCATGTAGTTATTGTATGCAGTAAAAATAAGAAATGCATGTTTTCATTAATAATTCAAGAGCAACTTTTGTAAACTAGTTTTGAATATAATATTGATGTCAAATTATCTAAAACCATAATTGTTTAAGCAGTACATATGTTTTTATGTTAGTTCATTTGTACTGTGCAAATTTTGTATGACATATTTGTAAAGTATTTTTGTCTTTTATTTTTATTTATGCCTGTATTTTGTTACTACTTTTGCATTTAGAATTGATTAGATATGTTTGAATAAAATGTTATGAAATCAACATTTAAAAGAAAGGCATTGAGCTATTAAATTAAACTTTTGCTTTGAATAATTCATAAATGTCTATATTATTAATATATCATTAAAATATACAATGGCTTCTCAAGATTTTGCTGAAGGTTTTAAAAAAATCAGAGAAGGAGGTAACAATTAAATAAAATTGCTTACTTAATGCATTAGAAAATCCTGAAGTTAATTTTTTTGTATGTATTTGTGTAAATTTGAAAAGGTTGGGAAGAGTAGCCATGATTACAATGAATAAAAAGTTATTAATCGTAAGAGGATTGTTTTTCTAATTAAAGTACTTACTTTTTCCTTTTTTGTAGAACTGTGTTACATTAGCTTGGAAGATACTGAGATTTTTTAGTTTGTGTGTTGATGGACCATGTGATGAACAGCTTGAAATGTGTGCAGTGAGTAGTTAAGTTTTATAATTACATAAAATATGTGAATTGTTTTGAATTTTTAATTAGAATATTATTATGTGAATTATATGTAATTTTTTGTAACTTTTTCAAATTATAAATTTCGTAATAAATTATGTATTTACTTGCTTGAGTTTTTATATTAAAAATGTCATGTTTATATAATGTTGCAATATATCTGCTATTGCATGTTATATATATAAATGTATTATTTTTTGGAAGTAGACAACACACTTTTGATACATCAATAGAATATCGTGGTTTTTGTATAATGCATATTGGAGAAAATATTCCTAAAATTATGTAACATATTTTACTTTATTTATAACAATTGAAAGATATGTATTTTATTAATAATCTTGTACATAAGTAACTGTAAAAAATACTTAATTATTCTAAGGAAGATTGTTCAGTGGAAATCTTTTTAATCATTTTGAAATGTTTAGTTTAATGTTATAAGTTAGAATTCATTGAGACCGAGCACTTCGTCCGTTAATTCGGGGTTTTTCATTATATTAGGGTCCAAACAAAATATAAATTTTTGCATTTACCTTTTGGAAATTCCACAACAAGTAACTAAAAAATATCCGTAGTTACAAGTTTTACACTTTTTATTCAACAAATAAAAATGCTACTTGTGAATTACTAAGCTCCAGTTAATTGGAAATTTTAAACCTGATAGATCCTAAGTGATCTTAGAAAATCTACTTTTTGCAGAGATCAAAATACTGCATCATTTACATTCTGCTGCATAATTTATGTTTTCAATTTCGAAATAATGTAAAGCATTAGAAAATGTATCAGTTTGGATAGGAGTTTCATTATCGATTTCTGCATCAGAATCGCTGTTCAATTGGCTCTGACATATCAACAGTTTCCTGAATTTCTGTTGATAGGCAATCCTTCATCAAATGTAACATAATTGTTAAAATCTTAAAATATTCCCCTGCATTGTAGAGTGGGATGAGATAAGAAAGGAGGTTTTTTGCCCTGTTCAAAACTCCAAGGATAGGTTACTCTCATGACTCATCTAATCCTTTTTTTCCTAACACAAACTAATAAAAAAAATTAGCTTTTGAAATAATTCGTTAAATCGAGCTTCGCCTTTTTCTCAAGAAATGTTCTTTTCGAAGTTTTATATAACTTTCTTTGATTTATAAATACCCTGGTTTTGATCAAAATTAAAAGAATTTTCTTTTTTGGTTGATTATCTCTAGCGATATTTGAAATTAGATATTTATAGGGTGACGTGATTTTAAAAAATCTATACAATGGTTATGATGCACAAGTATAGTCATTTGTATTACTCATCGCAGTATGTGAAACATGTTAAATTTTGGGATAAAAGTAATTTAATAGACATGATGATCTCCTCTCACAGTTATACAGCTGTCAAAACGTAAGTTAATGCTTAAAATGAGACAGTTTGATAAAATTACGATTCTTTTAGCAGCATGAAATTCTTGAACTAAAAGTGGCGCAGTAGGCCTATTGTGCCCATCATAGTTTTCAAGACCTTGGACACTGAGGTGCATGAACAAATGTTCTGGTCAGTCTGACGTTAAACCCCCAACGTTTAGCTCCCAAGCAAGCTTAGTACTCATTTATTGACCCACTGAAGAGATGAAAGGCTGAGAAATTCATAAGGCAACTGAAAAACTGTCACACTCTAATTATGTCTTGATGCATTGGTCATCCAGGCCTATGGGTCCGATCAAATGAAACTGTCTTCATAAATTGCACATGTTAGGGATTACATTAAAGTGCGTATAGCCATCTGCTGTTAAGAAATGTCTCCTGATAGTTAAATACTTAAGTCCATACATTTTCTCCTTTTAGCTGTTTAGTTTTGAGATTCATTAAGTATCTTTTGAGAAATTCAATGAAATATATGTTGATTTTGATTACCAATGTACGTTTAAAAAAACCATTTAAGATTGTAAAAATTTAAAAGATTAAAATGTTATTATCAAATTGGATTAACTAATGTTTTAATACTTAGCACTTTTCATATTGTCCTAAATTTTCTTTGATTTTTTTAAAATTTATACATAATACTTATCATCTTATTTTCACTTACTCTTTCTTTTTTTTTGTTCTAAAGTCGGAGCTCCCAGAAGATTCATCACTACTTCGACCAAGAACACAAAAGGAACTGCAAGATGAAGAGGATGATTGTGTAATAATTGAGGATTATGATGATGATGATGACTGTCTTTCGTCAGGTAAATATGATAATTGTATGCAAATTAGTATTT
The DNA here is from genome assembly GCA_019973955.1 of Trichonephila inaurata madagascariensis. Classification (NCBI taxonomy): domain Eukaryota; kingdom Metazoa; phylum Arthropoda; class Arachnida; order Araneae; family Nephilidae; genus Trichonephila; species Trichonephila inaurata. Next base: position 47,338 of record BMAV01019653.1, read on the forward strand.
ATGTCTGTGGCATAATTTTTGGTTTAAAAAGTTGATCACAGACTTACTCATTGATAAAGACTTACAGATTTTGTCACTTTGTATTCAGTATCTGAGATATCATTTGAATATAGTTCTTTTATGCTAATGATCTTTTGGAGGGGAGAGGGGAAGGTCATGACCATTATCTATGACTCAAGAAACCAAAAAAGCCCTGAAATTTTAGTAGAAGCAGTATTTTACAATTTCTTATTTAATGTGGATGATTTAATATTTCAAGTGCCGCTGTTATTTTGTAAGTTTTTAACAAAATAAAAAGCCATTCATTGAAAAGACATCAAATAACTATAAAGGGTTTTGACAAAAAAATTGTTGCATTCATTTTAATATTTGATAAGTTTATTAATTTGTTTTTGTGGTTAAATCTTTAATTTTTTTCCCCCATTAAATGTTCTGTGAATAAAAAGATTGAAATATCTTCTAGAGTGATTGATAACTCAGTTGATATGTTAAACTCATATCTGGAATTTGCAAATTTTCTTTGTTTTTATGTTTTTAAAAAATAATTATATATTGAATGCATTTGTAAAATTTACTTTTAACTCAGTAAGCCTACTTTTTAGACCAGGACTTTTTCTCCCTCTATATTCAATGTGCAAATATGTTGTCTCAAATTAAACAAAATATGTGACAAATTTCTGTTTATAAAAAATTTTCATATGGCATTGATTAAATTTTTAAAAAAATAATAATGAAACATTAAAATATATCCTTTTTCTTAACTTTTGGATAAAAAGTATTATATAGATCGTTAGTATATTAACAAGTGATTGCATAATTATTTTAAAAAGCTACCCATTGTGAAAGTAGATAGCACTGGTAAATAGTTCTTATTGAATTAAAACTTTTTCTGTATATCTCTCCTTTCTGTAAAATTAGTTATAGGTTAGATGGATTAATATAGGATTCTCCAAAAAAAGAAAATTTTTTTTTTACTTGAAATTTCTTTGGGCTCGAGAGTGAATGACAAATTTATCGAAATTTGCGTTAGGGTGAAATAGCGAATGGTAGTCTTCCCCCCCCATCCCCCGTATCGTCGCCATGGTGAGGTGATAGCGAGCAGGAGGAAAAGGGGGGAAGCGAGGACACCTCGTGACTTGCGTCATATCCATGAAAAAGTTGGATGATTTCTTACCTCTTTGATTGGTCAACTTGCCCACCTTCCGATAGGGAATCCTTTTTCCCCTGACCCGGGAACATCTATCAACAGTTGTACGATTAGCAATGTGCATTACGATGTAGACAAAATAGCTCTCGCAGCAAAAACGTGCCTTTCTGAAATATTTCCTTAGGTTGTTTGCTACATGGCAATGTGCTCTGCGGCTGATTTGTTTTTTAATTTTCATTTGTGTTGGATTATTATTAATTCTAGTCAGAATGCCTAAAACAAATGCACTAAGAAAAAAAGTATTGTGAAAGAAAAATAGTGCAAATTCATCAAGTGCTACTGCCAAATCTCCATCAGAGTACATGAGAGAATATCGAGCACAGAAAAAATCATTGCAAAATACTCTTAATGCCGAGTTTAAGGGATGGGATTGCTATTGAGACTCTTTTAATGACAGCACAGATTTATACTGACTTTGAACGACCCTATGCCATCAACTAATGAAACTAAGAATAACTCCATATAACAAATTCTTCTGACTAGTGAAAATTCTTTTTATCTGTTAGAAGAATAGTATATTGTATGTGCTAATATTAGAAATTTCAGTTTTATCTGTTGTAAATAATTATTTGCATGCTTTAAAAATTATTATAATTTGTCTGAAAGCGTTGTATGAAGTGTAGGAAATGGTTTTTAATACATGATTGAATAATGTTTTATTTCTTATGAATATACATAATTAAAAAAGCATATGCATTAATTTAAGTTTCAAGGTCAGCTAAGAGGAGCCCACCAAGCCAGCCTTTGATTCCAGTAGCTAAACGAGCTAGAACTGAAAGCGAGAGTGTCCACACTATTGATTGTTTTGATTCTGACTCAGAATCGGAACCAAATGAGAACTGAATATCTGGTAATATTCCTACTAATATATTTCGAAAAATCATGCATTGATTAGTATAATAATAGATTTTGTGATTATTCTTTAAATACAAGAATCATTATTTTTCATGTCTTCGCATTTTGTTAGCCTAATTACCTTAATATCTATTGATATATTGCTAACTTGTAACAAAGAAAATATGCTTTTATAATTCTTGTGTAATGTTTTATGAACCAATTATGTTTAATATTTCTGTTTTGTGCCACAAATTGTTTCTCGTTCTTTCTAGATATTTTCTTTCAACCCCCTTATGTTCCAGGGGCTTATATTTATGCATTGCTCAGCCGTTGCATTAACCTATTGGCGTATATGTATATATATATATATATGCTTTTCCAAAATACGATCGTTTGCATTGTACTGCTGTGAGTAAAACTATGCTGAATGCCTTGGAATGAAATCACTCCTTCAGTGTTTATGAAATATTTAGCTATTTTTATGCCCCTCCCCCAAATACACCACATTTCAACGTACGCCTGTTTTAAAAATGTTTGCACTGGGGATCGAATCCTGTAACTTTTCTCCGCCAGTTAAGGAGTTAAACTGATATTTTATTTTTTTAATGTCATTTAAGATGTTTGAATTAATTGTACTTTTTTGTTTTGTTGTACTGAAATTCTCATTTTAGAATTATTAGAAATGCTTAATTTTTTAGGTTTATTTTCATATAGTAATAATTTGTATTTTACTACAGACCTTGATCTGTAGTTCTCTTTTTATGTCATTGTTTATCTGGTCATGGTTCCCCTCCATATACTCGTAATGTGTCAAATTTCTGATTTATGAACATGGCAGCAGTTGAAATACAATCACTATATAGGTTTTGTAATTTCTGGGTTGGGGTTGTTGGGATTATTTCTAAAGCTTGAAGACCTTTCTCCCTTTTCTTTTTGTTGTGGTTATGAATAGTCCTCTTATGAATTAATTTATAATTTGTTTAAAATGGAAATATTTTTTTAAAATGGATGTTTATGAGTATGTGGATTGAGAGAGCTAAAAATAATGGGTGAATGCAATTTCTTTTCGACTATATACTTTTTGCTCATTAAAATATCCTCTTTCTCATTGTTCGTTTTCTTCTTTTTTTTCTGTTCATGAAGATTTCTTTTGAGAAATATTATTTCTTACAATTGTTATGGTATATACATTTCTCCTAAAATGTTTTTAGTTTTGTTTCATTTCATACAATTTAATTTTTTCTCGTCGTTCAATATTTAAAGGCAAGTTTTGTTTAATCAGTTGAATCATTCTCTTACATTGAAATTTTTTGCTGTTGCAGTAGAACAATTTATATGTTTAAGATTTTATAGTCAATTTCACTAGTTTTTTTTACATAAGCCCCTTCCTTAATTTTAAAAAAATTATTCATTACTGGGAAAGGGCATTGTATACATGCAAGTATTTTATTATAGGATCTTGTATTTAAAAAGGATATCTCCTGAATATTTCGATTAACGTACAAACTTTTTTCAATTTCAATAAAATTTAATGTATATGATATAAATCTCACACTAAATGTATATTTTATATAACATTGAGATTCTCTTCTATTGGGGGAGAAATTATGTATTGTTGATTCAATAATATACGAATTCTGTTGTGGAACCCTATTTAAGTTAAAAGAACCCCCCCTTAAATTGAAATTAATCTTTTCCTAGATTCCACAACCTTAAATTGGCAAAATAATTTTAACTGTAAATACAATGGATTTTAAGGTAAGGTTTTTTTGTTTTTTTTTATCTACCTTTAAAGGAATGATATGAGATAGTGTGTGTAAATGCTAAAGGTGGCGAGGGAGATCATGTTATTAGGAAGACAAAAGTTGTTTTCCATCCACTTAACTTATTACTGCACCTCTAGTGTATGCGTGTATTACATTTTATGTCCAAGAACAGCAAAGAACCCAACAGCAAACTTTCTTCATATGTAATTCATGAATAATTGTGTATATGGCTGTGGATCGAATGTTAAGTTCCTTCTGTATCATTTGGTAGGTATAGTGATTATCATCCATTAACATTTTTTGTATGGTAGACACATTATCCAGGATTACTGCCGTGGCCTTCCTATGTGTTCTTCATCTTGAAGAGAATTGCGACCTCTGCAAATTTCATTAAACCATTTGAATACAGTAGCATGACATGGAGATTCATCACCAAATGCTAATGCCAGCCATTAGACGGATTTGTCTTGATTTAATCTGGTGTTAAAATCATATAGAAAATCATAGCACAATAATGTTCTCACATCAATCCCATTTTCTCTTCTAAAAATTTTTCTACGCTAAGCACAACTTGAAATAAGTCAGTAAAAAAATCGTCTGCTGTGTTAAAAGATTTTGTATTTTCAATTCAACTGTTTTTTTCTTTTCTAACTTCTCTTTGGCGTGTATCTTAAATTTCAGAGTTACCCTCGTATGCAGTTATCCCTCTCTATGTGCATGCATTTACATTAATGTGATTGCACTACCAGAACTTGGATGTCACCTAGTTGAGTAAGATATATACATTAGTAGTCATAAAAAAATTGTTAATGCTATCTTGAATTTATCACAAAGAGTTATACTATTATTTTATTCATGTTTCAAATTGAGTGTTATTTTTGTAAAACCATTTATTTTCATAAATGGATGGATTAATTATACTGAAGGAAATTTATAAAAACATTTATTCATTTATAATTAACTTTTACCTTTAAAATAAAAGGGTCCCAAGAACCCATCACTAAAGAAAATATCAGTGAGAAAGAAAAGATGTATATGTTGCAAGTTATATTAATTGTTACACTAAAAATGTATTTAAAAACTATTTTTTATTAGTTATTAATGCTCTCTAAATTAACTGTGGTCTTATTTTTAGAACTGGAATATTGATGCAGAGAATGCAGTACTTAAGAGACGATGAGATAAGTGAGCTGTCATGGATGGCTCTTCACATTCCTTCAAGGAACTTTGTATATATTTATCCAAAATGCATACAATAATTTGCAGTGGGATTTTTTTTAATATTTTTAAAATAGTTAGAGGTTTACTGTAATCTTTATTAATTCATTGATTGCAATAGTGTCAGTTATTTTTTAAAGGATCATTATATTTAAATCATTTTGTATGTACCTAAGTCTTGTGTACTTTCAAAAATCTGTTATTGAATTTAATTATGAAATTTTAATAAATTTATGGGCTATTTTAGTTTAAAGAAAAATATCATTTATGAAAATATTTCTGAATGAAAAATTCATTGTTTTATCTATTTTAAATAGTAAAGTGTATAGCTGAATGCCTCATTATGTTTTCATTTTCATGTTGCATATTTCTTTCTCATTGATGTTATAATGGTGTATTGTGTAGTGTACTTGAATTTTGTGTGAGTATTGCATTTTCAGTTCACTTGTAGATATACACTCTTTAAATAAAGAAATAAACTTCTTTTTTCTTTTTCTTAAATGATTTCTTGATTATTCGTTCTGCTTGATGGAATATAATATAGAATATTTAAGAATTTTTATTGCTAAATACTTTTAACTATAACTTTTGTGATTAATTCTGAGAAATTTAATTTTGAACTAAAATACTAATATAATATAAATTTAAAGATTTTTAACACTTCATCATTTTTTTTGTCTTGTTTGTCATTTTTTCGATTTCTATTATGAATTGATTAGTAGTGTTATTATTTTTAAATATAAAGATATAAAACGAAAACTTAGGTTTTTTTTTTAAAAAAATTATTTTGAATTGATACAAAATGGATTAATTAGTATCTATTCATTGGCTTCCTTCCAATTGTGAAACAATTAGAATTCATATAAATTTCCAGATTTTTTTTTAAATCTGAGTTAAAAGTAACCTGTTAATTAAGTAGTACAGAGATAGGAACAATCCACACTATTAAAATTCGAAGGTAAACAAACGGATCTATCTATACGACTAGGTGTATCTTCTCGCGAACCGCAGGACGCAGAAACACGCCGAGGGTACCAAAAGATCGGGAATCATCCGAGGAATCCGTTTTGACCATTTATATTGCAATTAGTTTTTGTTACATTTTTGTTTAAAAATTACCGTTGTTTGCAATCGATATATGAAGTTTAAAGGCTTTAACTTAAAAATGCGCCTATATCACTAGATTTGGCGAAATTGAATATCTCTTCCTTTTATTTTAAAGTTTTTTTCACTCCATTTTCCAGAATTGGCGGCGCGATCGTGTAAAGCGATTCATTACTAACGGTTGTACCCGGGTTCGAAACAACATCATCACTTAATTTTTATGATTTTTTTAAAAATATTTATTTGCGCATTTAATATGCCAGCAATTTTGTAATTGGAAAGATAATTTATTTCGTCACAATACAGTATGTTTTATTTACAAAACAACGATACTTTACATATTTTACGATTTTTTCTAAAATGAATCAAGATCAACGCGTTTATATGAAAATGATTTTTAAAAAACTCATACTTTGATCTTTTACAGTTAGTGATTTAAAAAATAAAATGTCGAAAATTTTTTTATGAATTTTAAAAAAATGCTAAAATTTTAAATATTTAATAACTACTTATCAAATTCAAAGTTTTTATAACTTCATTTATAAAAATAATTGAATTAAACTTTTTCTGTGTATCGAACATTTTAAAAAATGCTCACAATTTTAATTAACATTTAATACAGCTGTGAAATTTTGTAATTATAAAAACTTCTACTTTTTTCAACATACAACTATTTTTAAAAAGGTACATTTTATTTTCCGGGGCCTAAAAAGTTGCTGAGTGAGTAAATATTAAAAGTCCCACTGTTCACTTACTCGAGAGCTCTGATAGCGAGAGGGGAAGGGGAATTTCCATGACAATATGTTATGCATTTAAAAATGTTAGTGCAACGCCAGGGGGAAATAAACCTGTCTGACAAAGAAAAGAAGTGAAAAGATTCCACAGCAGAGGGAATTTTAAGTTATACACTCGGTAAAAGCGCGGGCTAAGCAGAGGAGGGGGGTGGGTTGGAAGTCATTTTGAAAAAGAGTATTAGAATTGCTCATTTTGTGAAGGAAAGGGAAAATTTATAAAAGTAGAGAAAGCCCGTGCAACGCCAGGCCATGCAGCTAGTTCAGAAAAATTACTGTTTGTCTGAAACTTGAGTTAACAGAAAAAATTGGAGTAAACTGAAAGTCAGTAATAAGTCTGAATTTTATTTTATTGTAAGAACTTTTAGCAGTAGTATTGATTTTAATAATTCAAATTCTTATGTAAAGTAATATAAATTAATATTTTGTTTCAAATACAGAGCAAAAATGCAACCTGTTAATAAAAATAAAGAATTAAAAACTGGTTAAGAATAAATACAATTTTTAATTAAAAAAACATATAACTATCAAAGTGGATTAATGAATTATGTATTTTTCTTCAAGTTATGGTGGCATAAAAACGTCAGTTGATAGTTGCTGACATTGGAAAATTATACAAGAAAAAAATCCAAGGATGACAATGGCTTACCTGCCAACTTTTAAAGTTGCCATTCAGATGTCATTTTACACTTAAGTCATTTCAAGAAAATTCTTAAAATAACACATGAGAAACATTTTAAATTTTTTAAAACAACACATGATATATATATATCATGTTTTAAAAAAATAAAACTTGTTAAATTCTTTTGTATCAGCTTGATTTATAAAAAAATTTATACTGAGTTAAAATTTAAAGGCATAAGTGACATACAAGAAAGTAATGACATTGCAGCAATATGTAAAGATCATAGCCCTAGATCTATACTTTCATAAAAATATTTGAAACGTTCATAGCCTCATCAGTAACTGAACATATTTCAGTGGGCCTTATTTTTTTCTTGAAGTTAAGATTCTTCCAATTCCTGTCCTTCAACACCAGACGTATTATTGGATGTACTGGTATATTAGAATTTGTATTGATGAAAGACAGCGCGAGTTACAGTAGATTAGATTCCTTTTTTAAGTCTATTTTTTGCATTTCATAGCTCCACTTTCAAAACGTTCCGTTCTGACTTGTCCTAAATGTGGAGTAATTAAAATGGATTTTGAAAGTCATTGTGGTAGCTTAAATTGTTACCTACAACTTTGTTCTTACCAATAGATTTTAAGTGTACAGAATACACCAGAGGTGAGCATGAAGTCCATCGACTGGTGGACCTCCAAGATATTTGGGGGGACCGCCTTTACTAAAAGCTAAACAAACTTACTAAAAAAAAACATTTGGGACACCGATGCCAGACTGGGTGGACCGCAACACCTTGAAGTTAGAAGTGGAAAAGTCTGCCCATTCCTGGTATACAGCATACGTTGTCAAATACTCGTACAAACGGTAAACTGTAACAAATAAATGTGTGTGACTCGCAAACCTCCTTGGCTGGCTGTCACTTTTCGAGTAAACGAGTACTGATGGTGTATGGTAGTAAGCCTAGTCCCAGACACAGGCTACAAATATTACATAATAATGCAGTGTTGCCAGTTGGCATACAGTTCGAAATTCCAAATTTTTCGCATATTGTTACGTAGATCCAGGTTCGAGAATTTTATGCAAAACAATCAAAGAAAATAAACAGTTTTTTAAGAGCGATGCGAATTTATCAAAAATCCAGTTCTTTAAATACAGGATTCAGCAGCAATATTCACAGAGTAAATTTCCGAAGGTCTTCAACAGCAATCAACCACAATTAGCAGTGTTTAAAATACACGTATGTAAAAGATTATTCACAAGCACAGCCGAGCTAATGGGTAATCAAAACAATACTCACTAATTACCGGTTAAATCAAAATTGACTGGTTGCTGCTATCACACGGCTCTGTTTATAAACCCGGCGGAAACTTCCAGAAAAATCCGCACGTCATAGAGCGTAAAATTAATGGCGAAATCCACTACTTTCTAGAAGAATCCAGAGGGTCCCAAACACGCCTAATTGGCGGCCAACCTGGTCGTTAAATATGCCAACTTGGCTCTATCACCAAGATTTCGCCAAGTTCTCATTGAATCGCTTCTATAGCGTAAGGAACGGCATTGCTTATGAATATTACAATTTTAACAAAATAAATATAACAGAGTAATATAAATGCATTACACATCCAAATACAGATTATTTACACAAAATTCGTAACACTGCCCCTTCCTCAAACACTGCACGTCCCGGGCAGTACAATCCCTAGTAAGGGGTATCTACAGACAAACTATTCTTATAATAATCAAATATAAAGTAACCAGTACTCAACAGCACATACAAAGAAAATAAATACAAAAATAAATTACAGTACTATAATAAAACTAAGGTGTTTGAAAAGAGAAATAATTTACATTATTTACAAAATAATTAATGGCCATGGTCTGAACTTAAGGATCTTATTCACCTTGGCCAAGATAAGGGGCTAGCCTGTTGTAATGTATTACCTTCGGTTTTGAGTGTGGTGATTTCTGTATCCGCACCACAACGTCATTCAGTCTTTTTAGGACTGTGTAAGGACCTTCCCAGTTGGTCTGCAGCTTTGGAGAGTGTCTTTTGCGACGTTTCGGATTCCATAACCACACTTTGTCGCCTTCGTGGAAGTCGTGTCCGGTTGCTCTTGCGTCGTATCGGGTATTCATCTCGGAAGCCATGCCGATTCTTTCCCTAGCCAGATCATGTATTTCCTCCATTTGTGTGCCTGGAGTTTCTCGACGTACTCCTCAGGCGCCAATTGAGCATCTGGTGGCCGGCTGAACAGAAGATCTGCAGGCAGACGAAGAGCATCTAGGATGGGGAATAGCCGGTGGTCTCGTGAACGGCACTCCTAATTTAATTTCTTGCCCCAGTCCTGTTGATTACTGGATACCAGGAGATAGAGGCTGTTCAGAATGGTCCCATTGAACCTCTCTACCATGCCGTCAGACTGAGGATGTAAAGCTATTGTCCTAGTTTTGTCGATGGCGAGTATTTCATAGTCTCTTGCAAACTGCAGAGTCGAAGTTTCTCCCTTGATCGGAGTGAAGTTTGGACCCCGAATCATGAGATCCAGTGTTGAACTAGAACCTCTGCAGCAGTCGAGGCCTCTTGGTCGGAAATAGGATAGGCTTCCGACCACTTAGTGAAGTAGTCCATCACCACCAGGATGTTGTTGTTGCCATCTGAGGATCTCGGAAGTGGGCCTAGGATGTCAAAAGCTATTCTTTCGAAAGGCGCTCCCACATTATACAGCTGCAGTCTTCCTCTAGTGCGTTTTCTGGGCCCTTTGCATGCAGCACAGGATCACATGTGCGACAACACTTTTCCACGTCACTCTGCATATTGTTCCAGTAGAAGCGCTCACGAACTTTTTGTAAGGTCTTCATAATACCAAAATGACCTCCAGTTGGACTACCATGGAGTTCTTTAAGGACTGTTGAATCTTTTCTTTAGGAGTATTAATTGCCACCTGAATGTTTTTCCGTCGTCAGACTTCCATTTTCGATATAAAACACCATTTCTCAAATGGAGAGAGTCTCAAACAGCCCAGTAACGTTTCGCTGTAGGATGGAAAGGGGCGATGTCTTGCCAGCTGGGCTTTTCGTCAGACGACTCTTTGAATTCTATGATTGGTTTTATTTCAGGATCAGCCAGTTGATCTTTTCGGACGCTCTCATCACTCCACGGGTCGGATACCGATGTTGATGGCGTTGTAACTTGGCGGACTACGGGATCTATTCCGCCAAATTTCTTTTCGACCCTCGAGCTGTTTCAGAGATTCTTGCTGCTCTCCGAACAGGGTCTTTTCGAATGGACGTCTCCATTTTCATCTGCTGATCCTTTTCAGTTGCTACACACTTTCTTTAATTAGATTACACTTGTACGACGAGAATCTTCTTGATTTCTCGAGGGCAGTTATTTCTTAACTGCCCTGCTCCACCGCACCCCCAGCACGTGGTGCTACGATCTTTCTTATTGTTTCGGGGGCAGTTACTTCTGAAATGCCCTGTTTCACCACACCCCCAACACGTGATGCTACGTCTCCTCCGGTTCTGAAGTTGAGCCATTAAGTCTTGTGTGAATTTCTTCTTTCAATTTCTTTATCTCCTCCCTCCATGGAGATTCACAGGGTGCATCTGCAGTCACTCTAGCTCCTCGGATGGAATGGCGATCTCTGCGACTAGCTTCAGTGGCGGCTTCCGATTTCAGGGCAGATTTAAGATTTCAGACATCTGCCATTCTTACAGCCTTCTGGATTTCCCCATCCTTCAGTCCATCCATGAAATACTGTAAAGAAATTATTTCTTGCACAGTTGTTGGGTAGTCGGAGAAAGCCAAGTTGGCGAGCCTTTCTGTTTCGGAGGCATACTCCTGCAAACTTTCTTCGGTTTTCTGGAGTCTTGTTTTCATTTGCAGGCGTGCGTAGTCCTTGGAGTACTTCTGGCCGAACCGAAGATCCAGAACATTATATCCCTTTAAGACCCAACCCGCACGATCGTGCGGGTTAGATATTCTTATACGTTTTTGCTTCTAGAATAGTCGTATGTAAGAAAATCCCGACTAACGATTGATCATGTTTGCAGAAAGTGTAAAGTATAACTTTTTATCAACAGACGGTGGTTGTAGTCCATATTTTACTTTCAGCTGGCAAATCTAGCTTCGTTTTCAAATACAACGAAAACACGTCTTCTTTTTATCTGTCGTAAAAAGGTAAATATCAGTGTAATTCTAATTGCTTGGATACGTATTTTTGTATTAATGTTCAAATAATTGTAAAATAGAAAAAAAATATTAATTATACTCTATTAATGTTGCTTGTAGGACTCGGGATTTCGTTACCTGCATCATCGTGCAGGTTGGGCGTTACTTGAGTCACTGCAGCTCTAAAGGTAAGTTCTTGCCATGCGAGTTTTCTTTTCTGTTTCTGTAATATTAAAGCTTAACCCTCCGGGTGGTTAGCTTCCTCGTGAAAATTCATTCCGAAAGCGCTAACTTTTATTTCACCATCTCCTTCAAAAATGCAACACTGAGGTCGAACGGGGACAATTTTATGACCTCGTTCGGCTTCTTTGTCAAGTGAGAACCGGGAAATCACTCGTTTACAGCTATACTCCGTTTCACCTTAAGTTGGCAGCGCTGGGAAGGGTACGCTGACCAAATCACAGCCGCTACAGGGTTACTCTAGGAGAAAAGTGTGACTATAACAAATAAAATTCTCCATATTCGGCAAGCAAAAAAATTACTCTTGAAAAATTTGTTCATTAAAATTGTAAGAGTTTTTTTTTTTTTGATAATAGTATAAGCCCCTTTTTTAATCGAAATATTTAAAGAGTTTACGTTTCAATATGTTTAAAAATATTGATTAATTAACTAGCAAAACTTTTCTCGAATAAAATCTCAATAGTTCCCAACATGTTGATTCCATTTTTTTAAATGAAAAAATACGGTTAAATTGTAATTCACATGCTATCATTACATTGATTTTTTTAAGTGACTTATATATGTCATTTTCAAAATAAACAGTTCATATGTCTTTAGTTTCATAATTTCATTTATTACATCTGTTTATAAAATAAAAATTTCTATCTTGTTTATAAATAATTAATCATCTTTTTTCCATTATTACTGTTTTAAATCAGTGTGTAATTATTATTCATATTACATGTAAATGCCGTTTATGTACGTTAGCTTAAGATATATAGAAGTGCATAATAGAATTTGGGGATTAATTTCAAAAATTTATCAATTTTAAAACGTATAATCTTTTATAAAATTTATAGTTTATCTGGAAAAAATATCTCGATGCATATTTCAAAAATTATGTTACCTACATTATATGCAAAGTTTATATATTCAGCTCACACACACACAATAAGTATAACTTTTAAAGAAAAAAAATGATTTATTATAATAATTTATAACAAAAACTATATATTTTGATATTTAGAACTGTATTTGTTGTAAAAAGGTTCCATAAAAGTTTTTTTAAAGGGACAGTTGCTCTTTTATCAGGTGTTTATAAATCAAATTATATATACATATATATTTAACACTCCATGTAGGAAGCCTTTAGTCCTCCCGTTGGTGTGGTGTGGTAGTTAGGAGAGGGGGGTTCCAGCTCAGGTTTCGTCCACGTCATTTGACCATGGTTCAAAATTACGTGGTCCGTCGCCAAAAACCCCTCGTGTAGCTGAACAGTGCGACGTTAATATTCAATCAATCAATCAAGGAAGCCTTTAGAATCAAAACGAAAGCATTGCACAAGGAAAGATTTACATTAAGATACTTCGATTATAAAGATAAGGAGCTTTTTATATAATGTATATTTTTAAAAGCATTGTCTAAGAAAATTTTGAAATTTGATTTACTCAAATGAGGTGATTTAAAAAATTAAATCAACCTTTTTTTTTGTATATAAATATTATTAGCTGCATGGCCCGGGGTTGCACGGGCTTTCTTCTACCATTGTGGTACCATTTGTCTGTGCTTTAAATATTATATTTAAAGCACAGTTTCCAGAGTGAGGGGTGAGAACCCTGTTCCACATGTCACTCCACAGTATGCAAAATAAGTGTTTACATAAAAAACTGTTTTAATAGCTGATTATGTATACACTTATGTTGCATCATTAAAGAAAAGCATCGTAATTTTTGAGCCATGGTCAAGTGACGAGGACGACATTTTTGGCACCCTTCTCTCCAAACTACCGTACCACGCTAACGGGAGGGCTTCGATGATAATTTTTTTACAAGTCATCAACACTCATTATTTCTGAATCGCTATCCGAAGAGTCACTGTTCACAGATATAATTAAATTCTGATTTTCCCTAATTTCATTAACAAGTCCATCAATTTCCCACAATTCCCTCTTTTTTAATTACATGGTTGATGCAATTTATCCATTTTTGAGTTGAGACCTTATCTATTCCCTTTGTTACAAGTTCATTTATTTCGTTGAGTTAAAATGTTTCATTTTCTTTTGCAACGTAACCTTTTATTTGGCTCCAAATAATCTCAATTGGATTGAGCTTACAGTGATAAGAGGGTAATCTTAAAATTTTGTGGCCAAACTTTTCAGCTATTTCTTCCACTCTATAACCATTATACAAATGCTTTATTTCATTTACTTTTTGCAGAAGTTCAATTTTCATTAAATCTTGATTCCATGTCACTTTTTTTACCGCCAACCACTTTTGAATTGCACTTTTTTTCCAAGAACTTGATTTTTCTCTTTTTTCACTGAATGGTAGGGGGCATTGTCCATTACAATAATGCTTTGGGGCTTCAATTTTGGCATGACAGTTTCAAACCATTTTTCAAAATGGTTACCATCCATTTCTTCATGGTAGTCCCCAGATTTTTTCCCAATAAAAATATCTGCCGCATCCCGAACAAATCCTTCTTCGCTTCCAATATGAGTCATTACAAGCCTCCTTCTTTTGCCTTTAGGCGAAGTCAAACCTACTGTTAAATTAGATGATGCTTCATAACTGCTTTTGATGGTTGTGCCTTGCCACACTCGAGTTTCAGAATGTCCTTCATTCATCCAGGTCTCATCCAAATAATAGATTGGCTCATTTTTTTCTCTTAACTCCCAAATTTTTCGTAAAAAAGTTCTGCGCCATAAAATGGTATCATGTCTTCCAAGAAGCATAGCCTGTCTTTTCTTTTTTTCAAATGTGAACCCCATGTCCTTTAGTAATCTGTACAAGGTTGACCGGCTAATGTTCTTCGAAAAATTCTCAGCATCATCATTTATTCGATGGTGCATACAGCGAGGTTGGTGACATTTCTATCTTATAGACATGTTTAAAATTTCAAAAAACAACAAGAATTAAGATAGTCGCACGAGATGTAAAAATATTACGTAAGAATGAAGCTAGGTCGCAAAGCGAATGACGTTGATTTGGCGCGAATATTTCGGAAGAATGTAATCTTGAAAACCGGTTTTTTCAGCCAAATATTGTTGTTGTCAGCCAAAAGTCAAGTAGTTGTTTTCTACTGTATTCGTTCACAGGTATTGAAGAATAAATGCTTTTAAGATGTGTGATTAACTTAAAATATATCTTTAAACCTACAATTTCTATAATACATGATACTTTTTAACAATTTTCTGTGCATTTGCGTTTATTTAAATTCCAAAACAAGTTGGAACTACTTTTTCAAGTGGATTGTTATATTCCCTACCTTTCCCAACGCTGCCAACTTGAGGTGAAACAGAGTATAGCTGTTACTGCCTTGGACAATCTTGCATGAAAGTTGTGGTTCCACTTGGTTGTTTTCCCGATATGTTCAGTCACAGTAAAATTTAAACAAAATGAAGGGTAAAAAAAAAAGAAATAAATGGCGTGTTAGAGGTTGAAAAATAATTATATTTTCTTCAAACAAAATTAATTTTTCTGTCATTTTTAAAAATTTAAAAAAAATTGAAAATAATTATTTTGGTATTGCGATTTGAACCAGAAAAAAGTATCCTGTATTCATTTTTGAATATGAGAGTAAGAAAACGTGCTCACTTTCCTATTTTTTAAAAAAAAGTAATGAGGTAAAAAGAGTATATAAGGGCCCTATCTCTTTTTTTAAACAATAAGACAATAAATGGTGCATAAGGTGATATAAATACGATGATTATATTTATGAAATAAAACCGATCTTTCACTATTCAATTATATTTTTAATTTGAAATAACATAAAAAAAGAGTTTCAATACTTTTAATTTATTTAAATTTATAAATCATATAAATGATATTTTTATGTTAAATGAATATTTTTCGGAAAAAATCTAAATTTTCATTCCTAGTGCTCTCCTTTTCGAACTTCTTGTATTAAATAAAAATATCTTCTCTACATCGGCATTTGTGATGGACATAGCACACATTAAGTCAATAATTTTTAATTTTAATTGGGGATATACTTTTTCTTTAAATGCGCGTGACAGTACTTCTAACCATTTTCTACTCAAGTTTAATTTTTTATTTTTCTGTTTCTTTTATTACAAGGAAAATTGTCACACATCGATAACTACATTTTCACACAATTCAGTCATTACAAATTCTATTGTGAGAAAAAGTTCTCCCTAATTAATTTTGTCTTTCAAAACAGTACACTTAAAACAATTTTGTTCAGTGAAGTTAACCGACAATTCCACAATGTATCCATACCAAATTTTAAAAACATTTTTAAATTTTGGAAATGTATCCTGTATTAAATTTTTTGAGTATGCACAAATATTGCCTGCTGTGGGGAAGACATAGTATGAGAGGTGGTATATGGTTTCTAAAGTATGTTTTCGTACGCGTAGACCATTTTTGAAAATTTAAATATCACTGAAGCTGATCATATAACTGCAAATAAGCCTTATTTTAGTGTGTGCTAGTGTCAAAATAAAACACTTCACTGTTAAACAGCCCATGAGTTTATATTCAATATCAAACTATTCGCAAAATTGCTTACAACTTCTATTCAAATTGTAAAGAAACTGAAACATAAATATATCTTACTGCAGTCAAAAATATTCATAATATGTAAAAATTATATTCCTCCACTTATTTCAGAACATTTTAAAAACTGTAGCTGAAAACAATTTTTTATATTTATAAACGAGGCATAAAAACTCACACAGTTATAAAAATGTCTTTATCATTTTTAAATATACTACTATAAAACGTACATGGATTGTAAGATCAGTTCTAAAATCCTAAAAGCTTTTAGAGGAGCAAAAAACATATAATTTTGGATAGATCAAAATTTTAATATAATACACAAATATATATGCTATCAAGCAAATACATTTGAAAAATCAAAGTTCCTTCTGAAATAACCGTAATTGAAAGAAAAATGTTTAATTTGCAAATGATTGGAAATAAATGTTTATCTAATGGGTATCCCCAAAGTTAGGCTATCCTCAAACTTAAAACTCAAACTCAGTGGCACAACAGCCCATGAAGGCCAAGAACTACTATGCCCATCCCAGTATACGTGACCATTGAGCGCTGAGGTACATGAGCAGATGTCCCGATTAGGTGGTCTGTCTGAAGTGAGACCTCCAGTGTTTAAGACCCCAAGCAAGCTTGGTACTCATTTATCGACACACTGCAGCGGGGATGAAAGACAGAGTCGACCTTGCACAGCCCGTTAATAGAACCCGAACCTGTGGTATGGAAGCACGATACACTACCACTCGACCCTATTCGATGAAAAATAAAACTTTATGTTGTAATCTTATACAATTCCCTAATGAATGAGGGAGTCCAAACTTTTTTTCTTCATGTAAACTGTTCGGACGGAATTGGTTAAATATGAACATTTCTCAAGTTGCATAAATTAAAATTAACCGTTATAGTCTTTATAAATTTTTAAGAGTACAAAAGGTGTATTTTGGCTGTACGCATTAATTTTTAAAGGAGTACGGTTACAAAAAAGTAGTACCAGCATTTTTAATGATGGAAATCAAATACTTATTTCTATTTTAGAGAAATTTGGCTTAAAAATTAACAAAAATGTTTGTGTGTCCCTGGCTGAACGTGACAATCGTCGAATCTTTACGTCAAGAAAGAGGAGCTTAGCATCATCTTTTGATGCTCGCAGAGCCAAAAAAATTAAAAAGACTAAAGAAATTGAGCTGTTTGAGCAACAGGAAAGCATATCTTATGATCCTGGAGCATTTTAGCATGTAAGTTTTAAAATTTATTTTCTCAAATTCAATTTAAAACTTTAAAGCCTTTTTTCTCAGTTTGTGTTTTTTTCACTTACGCGCATTGCGTTTCAAAAACTATCATACTTTGATGTATAAAACTTTACAGAATTATAAACTTTATCAAAATCTTTAAATCCTAGCTATTTATAGTATTATATATTTTTAATTTTTTGAACAATTTCAAAAAAATGGAATTTTTTTTAAAAATTTTTTTAAAAAATGTACTTTTTTATTTTTAAAAATTTAATTTTTTACTCTATTTATATAAAATAAGCCACAATGTAATAAAGATATATTTGACTTTATAAATCAACTAATTGCTAGTAATTAGAATAATTATTGCAGAAAATATCATGCGCGTCGTAAAACTTACAATTTGTTTCTTACAAAAATTTTTCTTATTTTTATGTGCTTATTATTTTTAAAATTATGATTATATTTTAGACATTTTATACTTTTTTGAAACTTTATTCCTTTATAAAAAATGTGTAAAAGAATCAAATTATTTCATTTTAACCTCAAAGAATTATTTCTAGTCGAGAGTTGTTTATATTTTGTACTCTCGAAACATTTTTAACTCACCTGAGAACTCTTAAAACTTTAAAGGGAAAAAAGAATTTCAGAAAAATACGTTTCAACCACTTTTGAGAACCATACTTGAAGGCGAAAAAATACGTGAGGTGCATTTTCGAAGCCTCTTAACAATGACGGTATTTTACGTGTGAAACCCTTGGAGAGTTAAAAAAAGCTTAAATAAAAACGAAATATATTGCTATATAATTAAAAACATATTTCATTGGGGTTGCTTTAAACCCTTGGTCTCTTTTTTCTTTCTCTGGCTCTTTTTTTGCAATTCATTTTCTCTTTTACACATTTGATGAGGGGTATAGCATTTTCATCCTTTACGGAGAATCTGCATCCATATCTCTTCCCCCCCCCCCAAAAAAACACTTGGTTCCGGTGGGAGTTGGTAAAGTGTGGTTTTTAAATATATATATATATTTAAATAATAATAATAATAATAATAAAATTCTGGTACACATTTTATTATTTTTCATGGAATACTATGCTAACTTCTAACGAAAAACATTTTCAGGTGTCTAAAGGAGGAGAATTCTCACAGAAGAAATTTTGAAATTAATGAATAAATCAGATTGACTCAGAACAGAAAGTGATCTCTCGAATGATGACAATGCTGCCTACAAAACATATGAATCATTTATACTGGAAGGAGAATCAAGTTCAGATGAGAGAGATGAAGAAAAACATGAAATAGAAAGACAATTTTGGATCATTCTTTACCATCAAAGTCTCTTGAACCCATTAATTTTATCGTTTTAGCTGTTGCAAACTCTTGGTTTCTGTGCAAGCAAGATGCAATATCAAATAAACTTCCTCCAAAAATCAAAATGGATCACTTAAAATTTAAGTCAGATAGTTGAAACGTTAGCAGCCTCTCCACCTACTAACAAAAGTATTTTAACTGATGATGAAGATAACAGTGTTGTGATTCCACTCGTAAAAAGATCGAAGTGTAATGATCCACCTGCTATACATGTCATGCATTTTATCCTGGTCATTCTAGGATTAAAAGGCTTGACATGTATAGCCATTTTCGATGTATTGATGACATATCAAGGCCTCGCAAGTGCAGATTTGAAAACTACGAAAGCAGTTAGAAAACACGTGTGAAAAATGCAATGTATATTTATTCTTATCAAAAACATGTTTTAAAGATTTCCATAGGGAATAAATAATGAGTCAATAAAATAATTAATTTTACATCAATAATAGCAGAATCAAAAATGGGGTTTTAGTATTTGGCTATGTGTAATGACATAGATAAAAGTTTTTCCAATTTTGAGTTAAAGCAGTGTTTCTCAAACTGTGGGGCGCGCCCCCCTGGGGGG
>BMAV01019653.1:106105-128171 GCA_019973955.1 Trichonephila inaurata madagascariensis
AGTTAAATAATTTTTTTATTGTAATACTATTCTTAAAACAACTTTATATACATTTTCTAATTTAAGTGACATTAAATATCATAAATATTATCCATTTATACGCTTTTGCAAAATCACGGTTCCAAACGTATTCGGATACCTTAAAAAAAGGTTACATCCCATGCCTTAGCTAGATCTTCAGACTCGTTTAACAAAGAACTGAATGAATTTTGGTTTCTAATTGCTACTGTTTCGTTCAGAAGATTATTCAGCAGAATACTAGCTTTTTGTATGTCATTTTTTTCATGGTGTAGGGCTTTAGAAATGGGGTCTATGATTTTAAATAACCAAGAAAAAAAGGTTATAAAAACTATAAAATCATAGCCTCTCTAATATAGTAATTATATTCTTACATTCGTCACGTTCGTCTTTTTTAGTTGAAATTAAACTTAGTTTACTTAAAATTTTCTTTATTCGAGAGTAATTTTTTCGAATACTGAATAAGGTGTCATTTCTTGATGACCATCTAGTAGAGCATACTTGTTTAAGAGTTATTTTATATTTTTCGGAAGAATCATTAATTAGCATTGCGACTTAGCCATCGTTCGATAGCCATGTCGTGGGGTTTCCGCGTAAGTTAGAGGTGTGGGATTCTCGGAATGATGAGACATTCTATAATTCTTAATATGACTTTTATTAAGAATTTAACTTAAATTACTTAGATATCGAACAAACTTATATTAAGTGAGAATAAACCACTACACGTAGTCTTAACTAACTCGGATCGCGCAATTAGATCACTTATCAATATAAATATATTGTATCTGCTAATCTCGTCTCAATAATATACTAGCGTTCAGAATATAATCCTCCTACCTTGGTTGAATACTCAAAGGTTCAATCACTTTCAGATAGGCTGTTGGGCTCGCGTGCAATAGTATGCACCTTGTAGTAATAGCTATATATCCGTGATTCCTTGGTAGGCCGTCAAATTACACTTCTACCTTTTCCAAACAGAACTTTCTCTAAATTGCCATCTTTGCTCACTAAACTTTCTATCCTTTTAAAGGTTATCTTTTTTGCATCTATACTTCGTTTCACTTCTTGGATTTGGGTTGGAAAAGTTTTGCCATTAATCGTGGCCGTCAAAGAACATAGAGGTTATGTTAGAAGAAGAACGCGAGAGATGTCACAACCCCCTCCAAGAAGAAAAACGTGATTTATTCAAGGGTTCTCAGCACCCTTAAGAAATTACATGCCTAAATTTTTATTTCTGAATCTCCTCACTTTCTAAGTATTATTTAAATTTTAACCTTGAATCCTCATTTTAACTTCTATAATTTCCAATATTTAACTTAACTGTAATTTTCATTATTCGTCTTAGAATTAAATTTAATATTTAACTTAAATTTAAACTCGTGACAGACACACAATAAATTTTACTCCATTAACTAGGCCAACATTAACAATTTTGCTTTTTAATCATGGTATATTCTCACTTTTACACATGTACTTAACTCTATATATTTAACGTTACTTAAATATTTTAAACACTTAAATTTTTACGTGCATTTCTTCCTGGGTACGCAGACCCAAACTCTGCATCAGGACAAATATTCATTTATGAGCTTGGAGACCGGCTCCACTACTCCAAGTTGAGGCTACATATCAGCTATGGAACAATACTTTCAGGGTCTGTCACCCTGAAATGAAAACTCTTTAAGTTACTTTGCAAAATCTATATTTACATAATACCAGTAAGTTTCACAATTTTTATGCATTATATATCATTTTTAAATTACAATAAACTTTCATTTCCATCCCGCATCTGGCTCCGTCAAACCCCCAATGAGCCGTGCAGAGCTATTAATATTATTGTTAGTGCTCTGACTACGCCGCGTTTCGATGAACCAGATGCACCTTAATACGGAACAATACAACAACATATATATACGTACACATTATACAATTACAAACATTTTTCAATAAATCATTAAAACAAATAACCAAAGGAATTGTCGCATCTCACGAAGTCATACATCGAAGTAAACAAATGCATAATTACAGTTGTTTTCTCCAACAATTGAGAGAGAAAAAAAATTTTACAAGTCAAAAGCTCAAAAAAATATACACTCATTGTAGTGTCAACTTTTGCTTGGGTTATAACTTTTAAACACCGCCCGAGACTTCCTTCTTTGCAATAATTCTTCCGACCACTTGTTGAAAAGAACATAAAAATGAAACAATACAACCTGATTTTTATATTCTGTTTCCCACCATCACTTCTAATGACAAGGTGCTATCACTGTTCTTTCCTCTTCTCATTCCTCGGCTGCTCTGTGATTCTTTATGTTGCCTGATGTAGGGCTTGTAGTCTCCTTGTCGGCTTTTCCTTGCTTGGCTTGTCGTTGTTTCCTAGGCCGGTCGGAACTCCTGATCCTTTTTCTGGCGTGGGCGCAGGTCATATCTCCCTCCATCTTGAACTCCAGTTGTCTCCGTCTTGTTCTTCTTCCTACTTATATAAATATTACTGGATGACAATGGTCTTTTATTAATGTTATTGGGTCTACTTTTCTGCCACTTTCTCTGTGGTCCACTTGACCTCGATCCATACGACCTTTTAATTCCTTTATCTAGCCGTTTTCTTTTATTTCTTGTTTCATTAGAGAATTAGCTAGGCAGCGATCTGATAAGTGATCTGCGCTTATCGGCCCTATCCGTGTTTTTCTTAGATTGTTTTGACTTGAGATTTATACCTTTTTCCTCTAACTCACGATTTACCGCAGATCTTTTTCTTCCCATATTGCGACTCATTTGATCTTTGATGTACGTTTTCCGAACTACTCGTTTCCTGACGAGAACTAATACTATCTGGGCGACCTGTTCCTTACTCAAACTCGTCACATTTCCTATGACGATATATTCTTACTTGATCAACATTAACGGTTAACCTTTTTCCTGACCTCCATATTACAATATTATTATTATTTCTTACTTCTAACACTCTATACGGACCTTCAAATTTTTGTTTAAATTTGGAACAGATTTTATTAGCTGCTGAACTTAAAGGGTGTGTCTCTAATAAGACCCAATCATCTACCTTAATTTGTACATCCCGTCTTCGTCTATTATAATATCTTTCCCATCTTTCATGCTTAGTTTTCGTACTTAGTCTAGCTTCATGAAATAATTTTTCAATATATCTTACTGCAAATTCAGTTCCGTCTGAAATCATTACTAATTTTTGAAATGGGGTAATCAACTTTCGATCCAAAAATAACTCCGTAGGGGTTTTTCCCGTCGTTTCATTCACTGCCGTACGAATAGCGTAAGNTCTGAAATCATTACTAATTTTTGAAATGGGGTAATCAATTTTCGACCCAAAAATAATTCCGCAGGGGTTTTTCCCGTTGTTTCATTCACTGCCGTAAAAATAGCGTTAGCAAACTCACGTAAGAATTGGTCCCAAGTATCGTGTTGATCACTAACATAATTTGCAATCATTTGCACTATATCTCGATTAACTCGTTCAGTCCTATTTGCTTGTGGCCTATATGCAACAGTCTTCACATGCCTTATGCCTAATCTTTCACTTAAATGTTCAAAAATTTCGGATATAAATTGGGGACCGTTATCACTTATTAATTTTATTGGAGCTCCAAAACGCGATATAAAATTATCAAAAAAAATATCCGCTATTATACGAGCCGAGGCCTTTTTGAGAGGTATAATTTCAGCCCATTTGCTGAAATGATCGGTAATTACTAAAATATATCGATTACGTCTTATTCTCGATATAGGATACGGGCCTAACAAATCTAACGTAACTATCTCATTTGGATAATTTGATATAATCGGATTTAATCGACCAGCTGGTAAAGCGTTTTTATAATTATTAACTTGGCACATATGGCATGTAGAGACATATTGATCAATAAATTTTCTCATATACGGGAAATAACAAACGTCCCGAATTTTATGATAAGTTTTAAATCTGCCGAGATGACCTGCGATTGGCTTGTCGTGGAATTCGCGTAAGATGTCGTTTCTTATTGACTTTGGAATGTATACACGCATTTCACTTAACGACGCTGCGTGTTTCGCATAAAACAACAAGCCTTAAATTAGACGGAAGTCGCGGGACCAATTCTCACATATCGTCGCATTAACAGAGTTATCTTCCGGGTTTTCTAAATATCTATAGATATGACCTAATTCTGGGTCATTATTTTGCTCTGTTATTAACTGTTCTCGCGACGTAAGTACTAGATCTCTGATTATTGCACAATTAAATTTTTCTCCCATTATACTTTCAACCGGATTTCCAGATAACATGTCCGCCACCGCATTTTGAGTTCCAGGTCTATGTTCCCATTCTATATTAAATTCCGCTAATTTGAGTCCCCATCTGATCATCCTAATCGACAAATTTTTTTCATGCGTTAAACGTGTTAAGGCAGCGTGATCTGTAATAACTTTAATTAGCATCGCTCGTAAATATGTTCGGAATTTGTTCAACGCCCATACTACTGCTAGACATTCTCTTTCGGTTACCGTATAATTCCTCTGCGCGTTGTCTACTACGCGTAGACTATTCCGAAGATTTTGAATCAAATTAAGGTCAGAGGCAATTCCATACGAAAAATACAACACACACTCTTCCTCGAGTTGTGTCAATTATAAAGTAGAAATCAAAGTCAACTGTACATATGGAATGAACTCTAAAACAGCGCGAGAGATGTTGACGATAGACCTCATCATTTTGAGCCTCTTTGAAGAGATCTGAGCTGTCTCTTCCCACTCTCCCAACTTTCATCACCCCGCCAACGAGATGACTTTGCCACCACATATTTCATCAACCCTTCTACACGGCGGGTCTTCAGTAGCACCGGAACTCGAACACATGACTCACTGGCTACGAATTCATGACTCCGACCCCCTCAGCAAACATGGCCAGACCAACTGCTACAGAATAATATCTTTTAATAAAGTCTAGGATTTTATCCCGATACCGTGAAGCCGTCTCTTTGAAGATGTGCACCTCGGTACGATATCTCATCGAAATTTTAACCCTCACCCTGACGATGCCACCTCTAAATACATGTTTTTCAGTGGTATTGGTGTTCTGATTGTAAGTATGTTCTATCTGGACTCTTAAATGCTTATCAATTGCCTCCATAATAAATTTGTCTGTGTACAGGACTTTACGTCAGTCTAAGATAGACTAATTGAAATGTTACCATTTTAATCTTGTTCCTTTGGGCTGAACTGTAAATGAAGCAAATAATAATAATAATAATAATGTGATACTCGAATACTTAAACACGTAGTAGTAGTAATAGTTGTTGTCACAAATGCCGCCTGTCTGACGATGTCAGATCGAGGCCCACGAAGTTCATCATGAAAAAGGGCTAGATGTGCGCCCGTCGTTAGTCGTAGCTTTGAGCAAGATTCAAGTGACAGTACGTTTTGTCTCGGTTCCACCATAATTTTGAGGGAGAACACCCTGGGGGTGGTCAGAGGCCTCCCACTTCTCTTCTCTTTCCACCAACCTCACAAGTGGACTTGCGGCTCGACGACCATTTAGAATACCCTATGCCACAAAGCCACTATACATTTACAAATATCCATGCCTTCTCCAAGATTCGAACGCAGGCCCTACGGCAGGGGTGCGCAAACTAGGGGTCGCCAAATTTTTATGAAATGCATTATGCCTGCATGCTGCATACCATACAGTGTACATATAAAGAGTGAAACGCCGTCACTTACTGTTTAATTGCAATTTCCTGCTGTTCGCTCTTTCATTGACCGTAATGCGTAATGTATGTAAAGTGTGAAGACGCAAGTTTTCACTCCGGTAGATGACCCCCCACTTCGCGGTAATTCGCCAGTTTTACTGAAAATCGCCTATTTGTCTGACGTATTGATGTTATACGTACTGTGTCGAACGGTGCGCACCTTACCAGATGGAGTGGTAATCAAGGGCTGTGGGAGTCATCTTGTAGACATGCGTACCAAGCCAAGGCCAAACAAACGACCCAAAATTATCGCTGAATGTTTTACTGCGTGTTTTCATGTAAAGTTGTAGCATGTAACAGTTGGCCTGCAATTGTTTTAGTTTCTCCTCGTGTTTTATCATGTGACGTTATGATTTTTTAAATTTTTATCGGGCTTTGCTGCTCTTTGTTATCAGGTATGCGCTATCATTTTATCATCTCTGTTAATTTTATTGAATTTCTCGAAAAAAAATGATAAATTTATTTTATTATTTGTTTTAGTTAAAACAATTTAACCCCTATATTCAAAATGGATAAATGGGTAGTTCGTACACCAGGTACATCTTCAGATAACAAACGAACAAATACTGATGAGGAGTCTCAAAGTTCGGAACTAAATGCCCCATCTATAAAAATAAGAAAATACAATGAGGAATTTATTAAGTATGGTTTTACATTTTGTGTTGTTGATGATGAAGAATGCCCGATATGTGTCGTTTGCAACGAAAAATTAGCAAAGGAGAGCATGGAACCAGCTAAATTAAAACGGCATCTGGAAACTAAACATAAAGAACTTCAAAATAAACATGCCGATTTTTTTCAAAGACGAGCTGAAAATCTGAAAATTCAAAGTGCAAATCTAAAGAAATTTACAACGATACCTCAGAAAGCATTACAAGCTTCTTTAGAAGTTTCTTATCTAATAGGAAAAACAATGAAACCCCATATAATTGGAGAATCCCTTGTCCTTCCAGCATCAACTAAGATGACATCAATTATGCATGGTGATAAATATGGAAATGAACTAAAAACAATACCATTATCAAGAGATACCGTGTCTCGGCGGATTTCCGAAATGTCACGAAATATCGAGTCAGAAGTCATAAAACACATACAAAATTCATCTGTATTTGCTTTACAACTGGACGAGACTACCAATATTACTAAAATGTCACAACTAATTATTTACGTTAGATTTATTTTTAATGAAGGTATAACAGAAACGTTTTTATGTTGCAAAAGTTTGGAAGGAAAAACAACTGGAGAAAAATATTCGAAGTAATAAATGAATATTTTGAAGCTAAGTCCCTAACCTGGGCAAACTGTGTTGCGGTTTGTACTGATGGTGCTGCAGCATTAACAGGTTCGAACAAAGGGCTCAGAGGCTTAATCCAGAAAGCGACGTCTCATATGGTATTTAATCACTGTATGATTCATCGGCTAGCTCTTGTTGCAAAAGATATAGATGGAGAGTTGCACAACAGATTACAAGACGCTGTTAGTTCAATTAACTACATTAAATGCAACAGTCTTAACAGCCGTCTCTTTTCAATACTTTGCAATGAGATGGGCTCAACGTATGAGAGATTACTGTTACACACCCCGAAGTCAGATGGCTCTCACGTGGGAAAATACTACGACGGATATTTGATTTGAGAAATGAAGTGTACACATGTTTTTAAGCGAAAAGAAACATAGATTGGCAAGTTATTATATCAACGAAGTTTGGCTAGGAAAGCTGAGCTATTTAGTTGATATTTTCGAAAAACTTAACGACTTAAATTTGAGCTTGCAAGGTGAGAATTCAACTATCATAACTTCAGCCAGTAAAATTCAAGCTTTTAAAAATAAGCTTAGTCTCTGGCAAACTGAACTGAATAAAAACAACACCGACATGTTCCCTTGCTTTAACGATTTTATCAAGGAAAATAATATAAATATATTTACATTTAAAAACATCATTTCCAATCACATTGAAAAGTTAAAAGAAAATTTTTCGAGAAGATTCGAGGATTTTCCTGAAAACGATCTTGGCTGAATTCGTGATCCATTTTCCTTCGACATATGCAGTTCAACTCTTCAAATTAGTGAGAAAGAGCAATTGATAGATTTGATGAGTGATTATACTCTTCAAAATCACACACACACAATTAAAGACTCAGCCTTGCCAAACATTTTGGCTATCCGTGAAAAAGCAATATCCTGTTCTATGCAAGAATGCCATCAGATTACTAATACAATTTGCATCAACGTATTTATGTGAAACTGGATTTAGCAAACTATTTTCAATAAAAACTAAATACCGCTCTCGTTTGAACCCTGAAGATGATATGCAAATTGCAATTAGCAACATACATCCGAACATCGATGAGATAATCAGAAACTTGCAGCCACATACATCTCATTAAAAGGCAATTTACTGATTTTTATGTTATACAAAAATATTTTCTTTAAATTATAAATAATATTAATATGTGTCAGAAATGATGATTTTTTTATTTGATAAAACGAAAGAAATGCGCCTATTTACATCGTATTTCTGAACATTTATCTCTAGAGGTGCCAAAATTTTTTTCTCTACAAAAGAGGTCGCAGTCGAAAAAAGTTTGCGCACCACTGCCCTACGGCACAGTAGTCAGCGTCGCTAACCACTATACCGGAAGAGCGGCGACAATACCTTGTGAGGGCTCACGCGTCTTTTCTTTATCATAACCTCTGGGTTCTTTGGTGGCCAAGATTAATGGCAACTTTTTTCCAACCAAAATCCAAGAAGCGAAATGTGAACAAGAAATGCAAATAAGATAGCTTTTAAAAGAACAGAAGTTTCAGTAAGCAGGATGGCAATTTGGGGAATGTTATGTGTGAAAGAGATGAGAGAAAGAGGGAATTGACAGCCTATCGTGAAGTTACCTGGAAAAATCAGCCAAGCGTCTCCATATAAAGATCGAATCTAAGTTTGGATTAAGGTAGGACTGATTATTTGATATTAGGACTTGTAGTATTATTAGAAGTAAGAGTAGGCGGAAAATAATTATATCTTAGAGAAAGTGGTCTAAATTACGCCATTCGGTTTAACTATCACTGTGTGTTTGGTTCATTATAGATTCTAGCGTATTTAAATTTATCTATAAATTGTTAGATATTTAAGTTCTATTCTTAATAAAGACTTATTAAGAATCTAAAATGTCTATTCCTTTTGCAAACCCTATACCTTTAGCTCACGCTGACAATCAAAGATACGGTCACCAAAGGGGTATTACAACCTTCACGAGGAGTTTACGGTGTACAGTACGCGCGGTTATCAAGTGGCACTGTGGCGGGCTCACGCGTCTTTTCTGTAACATAACCTCTGGGTTCTTTGACGGCCAAGATTAATGGCAAATCTTTTCCAACCCAAATCCAAGAAGTTAAATGCAATTGTAGATGCAAATAAGATAGCCTTTAAAAGAACAGTTTAGTAAGCGGGATGGCAATTTAGAGAAAGTTCTGTATGGAAAAGATAGAAGTGTAATTTGACGGCCTACCAAAGATTCACGGTTTCCTAGCCATTACTACAAGGTGCATACTATTGCACGCGTACCTAACAGTCTCTCTGAAAGTGATTGAACCGTTGCGTGATTCAAGGTAGGACAGATTATTTGATATCAGAACTCGTAATATTATTAGAATTAAAAGTAGGCGGATAATATAATTATTTAGATAAGTGATCTAAGTTGCGTGATCCGTTTTAGCTACGGCTACGTGTTTGGTTTATTCTCACTTAATATAAGTTTGTCCAATATATTAGAAATTTAAGTTAAACTCTTAATAAAGTCATATTAAGAATTCTAAAATGACGATTCATTTCGAGAACCCCACACCTCTAATTCACGCTGACAACCAAAGATATGGTGGCCAAAGATCGACCCTATCACAACACTTGAACCAAGAATGCACCAATTGTGGTAATCATTGACTGCTATATCAATGTAACGATTGTCAGAAGAAATTGTAACTCTTGGATGACAGGAAAAAGATCTTTGGACAACTGTTTGATTTATTTGGAATCGACTCTATGATTACCGAATGATCAATGCCGATGAGAAGCGAAACAGCTTTGAAGGACCTATGTGGTCGACAGTTTTCCAGAACTCACTATCATTTCTCTTCTTTCAGCCACAGGACCATGGAGACCATCGAAAATAATCCTACGAAATTTATCGCGTCGGCATTTAAGCCATCCTTAAGAACTTCATCTGCAACAACTTTTTAGCTCGTGTACATCCGGATAGTCAGTCATGATTGAAGTACCGCGATTGTGTGACTATGAATCTATGATCTACTAAGTATGATTATTGTGATTGACAAAGCAATATTTTTTTTAAAAAAACATATTGTTACGAATTTCGTGTAATGAATGGTTGAAATAGTGTAAATAGTTAATATCTAGATGTGTACTAATTATACTTTCTGTTGTACTTATTTTATGTTAAAATTGTAATATTCGCAAGCAACGCCGTTTCTTATATTATAATGGCGATTCGATGTGGAAACTTGGCAAAATGTTGGCAATAGAGCCAAGTTAGTATCGTTTTTAGTGACCATTTTGGTGACTTAGCATCCATATGGATGCTTCTGGAAATTACTAAAGAAATCTATAAATATCACTATCTATGACGTAAGCGGATCTTTTCTCGAATACTTCGGTTGTTGATAGCACGAGCAAGTGCTTGTGAATAATCTTTAACATACTTACCACAGCACTTAGACTCTGATAAATGTGTCTGAATGCTGTGGAGGTGTGAAAACCTACTGGTATTTATTAAACGAATATATCAGTGCTGTATTTCAAGGATTGTTTTTCAATTCCTACTATTAGTTCACATTATATATTTATTTGGTTATTTATCTTGGTGGAATTTTCAATCTTTAATAAAATACATTTTAATGCCTTCCATTGAGCTGAAATCTTATATACGTGATTATTTTGAAAGACAATACAGTATAATTTAATTATAATTAATAAAAATTAATTGATTAAAACTAATTTTTTAAGGAATTACAAATACAGCCACGTTGGCATCCTTTTTGGCGACTTGTGTCAAAACTTGAAAAGGGTTTTTTCTCACGTTTTAAAGCATTCAGTTGAACTGAAATTTTATAGACACGATTTTTTTTTATGACAATACGATATTTTAATGATAATGAATAAGAATTAATGACCACTTAATGTTGTGATTCTGTTATGTGTATATACATATTTATATTAATTGTAACTCTTTAATAAAAAGTAGCTAAAATAAAAATTTTCTTTGATCTAAGTAGGAATTGACTTAAAATAATTTTTATATTACTTCTTCAACAATAAATTTAAACTGTCTTGCTTTTTAAGACTGATAGCATAAAATCTTCGAATCCCGATCTAAGTAACAATATATATATTTGTAGTGATTTAGTTCAAAGCCATTCAAATTCAAATACACTTTCGAAAGTTTAAATTGCCTGTTTAACTTTAAGCCAGGGCAGCAATATGTTTGTAATTAGGATATAAAGTGAGTGTTTGAGTAGCTATCTATATATAAAAGTATTCCTTAACTTTACTTACGTCTGAAATAACCAAATTAAGAAGTTGAATTCAATAAAAAAAATTTTTAAAAATCTCGTCATTATTTCGGTCATGTATTTTTCAACTTGCTCTTTAGCACTCAATTCGTGCTTCCTTACACGTGCAACACTTATTCGACATCCTGCCAATTCTTATTAACCTGTGGAAGCGTCTACAATTGTTGTTTGGACTGGGACGAGGAAGCACTTGATTGCGGTGTCCGCTCTTTTGAAAGACTAACTTTTTGAAAAGCTGAGGCAAGTATGTTTCAAAAAGAAAATTATTTGAAGTTTGTTTTATATTGCTATTTCACCCTACGTTTTATACTTAAAATAATAACACTTTAAGTTAACTATTTAGTATAATTAAAAACTGGGTCTTTCACAAAATTAAATTCTACATATCATGTTAAATATATGTGCAATAAGACAAAATGCAGCATAAAAACTTTTTTTTAAAAGGTATCCGACTACGTTCGGAACCGTGATTTTAAAAAAGCGCATAAATGGGTAATTGTCATGATATTTAGTGTCACTGAGATTAGAATACATATATAAAAATGTTTTAAGGACATTTTGACAAAAAAAAATTATTTAAATACAATATTTCGGCAAAAAATTAACTTAGAATAATCCTTTTTCCAAATGTTCTCCTTTTGTGAAAAATGCTTCTATTATATAATAATGTTTTGCCTGTATGTAGCTCAGACATCTCTACAGAGGCTCAACTAGAATTTTTGAAAAATTCACATTATTTTTAGAGTTACCACCAATTTAAATAATTATTGGCGTTTTTTTCTTAAAATTGCTCCCCTCTGTTGTCGTAAAATATGGATAAACCCACTTCTAAGTTATATATTTCAAAAATTCTAGTTGAGCCTCTGTACAGAGGTCTGAGCTATATACAGGCTAAAAATTATTATAATAGAAGCATTTTTCACAAAAGGAGAACATTTGGGAAAAAAATTATTCCAAGTTAATTTTTTGTCGAAATATTGTATTTAAATAATTTTTTTTTTGTCAAAATGTCCTTAAAACAATTTGATACATGTATTCTAATCTAAGTGACACTAAATATCACGGAAATTATCCATTTATGTGCTTTTTAAAATCATGGTTCCGAACGTAGTCGGATACCTTAAAATTAAGTTACCAAGAATATTTTTATAACTTATACTGTATAACTAAGGATTGCAATATCGGACCAAAAGTTCAATACCGGTATTCGGTATTTTCTAGATCTTAATACCGGGAAACCGGTTTTAATATCGGTAGTAGAAATTGTAGAAAAAGAAAGAAAACACATTTGTTTCTGTGTTTTATTTGCCAGTTTTATTAGAGACTAACTATCACAAAAAATAATTTGTAACTTATAACAGTATATATATAAAAGAATCACACAAAAATAAAGGTCTTCTTGTACTTGATACCAATTATCTTTAATAACTTGAACATTTTTATATAGTGCCACCAAACTCTTTTCATCATACAAATAATGAAGCCAAACCGAAGTGTTATCAAAACTGATTTTGTACGTTCTTTAAGGTTATTCTTATTCTCTACTATGGGTTATTATGTATGAGTAGATATATAATGAATCTGAAAAATATTTTAGTAATATATGCAAATATAAATTGAATAATAAACTAGCCAATTAAAAAATATCGAAATATTACGCACTTTCTTCTCAACTAAAACCTTGCTTTCCCATCTACGGATATCAGATTACGAATCGTGTGCGTATGCACTCTCGTTCTGTGCTGTGATAGGATAGTTTTGGCCCGCCTCCTTGGAAGATTCACATATTTTATCACTTCTTTTGATTGTACGGTGCACCATTTACAGTCTAATTAATTTCGCCCGTTAGAGAGACATAAATCAAAACTGTACACTGTTTGGCTATGTTGGTGATTTCTGAGCATAGAGTGGAAGAATTTCTAGTAAATACCGAAAAAAAGGTATTTAAACTTGTGAATACCGGTATTTCAAAATCAAACAAATGGCTCAAAATACCGGTATTCGGTATCCCTACGTATAATAATTGTTGTTTATACTTGTTGTGAGAATTGTTTATGCTTGTTATGAAACAAACTGTATTGGCATGTCCTCACTTCCATTCCAAGCCAACGTACGGATTGAGTCACAGCAGATTGAACTTGCATCGTCCTCCTCTTACACGGCAGCGTGTTTTTAAAGGACTCAAACCCGCGACTAGACAACGCCGACCGTACGTGACAATAAGCCCCTTACCCAAATTTAAATTTCCCCTTTACTTTTTGAAAATATTCACTTTTCATAGTTTTTTTATTTACCTCTTATTCTATTCGTGCATCAGGGGTGGCTCTAGGGCCGGACCAACAGGACCCCTTCTCAGGGTGACAAATTTTAAGGGCGGCATTTGGATCGAATTAAAAAAATATTTTTTTTTATTGTTACAAAAAAATTTGATACATTTTCTGAAATATTATTGGGCGTTAATTTGTTATTGCCTTAATTTGTAATCTGTATGTTTTATCTAGGTTTTCTTCTATGTTGAAACTTGTAGGGTTCGAGATGAGAGTATACGTTAATTCATAAAATTTGATATGTTTCGACATTCGATCCAAAAGGGAACAGGGTTAATAATAAGGTGACTAACCGTCCTCCTTTTACAGGTTCTGCCCTTCCTCGAAAAATGTCCTCCTTTTCAATATTTTAAAACTGATCTGTTAATCTCTATTTTCAGAGATGAATCAAACATGTTTTCAAAATGTCGATGAAGGGTCTGAAATAAAAATCACAGGAAATAACAATTTTCAAAGGTATTTTTTGACTTTGTCACATGTAAATTGGGCAGATATAGAAAATTACGTTGAGTTTTTATAGAAAGAAATGCCTGATATATTAAAATCAATGACAATTGTCTGCTTAAAGTAGAAAGAAGACTGAAAATATATTTAAATTCTAATAAATTAGAACAGTTGGAAAATCAACACGCTGCGAAATTGGTAACAGACGGGTGAAATTACTTAAACTATTTCAAAAATGAACACATTCCATACGAAAATGTAATTATTCTTGTTGAATTTAAGTTGTGCTGCCCTGGGACTAATGCAGCAGTTGAACGAATTTTTTTCAGTTGGTAATGATTTTTGTGAAGTGACTAGTGAGAAATCAAAATTGAATGTAATATTTTAGCTACAGTGCTTACCATAAAATTCAGTATGAAGGATATCTTTTGCCCGAACTTTCCGATATATTAAAAAATGAAATGCTGACAGCAAAAAAAATCATTCAATAGAAAAAAGTACTCGTTTAAGATAATAATTAAAAAGAATGTAAGCGTAATTAGCGTATTTTTGCTTGAATTAATAAAACGTTTCATATATTTAAGTTGTAATTTTTTCTTAAATTTTTCGTCCTCCTTTTCATTGTAAGAAAAATGGTCCCCTTATTAATAAGAGTTTTGGTAGATAGAGAGCCACAGATGTTTATTTTAGCCTTGAAAGTATACTTACTATAAGGGCTCGTGATCCCCACCCTCAGTGGACTCTTTTTCAAAGAAATTGGCCTGCAACAATGCTTACATATAATTCATTTGAAATAATAACGTGTTCTTAATTCTGAATTATTTTATATTTTTTAAGACTTAAAATAATCTATATAGTTATTATTATTATTATTCGCAAGAGTGTTATAATCAAGTTTTCTAAGATATCATCTGTGTGAACAATTTATCTTTTTTAATTATAATTTTTTTTCCCCTTTTCTATTTTTGTCCGGGGCGGCAAAACTGCTAGAGCCGGCCCCGAGGGTATTCATTCATTTCTTATGTATTTTTGAATGTTTTTCCATCTCAATGCTAAGTTTTCATTCATAAATTCATTTTATAACTTGAATTTCATTTCAAAGCAATTTTTAATGTTAAGTTTTTTAAGTATTTCGGCTCTCTGTTACATTTCAAATACCACTTAAGAAGATTTGGTATCCCAAAAAAGACCAACCTATAATTTTTTTTATTTATTTAATATTATTCTTTGTATTATTATCTTTCGATTGATATATCATCTGTGCTAGTCAGAAAGTTAGAAGTTGAAGAAAACTTCATTTGAAAACAAATCAAGCAATTCGGTCACGTCCCCTTTTTAGAAAAAAAAGCTAAAAAAAGGGTTATGATAAAAAAAAATCTATTTTATAAAGAGAAATAATTATAAAAAAAGAATGTGTAATATATAAAGCAGAATATTTTCGAGGCAATACAATAATGTAATTTTTCTTCTTTGTGAAATGTGTGCAAGTAAAATTTTTGAGAGAGAATTAAGGCATTTTATATTAATAATTTTATAATTTCAGTCCTTATTCCTGATATGTTTTTCATACAAATGTAATACTTCAATATTATGTGAAGAAAAAAACTAAACTTTCTGTCGTAACAGAAAAAAAATTTTTTTAACATTTTTCTTGAATTTTTTTGTGCAATTAATACCTTCTTAAAATTGATGATTTATAGAAATGTATGGGTTGAAAAAATACAAAAATGCAATTATTTTAAAGTTGTATTTTAAGTTTATTTAAGCATTATAATTTTTTTTACAGAATTATAAACTTTAAAGTGGTTTTTCTCAGTTTGTGTTTTTTGAAACATTAGTGCATTCAAAATGCTATTCCTTCCACAACTATTTACCAATCACTTCCATTTTTTGCTGTGTGTTGCATATAAAGCATGTAACAAAATTAAGGATCCATTTTGCTGTAAGCTGAATACTTTTTTTTAAAAAAAATTAAAATGTAAGAGATATTGACTTTTCCGTTGATTTTTAGCATGTATATCAACATTTTATTTTTTTTTTCTCAAAAACGAATTAAGTTATTGTAAAATCGATCCCTAAAGTTATTTATAACATCCATAAGAATATTATAAAAAAATTTTAGGTTAAAAAATTAATAATTACAGAAGGAGTAAAATTTTAAAAATTTCCAAATTTTCTTCAAAAAATTTAAATTTTTAAAATTGTGTGTATAATATGTGAAAAATTTCATCTCGTATCATTTCCTGGAATAAAAACACTATATAAAATGTTAAAAGATAACTTTTAAATACATAAAGAAAGAAAGTAGCTCAAAGAGTGCCGAGTCCTCTTAACAGTTTTTGAACTTTGAAGGAAAAAGATAAAATCTAGAGATTTTACTCAAAACAATGTTCAAATTTGTCCCCTAGTTTTTGTGAAAAGGAAGACTTCTTTCCATAATTTTGCCAAAACATTTACGTTATCTCATTCCTTGATAAAAATTGGAGTAGAGTAAAAAAATTAGATATTTTTTTAAAAAAATTTTAGTGCCATTGTAGTACCGAGGAATGTTTCATTAAAATTAAGAATAAATCTATTTAAATCTTGTATCCTTCACTTTTTTTTTTTTTTTGAAGTATGAAAGCAAAAATTGAAATTTTAAAAGTTATTTAAGGGCACGGAGTATATAAATACATAAGTATAAGTTCAGTGTTGTTGTTTTTTTAATTTTATTTTTTAGCAACTCTAATTCTTTTTGGTTTCTCATTCAAAACAATCGAGAATCTCAAAGTTATTTTTGTTTTCCATTTTATTTTTCATAAAGTTTGTGAGTATGATTTATAATACTAAACCAGTTCATTCAAATAAAATTTTTAAAAAATTTCTTTTTTTCAAA
Organism: Trichonephila inaurata madagascariensis; assembly: GCA_019973955.1. Taxonomy (NCBI): domain Eukaryota; kingdom Metazoa; phylum Arthropoda; class Arachnida; order Araneae; family Nephilidae; genus Trichonephila; species Trichonephila inaurata. Next base: position 123,109 of record BMAV01019653.1, read on the forward strand.
AATAAAAGATTTAAAATTAAAATAAAGGTAGCTGTAAAATCAGATCTGATTGTTTCATCATTTCTCAAATTAAAATAAAACATCAAACCAAAAACAAACAAAAAAATAGTTACTATTTGTTTTAAAATCATTCATGGTCTTTTGTATTGTGACAGTTATGGATGTGATTTTTATCTATAAGTTGATAAAAGTATTCCTGTTCCTCAAAATAAAATTAAAAAAAACCTTATCAAAAACAGAGATTTTCAGAGGAATTTTCGACACTTGACCCGATAAACAGGAGCGTACGTTATTCATTTCGCTTACAATTTCTATCTATAGTAAGTAGGCTGCTAAAGCAGTGATCCTCAACCACTGTGCCACGGCACTTGCTTGTGATGGCAATTTTTTTAAAAATTTTTAATTAAACTCTGAAGAAAAAAATAAAATCCGGAACAGAATTCTTCGACCTTTGCATGGCAACCAACTCAGGGTATATTTAACTTATCCTTTCGTGGATAGATGGATATAAAAAAAAATTTGATTGAGTGTCAATTCCATTTGTGTACGGATACATCTGTAGAGGAATTAATTTTGAATGAATAAAAAACTAATTTCGCTCTGTAATAATCGAGATTTAATTTCAAAACATTCGGAACAGTCAATAAATAGATTTTGGATTATAATTAGGGGCAATTATCTCATATTAACCAAAAAAAGCTTTAAAAATAGTGTTACAATTATCTACATCTTATTTGCGCGAATTAATTTGGATTTTGAGCATTAACAAATATAAAAATGAAAAACAAATAAGTCTTTTCAATGTAGATGACGAAATGAGAGCAGCACTATCATTTTTATGACCCAATATAAATGAAATTATCAAAAATCATCGAGCTCCAATTCCTCATTAAACGTATTCTTATAATTAATGAGTAATTAATTATTCAATAAACATTTTGTTGTCTTTGTCGTAAATATTTAATATTATTTAATAATTGACTATTAAATAATATTAATGACTTATTACTAAATAATATTATATTATTAATAATGGCGTATTATTTAATATTGATAATTATCATAAATTATTTTACTTAATGAATTTCAGATAAGTAACAATCTTTTAAACTTATTTGATCTATTTTTCAATTCCTACTATTAACTCACACTCTCTGTATATTTATTTACTTATTTATCTTGGTGGAATTTTCAATCGCTAATAAAATACATTTTAAAGCACTCAATTGAGCTGAAATTTTATATACATGATTATTTTGGATGACAATACAATAATTTAATTATTATTAATAAAAATTAATTGATTAAAACTAATTATTCAAAGAATTACAAATACAGCCACATTGGCCTCATTTTTGGCGACCTTTTTGGTGACTTGTGTCAAAACTTGAAAGATTTTTTTTTTCTCACGTCTTAAAGCATTCAGCTTAACTGAATTTGTTTTGTTTTGGATGACAATACGATACTTTAATGATAATAAAAATTAATTACCATTTAATGTTGTGATTCTGTCATATGTGTAAACATATTTATATTATTTGTAACTATTTAATAAAAAAGTAGCTAAAATAAAAAATAAAAAATTGATGATTTAAGTAGGAGTAGTTTTTAGTAGTTTTTTTATTATATTACTTGTTTTGTTAGCGGGACACCAAGTTTTGCAATTGTTAACAGTGTACCGCAACAATAAAAATAAAGGTTGAGAATCACTGTCCTAAGAAAAGGGTCACTCTTAAAAAAATCTTACAAAGTCAAGTATTTCGAGAAGTTTAGCTTATAAAATGGCGAGATAAAATTATTTAAAAGAATCTGTTTCACTATGAATACTATTTGCAGGTATATTTATCACACACAAATGAAAACTGAACTTTTCCTTAAATATATCTCCTTATATTCTCGACAACATTCTTCTAAAGGCGGCCATGGTCACCAGTTCGAGTCCTGGTGCGACTGAAAACAAAGCATAAAGAGGATCTGATAAACGTTCAGTCTGTCAAGGTACACAGTCCTCACGTTGGCGTGGTATGGAAATTAAGGAAGTAGGATGCTGGCTCACAGGTGTCGTCCTCGTCGCTCGACTGAAGTCCGTCGCAAATTGCCTTGGAGCAAACTTTCGACATATGTGTATCCCTTCTACCATTTTCGTAACGCTGACTACCCCGCGTCAAAAAAAAATTGATCTATTTTAATTACAATCACAATAATTTTATTTATTTTTGTGACATAAATAATAATGCAAAATAGATTTATTTATGATATATATAAACAAAAGTTATTTTAAAAATAGCATTTTTTTGGATTAATGAGAAAGATGAGGTGACAGTTCGTCATCATTTGGTTCCCTAGTTGTTAATTTTAATCTGACGTGCGGTTTCACGTTAATCTTATCCATTCAATATTTTTGTTTCAATCAGGGAAATAGCCATGGAGTAGCAATATTTTCACAGCTCTCAATGAAGTGTTGGAAAACATTATTATTAACTGAAATAGCTCTAAAAGAGAATTTAATGCAACTTAAATGACTTTTCAGCAAAATTTTCTATTGCAGTATCTTTTTTTCTCCTGTATAGTTAAGTACAAAATATTCTAAATGGTCTACGTCTCAAATCCGACCCCCACTTCCAGATATATTCGAAGAAAACACTTAGTGTCACGTACGCGCAAGAGATTTCAAATATTTGTTATTCTTTTTTTAGCTGCGTATGATATATAATGAGATCGATAAATAAGATTTAGTAACTAGTATACAAGTATCTTTAGTCTCCATGATACTATGATTTCAGATTGAATGTTTCCTTAATTATTATTGATGCAAATTTCGTAAAATTTAGAATTTGAGGAGTTTTGTGACGTAGATAAGTTATATAAAAATGTTGATGTTTTAAAATTCGAAAAGCTTCGAGTAAAATTTTTTTAATTGTCACATTTTCGAATCGAGTGCATAATATAAGGGAACCTATTATTTAAGCCCCCTATGATATCAAAAACACTCAAGCATAATTTTACAAAATTTGAAATGAAACCTTTTTTTTTTAATATTATAAAGTGGAACGTTATGTTTCGCGACCATACAACATCCGTTGCGTGAAGAAAAAATTTGTAAAAATTAAATGAATATGAGTAAACTGTGGACTAACGGAAACGCGTATTTTGAGTTGTTATCCATGACGTCAACTGCGAGTTTGCTTACTTGCCTTATTTGCTCAACTGTGATGAAATTCGTAGCATAAGTGTGAGTTTTGTAATATTTGTATTATAAATATTCTCCATTGACATCGGAATCCCGAAAAGACATGAATGGACGTCGCGCGCTCTCATGCAATGCGAGGGCTGTAGGCGATAGGCTATTAAAAAAGGCTTAGAGCCTTTTTTTTTTTTTTTTTCGTTCTTGTTCAACTAATATATATTTTTATATTATATATATTAGTTCTGTTCCGGTTTTCATTCCGCCAAAAATAATGGTTTTCGGTTCAGAATGAATATTTATTTTATGTATACTCTTTTTTTTTTTTTGTACTAAAAATATAATTCCATGATAAACACAAAAAATGTATCCTTTTTCAATTCTTACTATTAGCTCAAACTCTCGATATCAGTGCTTCTCAAACTTTCAGTACTGGCGCCCCCCTTTACAATCACAATTTTTATACATTAATAATGTACTGAATGCAATAATAATGCACTTTGACGCTAAAGCTACAATCTTTATTATAAACCGTACAAATTAATAACATAAGTATTAAATTTTGTATATGTTACTTTTAAGCAAAAAATAAATAAATAAATAAGTAATAGGATAGTTATTATGTTATTTTTCCTTTCTCTAATTTTTAAATTGGAACATATTGTAAAATGCAGTGGCTGCTTAGAAGACAAAATATAGATATCAGCTAAATATAGAAAAAGAACTCAGAGGGTCAGTTTCTAATCATAAGCATTCCTTTGAAAAACTTTGCTCTGCAAGACAAGCTCATAGAAGTCGCTAATACTTATTAAACTTGTTCTTAATTTAGTATTAATTAATTAATAAAATACTCTGTGCAGCACACTGATATATTAAAAGTATATCAGCTGAAGTACCCGCTCTTTGCACGAGTTCATTTATAAGAAAATAAAACATTATTGATATAATCGCTAAATAGTAAGGAAAATAAAGCCAAGTGCGCGACAAAGTTTACAAAAATGTAAAATGATTTTTTTTAAATTACTGCTCAAATTATAATTAGTTTTAAGGAACTGTAATTTTAAGCCTCACAGAATTAGCATTTAGACTTGATGTTGAATAATGAACAATAACATGAAATTCCGATGAAGAATAATTGTATTATTTTTAATATGTAAAGAGAAAAGACTTCAACATGTTTTAACCCTGGAGCAGGCGCTCACTCGATACTAATGGTCGAGCGGAATTATTGAGTCACCCCAATCCTTTTTTATAATTATTTTTATAGTACACAATAAAAATCGTAATTCCAGCGAATAATTTAATTCAGAGAAAATATACTTACCTACTTTCAAAGACTTTTCAATTTTTCTTTGCTAATTTTAGGAAAAAGTCCAAGAAAACTGAACTAAAATATTCCAAATGTGCGTGACCTTTATAAAAGACACAAATCACAGACACTTTTCGCTAACATTACAGGAATGTTATTTGCAGGCAAAACTGTCATATTTTGTTCAAGTTATTGTAATTTTACAGTCCTTTGATGTTTGACAGATAGCATGTTGAACTTTTGCTTGCTTGTGTGTTTTTAACAAAGGAAAGTGTGTCTTATGGCTTCATACTTTAGTTGATGGAGTTCTTTTGGTAGTATTTGAAAATTTTTCTTTTGTTTCATGTTCATCGCTTTTCTCAAATTTACTTTAATATGCATTATTTCAGCAGGTTCATCCCTTTTTTTTTTTATCAGTTTTAACATCTTTCAAAAGAGATCAAAGATGCCCATTTCTTTTTTTATATATATATTCTGATCATTTACCAAACATTTACCTGCTCATCATGCTCATTTACCAAACCACAATAAGTCTTACAACAAGGCAATCAAAGTCACTAAGTTATTCAT
>BMAV01019655.1:0-120652 GCA_019973955.1 Trichonephila inaurata madagascariensis
CTATATCAACAATATTCTAATAATATTATAAGTTATTAAGCTGCGAAATAGCCAAATGATATTAAACAAATAAATAAAAATACGAGGCGTGTCCGGGAACTAAATACCGTTTTAGAAATACTAGCATAAAAAATCTGTTTTCAAGACAAAATTTATTTATGCATGAAAGAGCATGCTTGAAACTATTTTTCTACATATTTACCATCATAGTTCAGGTATTTATCTTATCGGGCAACCAACTTGTCTGCACCTTCTTCTAAGAAAGATACTGCTGGTGAAGAGAGTAACTTCTAAACAGCGGTTTGTGGAAACTCATCACAAAGCAATCTTATTGTGAACTATCTGTTTTCACGAATTTTATCATTCACTTTTTCAACCAAACCACCATTAACAACAGAAGGCCACCCACTCCGTATTTTGTCATGAACATTGTTTCGCACATCATTAAATTATCGAACCCACTTTCTCACCACAACTTGTCTGCACCTTCTTCTAAGAAAGATGCCGCCGCTGAAGAGAATCACTGCTAAACAGCGGTTTGTGGAAACTCATCACAAAGCAATCTTATTTTGAACATCACTAACACGTGCAAAAACAATACAATCCGACTATATGGCGTCATTGAACTGACAATCAACCAGAGACACGTGCGTGCAAGGACTGAACTTCAAAACTACCACTGCGGTTGCGGTAGAACGAGACGGTACTTAGTTCCCGGAGACACCTCTTATCAAAATGAAATAAGGAACATTATTTCGGAATTAAGTAAGTTTTCGAACGTGCATTGACGTTTTATGGTAAACGTCGGGCCAACATTCTAAGTCCTCCTCCCCCCTCCTTCATACCTGATGCCTGAACATCAGGCAGAGCAGACTACTTGGCCTTCCTAGAGCACGTATAATCACAATTAGTGTACGATATATTCGTTTCTATTTCGATACGTCCTTTAATGTGGTGGCTGCAAGTTAGGCCAGCAACCATTTGAGTGTAAGAATTTGTAAATTCCAATGGTGGATCAGCCAGGCTAATATAGTGAATTGACCTGCCTAAATTCTAAGCATATCTTGCCCTGGCTGCTTTCTCTAAGGGTATATTAAATTGTCAACAAAAATCTCGTTGATAGCACCGAGAATCTTAGTGCAAGCATCTTAGCAGCTACCGGGGAAGTCCAGTACATATCCGTGATCTTTAAAATGTCCAGAGTTCCATACGCCATACTTACTGTATTTTTATATAAATGTACAATGAGTAATTAAATATTTTTCTCGCATTTGATTTCTTTTCCATAATAGTGTTTGATGTCTACATTACCAGTCTGGAAAGAGTTTCTGACTCGGTAATGCTATGTATTTTGGTATCGTCCTGGTGCATTCTATCTCTCTAGAAAATTTGTATAGATAGGACATTATGGATATGCATTTGACGGAATATTGTAAGATAATTTCGTTCTAAAGGTACGCCTAGTCTGTCGAAATTAGCATTGAATTGTATTATAACTTTACATAAAATCGCTAAATACAACTATTTAATCTTTGCTTAAGAGGTATCATTAGCATTAAAGGGAGAAGTGGCGCTCTAAATTGATCCTGATTTTGCATAAATTTTTGTTCATCCAACTGTCAGTGTTTCAAAGTCATAGTCTTATTCATTAAAATGCCTTGAAACTAGGGGAAGTAAATCATTAAATCTATAAAAAAAATTTCATAACAAGCAGATTAATATAACAAATTCCATAAAGTATAATTTAATAAAAATCATGAGTAATTTATTTAATTATTTTCCAATTTTTATTTGATATACTACTCTATTCGTCCTCTTCGCTATATCAGATCAATAATTTTATAAACCAAATGAGATTTTGACATTCATGAGCAAATATAACAGAAAAATGCTTTTAAGACACTAAAACTCTAAACATTGGGGGTATCAATTTAGCAATATTTTTTCCATTAGATTTATATTTACTTCATACAACATCAATTCTTTTTGGGCTTCCCTCTCAAACAGGGTTCTTTCTTTACTAATGGAAGACCGTACAATCTAATCAGCTCACTCCTGAACTATAAACTAATAAAGTCGCAATAAAAAGCAATCAGACCTTGATTTAATAAATTGTTGTAATTTATTAAATTAATGATGCCCTCAAAGTTATGCATTGTACCATTATCGAAGATGCTCTAAGAATGAATCAAGGTCAGATGAAAGTAGTGGTACTTGAGTTTTTATCTAGAAATCTGTAAAATTACAAAAACATGCACAAGATATGTATCCGATGAGAATTTTTTTGATGAACCACCTTCGAAATAAGTAAGTTACATACAAAATAGAATTTTAAAAAGCAGTCTCTCATCTGATACGATCATCTGAAAACATTTCCTATGCAAATTTCTCTTATTCATGAATGCAAACGATTACATTTTCGTAGCAAGTGAAATTTCGGCCATATTGTGTGATAACATTTTCAAAACCCAATTTTAATTATGGGCTATCTTAATTTTTTCGTCACCATCCTTATTTTTTGAATTGTTAAAAAAGGATTCCTTCACGTTGCACTCGTAGTTTTTCTGTAAAATTAGAAGATTTTGAACCTGCTCAAATATATAGGATACAAAAAGTGATCTCGGATTTTTATTAGCATTAAGTTTCAACATTAGCCTGTATGGACAGACAAGAATGTATCTTACACGACATTGAGGCTTCTAGATATACGAATACGAGACAGGATCAACTATTTGAGTGCATTTCCAGGGTTCTTCATCACCAAATTTTCCCACCTACGTTATAATGTAATTTTTCCATACAACCTGGAATGAAAAACTAGGATGAGTAACGCCTTGCTCACGTAATTCTTATAGCCTTTCTTTAATTTCTACTATCCACAAAGATATCTACTGTTGTGTCGTGTCTGATCATTAACAATACGAATTGATGTAGTTTTGTGTTCAGTTATGACCATGACTTCAACTTTGAACCGATTATTATTTTCACCTCTGTTTGACACAGAAACCACTGAATAATATAATACGGATTATAGTACATGGGAAAATACTTTATAATATACATTAAATTTTCGTATGAAAGAAGTATGCATTTCTTTAATTATACATGTCCTGAGATGAAAAAAATTTAAACAACTTTTTCTCCATTACAGAAAAACAGTTGTTGGCTGATTTGAAGTTTCTTGTTAACTAGCTAACAAATCGCATCATATACTTGCATTTCTGAAAATAACGTAAATCGTGACAGAATACCTGAAGTTTGTACAATTGCTCAACTAAATTTCGTGGTATTGCATTTTTTCTGTAAAGCAGTATCTGCATTAAAACCATTTCAAACGTTGATGCTCCCGTAACATTAACGTTAAAAATGTTTAAAAAATACAAGAATACAGACATAAGGATTTAGTTCATACACTAAGCAAACTCACAATTCGTATCTAAATTGAATTTTCCTTTATGAACTCTGAAATAAATCTTTCACATTCATTCCTCAACAAAATTTTATCTAACTAAAAAGTTGCATTTTTCAACACAGTTCCTTTCTTCACAAAGTTTTTTTACAATAACTAAAATTCCAAAATAAATTGACTTTTTTTTAGAAAGTTTTAAATTAAAAATTTTTAATTTTATCTACCCCCCATCCGTTCCAGAGTGGTTCAACCCCCGGTCCGTGGTCCGGTACAGGTCCGTGGATCAAATAATACCGGTCTGCATAAGAAACATTAAATTATTTCCCTTTTATTTACGGTGGTAAATTTTTCTTAGGTTTGGGCCAATTTTTTAAAATCATTTTATTTCCTTGTTAAACCCCTTTTTTTATTCATTTTTTGGGGTTTGCTATATTTTATTAGAAGTACGATTAAATACAATTAAATTAAAATTATTTAAAAACAAAAAAATCTAAAAATATAAACAATCAACGTTTTTTCAACGGCCCCGGTAAAATTACAAACGTTGACCGGTCCCGGGTAAAAGGTGGGGAACTTTGCGTTACAGCATCATTTGACAAGTATCTTTTTCCGATAACAGAGTTCAATAAAATTTTTATTTGTTCAATGCAGTCTGAAATATCACTTATGAATAACTCATTATTTAATTTCTCAACGAAAAATGGAATCAGTTTTTAATTCAACTGGAAAAAATATTATTTTTTTCACATTTACCTTTGTACCTCCACCAGTGTATTAATTTATAACTCATGGTCAATATAAGCGTTGCCATTTTCATCGATGCCAGTCATAATAACTTGAACTTGAAAACTTAATTCGACTAGCAACTTGAGCACTCGACGATATTTGAGTAATATCCCTCCGGCCATGATTATTTTCGGTGATAACCGAAAATAAAACATTCTTTTTTTTTCCAGCTTCACTTTTCCTCCTTCTTCATTTCTTGTTAATTTCAAAATATCCCTCCTAATCGAAAAACGGATAGAGAGAAAGAGAGTGATGTAACAAAAATAAACGTCATATAGATATACACACAAAAATAGCTCACAACGCGCAGATATAAGTCAAAATAACAAATAATCATAAAATAAAATATACGCAGCGATTTTCGATCCGAAGCAAAATGAAAAGAAGGTTTCAGCGGAATGATTTTTCGACACTTCTTCCAGAAATGAAGCAAAGTAAACATGCGTGAAAACAAGTGTGAAAAATTAATAAAAATAAAAAAGCGAAGCTCGAACGTAATAACTAGGATAAAAAAAAGACAGTAAAATGATTGCAATCTTAGCCGCCGCTAGCTAAGTGTATGTCTATCGATTTTGGAAGGATAAAAAACCAGAGGAAAGTGGCAACTAAATCGCTGATTCCGCTAAATTTAACTAATAACTAGAATTTAGCTGGTTGAAATTACTAAGTAGGCAGTTTGCGGTACACTTAATAAAATGTTGTATGGCCACAAGGGCGGAGAAGATATTAAAGGAAAGATTCAGCTTAATTGTTTCAGTTTAAGTAATGTTGTTTTTGTATGCTGTCTGTTTAATTGATTATTATTATTGTCACTTTTTGAAGCTACACCAAGTTATTTTATTTGTTTGTTTTAATTCTTTAAGTATATCTTTTGTACAAAACAATAATGATTTTCGATTGATGCCAAAGTCAGATCTAAGAATTCAGTAGCAACGAAATTAGGATTTATGTTATTTAAGTTATGGTCCCCAGCCCCCAGGCTGCGGATCGGTACCAGTCCGTGGATCAAACAGTTCCGGGCCGTAGAAGGAATATTAAATAATTTCCATTTTATTTCCTGTGGTGTATTTCTCTCGGGTTTATGTAAACTTTTTATGGAAATAACTTTATATTCCACGTTAAATTCATTTATATTCATTTTTTGATGTAACTGTGTTTTATTCTGAAGGTAAAATTAAATTAAAATTATTAAATCAAAACAACTATCTATATATAAATAATATAATTAAACAAATACTCCCCCTCCCTAGCGGGCTACGGTAAAATTAAAATTATCAAGCGTTGACCGGTACGCAGCGTTAAAAAGGTTGGGAAATACTCATTTAAGGGATCTTGATTATTTATTGCAATTTGTTATATTTCTTCCTATTTCAGTTAAAAATAGGAATTTCATATATAAAACTGTAACATGCAAGTCATATTTTTAGAGACCAAAATCATATAATTTTTTTCCGATTTCAGTAAAAAAGAACATTGCATGTGTTTTAAACTAGCGATGAACTATCTTGTTTCTCTTACAAATATTTCATTTTAAATAATTATTTTTTTCCGGTCAACATTATTTACTATCATAAATACAAATATTTTTAAGTAAAATATTAGTATTATTCATATATATATTTTTTGCGAATGCAGAAATTAAGTTTATTTTAATTTTAAAAAGAATTTTAATAATTTATATTTTTTTTTAAATTGTTGGTAAAAATAAATTTGTGAGATGAGTATATTCAAGAAAAATTTTTAAAAAAACTTTCTTTTTCCAATCTTTTTAAATAATATCACAAAATGATTTACGAAAAAGCTATTTTCAAAGTATTCATAAGAAACACAGGTATTAATTTTCTGTGACGTGTCTATCCACGCTCTTTCAACTAATAAGCCTCTTGGAAAATTTTCGGTCTTTAAAAAGTGTTCTATTATAAACCTTCTCCCGAAGAAGAAGATGTGAGTATGTTAATTAAGACTTGTATATAAAGATTAAACTTCCAAGTTAGAGGAGAGAGGGGTTAGACTGCTAACAGTTAGCGGAGATTGATTAAACGTGAGTATTACGTAGCTTATTTGTGTAATATTTAAGTTGACGATTTGGTCAACTATAGATTAAATTAGATTAGATCACTTGGTATTGAAAGGTGTATTGCCTGAACGTAAGTGATCCAAATCATTAAGACTTCTCGTATCTCTTCTACCTCGCTATATTGCTTTCCATATTTATTAGTTTATGCATCTTTTAACTTGGTTAATAGAATTTGTGTTGTTGTTCATAGTAGTAAATAAATAGAAGCTATTTTTTTTTAACATGGTTAATCTTCCTTCCGACTCTTCCACACTAATGGACGTCGCGGGTGACCATAACAACTTGACTATCTCTATGAAATTCATTCAAAAAATTAAATTCAGTTCACAACTTGTGGGGGTTTTTTTATCGGACTTCTATTAAAAAACCCCTTTTGGGGGAAATTTTTTGGGGCCCAAAAATGGCAATTCTTTCCAACTAACCCAAGAAGGGGGCGTGATTAGGGGGGGATTAAGAAGTGTTTTATTTGGAGCTTTTGTATTCGCGTGGAGTTCCCGGAGTTCTGATAAGAGTTCTATGAGGCAGTTTAATAGTGCCAGTGAAGTTCTAGGAGACAGGTAGGAGAGTTCTACTTGAAGTTCGAATCCGGAAGATTATCCATTTGTCGGATCAAGAAGGATCAATAATTAGATTGACGATATAAGGACTGTAGCCGTTCGCTGTGGCATAGCGGTAAGATAATTTAGATTAAACTTTAAGACTAGAGCGGATTCTAGTAAGCTAGGAAATCATCCATAAATATAGGCTCGGTGGTTTATTGAGCTATTTGTTAGAATAACAGTTTAAGTCTCATCACCCGGGTCATGCCTTTCCCTTTGACTAGGGGTTTTTTTTGGGTTTAAATATAAATTAAGATCATAATAAACTAATTTAATTATGGAAGAGTTTGGTGGTCAATCTTTTCTCCCCTCAAACTATGGTCACGTAGATGGTGAAGAGATGATACCCCCAGTCCACGGGGTATCACAAACTAAATGCTACGAATAGTATTTCAATGTAAATTAAGAACTTAACCAGTTATTCAACTACATTTTTGTCTTTCTATTTCCAACATCTTAAAATAAATCTTAAAGAAAAAATATCTAACAAATCTCTGAAATGTTGTTTAAATTACTTTGCTGGTTTTGAAAAGAAACTACATTATTTCCTAAATTTCTTCAACAGACTTCAACAAAGTGAGAGTTGTGAATAAGAACTTTCAGAATTAATTTAAAATTCTTCAACTGTTCTCTTTTTTTTTTTTTTTTTTTTCTTAAAATTTTTTTTTTGAACTTTTACCTAAATAAAAACCCGAAAACTTAATCTCTAAATTAGTTACAATCTTCTTAAGGTGGATAACTTGTTATAATCATATCTGCGAATTAAATACATATTTGTGTTATTACTTTGTCTGAGACCAGCTTAAGAGATTAAATCAGATGGCACTTAAAATTTTTTCTCTAAGGTTTTTATTTAAAAAAAGATTCCTGCATCTTCTTTTTTAACTAAATAAGCCCATTTCATTTTTCACGTTTATATTTTTGCATTGCAATACATAGTAAAATTGAAAAAAAAGTTTTAACAAATAATGCTTGGATTGTATTTTTTTTTATTGATGAGTGTATTGAATTGTTGCTTCAAGTAATTATTAATTCTATCAATGCGAAGTTAATATTTACACAATAGTATTATTGAGAATTATAAATTTGCTTTATTATTTTTAAGAGTATTATATATTTCTAAAAATTGTACCATAGAATTATATGAACAATATTTTAAAATATTCCACGCATTTTTTTCATTGATATGTTGTTGTTAAACCACCTGTATGTCTGACGGTGTCATATCGAAGTCCACAAAATTCGTCCCTGCAAGAGACTAGATTTACGCCTGTCGTTAGGCATAGCTTTGAGCATAATGCAGGTGATAGTACGATTTGTCTCTGTTTCAACTCAATCTTAAGGGAGAACACGCTGGAGGTGGTTAGGGGCCTTCCACCTTTCTTCCCCTTCCACCAACCTCACGAAAGGACAAGTGGCTCGACGCCTATTTAGAATACCCCCCATACTGCACAGGCATTATACATTTACAAACATCCATGTCTTCTCCAGGTGAGTGAGTGAATGAATGATTGAGTTAATATTCACGTCGCACTGTTCAGCCAATCGAGGCTTTTGGCGACGGATCTCTTAATTTTGAACCATGGTCAAGTGACGAGGACGACACCTGAGCTGGTATTTTCCATTTTCACCATATCGTATGCATATATATATAGAACTGTAACTTAAAATACAGTAAAGTTCTAAAACTCTGTCTAATGTGGACCGAAAGGTTCCCGAGTTATCAAAGTTAGAATTAAAAAAAAAAGGATAACTACGAGTGTTATTTCAGAAATTATGTACTGCACTTGTATGTATTGTTTGCTTGAGAATACAAAAGAAAAGAAACTGCCCAATTACTCTTAAACAAAGGAAGAGTACTTATTTTATGAAGACATAGAGCATTTGCTACATGAAAATGAAAATTAATGAATACTTAATATGACAGTGCTTCTCAAACTTTCAGTATTTGTGACCCAGTATTCAATCATCATTTTCATCACGCCCCCCTCCAAACAATAAAAATGTATTGGATTCAATAATGCTACACTTCGACGCTAAAGCTGCAACACGAATTTAACCTCTTAAGTGACACCTACGTATAAGAAACGTTACGCCCACCTATGCGTTAATTGTCCCGGACGCATATATACGTCTTTCCGAAGTACGATCTTTTTTTGTGCCTTGCTATCCATAAAATTATTCCGAAGACTTTGAAACGCAATAAAAGAACCTTAACAGAGTTTTGCGAAGAATTTACTTATTTCAGAGGATTTTCTTATTTATTCCTTTTCTTCCTAACCCCCATACATCCTGCCCGCGCGCCTACGTGGAAAACGGTGGCATTTGGGAGCAAATAGCGTAACTATTAACCGGCAATTAAGGGATTAGTTTTAAACCATACAAATTATCAACATAAGAATTAACTTTTATATTTTATTTTATATATAATAAGCCCATGGGGTCACTGGTAATTATTAAACGTGTTCTTAACTTAGTATGGTTAAATTAATTATAAAATACATTCTACTGATACGTATCGTAAAAGTACTGTATCATATAAGTGTAAATGTGTGTTTTATTTTTTATTATGTCAGAATGTATTTTATTTGTTTACTTTCAGTAAACTAATAATTTTTTTAAAAAACTTTTTGTTTTCGACTTTTTTCAATAGGCTCGCACTCCCCTTGTAGAGTTATCGCGCCCTCCCTAGGGAGGTGTGCCCCACAGTTTGAGAAACGCTGTAATATGCAGTAGTTAACCTAATCAGACACATATCAGAAAAATACTCTTTGAAGGCATAAAGCTGTCAATAATGAAAAAAAGTAGCTGACTTTAAAAAAACTGACTACTTTCTTTAAAGAAATACGTAATGTCCAGTTGTCTTTTGTACTGCGCTCTGCGTTTAACTGCTTCATCACGTAACTGCTGTAAACCCACTACCAACGCAATTTGTTTAACCCTTTATCTACCGTATTATGATTTACTGCAGTTTTTTTCATGCAATATTTTTTTTAAATCACTACATTGAAAATTAAGGGATATGCATAAACAAAATACTCAACTTTGGGAAATTTAATCAATTAGACTTAATTCATTAATTAAAGATATTCAACCGTAAAATTAATTATACACCTATTCACTTAAAATAAATAGTCAAATCGTTTTCTTTTCATTAACCCTAAAGGGTCGCACGTAAAATCCCGTCATGCCAGAGATGTTTTTTCTGCCTTCCAAAAGTTTTAAAAGCGCCGAGCCGCATTCTTAAAAAAACGGCTCAACCGCTTTTGAGAAACCTGACGGCAAAAAAAACGTGGGGGCATTTTGAAGCATTCAAATGGAAGACTTTTTCGTGCAGACTGCTTAGAGGGTTAACATAAGGGGGAAAAAATAAGGCATTTACTTTTTGACACTATCTACACTCTATAACAACAACAAAAAAAAACGCCACACCAAGAACAAGTCTTCCGATTAACACAAAAATAGGTGGGTCGAAAGATTATGCACAGAATAGAAAATGATTAAAATTTCAGAAAAATTGAATGGTTTATTTCAGAGTTACATTTTTACAAAGTAACGAGCTCTATAAGGTGTTTGCCCACCTCTAGTCTGGATGCAATCTGTCAGATGCCATGCAATAGAGTGATAAAGTGGTCTCCTGCGGTATTTCTTGACAAATTTTCTCCAATTGTCGGACCAGGTCATGAACATTTCCTGTTAGATGCAGTCGCCTTACCATCATATCCTAGACATGCTCGATTTGAGAGAGATCTGACGATCTGGCTGAACAAGGAAGTATTTGACAAGCTGTAAGACAGCTCATAGCAACACTTACCGTATGTGGTCTAGAGTGATTTTGCTGAAAAATAAGGCCAGGGTGTACCTAAAGGTACGGTAGCAAAACAGTTCTCAGAATATCGTCGACGTACCGCTATTCTGTGTGCTCTAATAACGAGCAAAGGGTTCCGGCTGTCAAAAGAAATGGCACCCGAGACAATAACTCCTGTTTGAGGGTCTGTGTGGCGTGCGATTGCAAAAGCAGGATCGGCACTCTGCCCTGGGCTTCTCCAGACAAGTCCTCGATTATCGTCAGAACACAGTTGGAAGCGAGATTTGTCGCTAAACATTATAGGCCTCCAGTCAGCATGATTCCAATCTGATCGAGCTAAGCCTCACTGTAATCTGGCTCAACAACGTGCAAGATCAAATGTCAGGTGGCATAGAGGTCGGATTAAAACGCCGTCAATCATCTGTGAATGCCATGGTGGTCAACGTGTGGGGTAGTACGTCGATGGGTTGATAACGATGAATCAGACGCTGTGACAGCTGATCTGACAGTCAGTTGGCCCTAGATCGACCGCTACCATCTTGAAGTTGAAATCTGGCATTTTCCACCCATTCTTGCCAGCATCTTCAGTATCGCTTCGACCCATATGACGAGTGATTCTCCGATTTGTCCAACCTGCCTCTTTCAGTTCAATGATACGACCTCTTTCAAACTCTGACAGTTGCTAATAATGAGTTCGAATCCCTAGGAGAGGCATTTTTTCAGTCATTGAAAGGTATCCTTAATTGAAATACAACCGAAATTTTGAACATCAGACTGAGAATCGCTTCTTATAGCACCTGCTGAGTGCGCAGTTCCGAGGCGCAGTAGCTCTCGCTATTCATTCATTGAGCACCAAATTTTAATTATTTGCATTTTCGGTACAAATTTTTTTGCATACGAAATTTCATTACACTCGGGCAACTTCTTGGTGCGTCGTTTATATATATATATATATAGAGAGAGAGAGTGAGAGAGAGAGAGAAAGATAGAGAGTATTTTTTCGGAACAAAAATGACTATCTTCGCAATGCGCTGAAAACGCGATTTCTGTTATAAAACTATTCACCTTCCACGCTAAAATACTCATTATAGAAACCGTGCTGTCATATATCTTGGAAGAGGGATTTAAGAATATCCTGTAAGTGTATCGTCAGAGTATTCATAAAAATGGTTATTCTATGTAATTTTTAAGTGAGTGGTACTTATAAGTACAGTTGGTTGATAAAGGGTTAAACACACTGAAAGGCGGATTTAACACAGCTTTTAGATCAGCGTATAACCTGCCCATCGTACTTTTAAGTGGCCAGTCAATGCTGGTGCTCAGGAAAAATTAACTTATTTGAGAACAATATATTAAAAATTTGGTGTCAAGAAATCAAATATATCATTTTTGCTTTTTGCTGTCGATGTCGTACGAGTGCGAATTGATATTCTTCTTTTATTTGTAACGGTTACAGTAAGTGATGACAGACAACAGTGGAGTAGTGACAGTTTTATGGATGGAACTAATTTTAAACTATCTTTCATATTTTGCAAGCGAAAAATATTTGAAGAAAATATATTGTTTCAAGACGATTGGGAAGTTGACTATTTTGTGGTGAAAAACAAATATAGATCAGTAATTGTTTGATTTGTCACGAAAGTGCTGCATTTAAAAAATATCAATAAACAGGAATCATTCATTGACACTTTTTCTCGAAGATCGCTTTCTCGAGGTGATAAGTAAGATTTCTTGAATAATCTTTACGACAGCAACAAAGTGTTTTGTCAGTGGCAATATCACAGCGGTAACAAGTGTGAAAAGTATCGTATGAAGTTTGTTATATTATTGGTAACCATATGAAACCGTTTACTCATGCAAAGATTGTGAAGGAGTGTTTATTAAATGCTTCTAATTCAGTCTTAGTGATAAAAATGAAAAATATTAAAAATTGTAATTAAAAAAAGCAAACCAAGAGTTAAAATATTTTGATAAATTGTCCACATTATACCACCCCCCCCTCACACACCTCTTTATCCTCATGATGCGGCCAGCGTGAAATAGCTGACATCTGTATGCGGCCCGGCAAAAATGTGAAAATTCTTCAATGTAAAAGGCTTCCTCTTCTTACAACATTTTTTCATTAAATGCGACAATCTTGAACTGAGTCTGCATGTGGGGATTTTTACCTGTATGTGTTCAGCCAATTTATTCAATTTTCTGAAAAGCTTCATAATTATTCATAACAAACATTCAAACAAAAGCTGTGACTTGGTTAAATTTTGAAACATTAACAAGTAAGTTTCTTTTCTCTGAAATTGATTTGTTAGAAAGTAATGATTTAATAAAACTTTATTTCCCCGTTTATGTGTATGTAATAATTTTATCTAGTTTAATTTTCTAAATTCATATATTTTCATTTAATCTTATTTACAAATACCACTTTTCTAAACAGCAGTTTCATTTTATTTCCCACGTTAAAAAAATTAAACCCTGTGTTTTAACAGATATCGCGAATCCTAGAAAAAGGACATCTTATTAACTTACACGTGCCTTACTCAACGACTGACTGTGGCGTCAAGTTTTGTCCTAAGACCATCTACGCAATTTTTAAGACTAACTATATATTCCCCTTCATTCTACCTTGATATTACAACATCCTCATTATTCTCACAATTGTTATTCCCTAGCTGAGAGGATGTAGGGATTCTTTCATCTCTTTTTTCGGACTGTGATTAAAGAAAATAAAACAAAATTACCACTTTTTTAGGAATGTTTTATTTACGTTCATATAAATTTATTTCTCTATTCTCTAGAAACGACTTTTTCCAGAACGTGCTATACAGATACATATATACGAGGTACATCCAGAAAGTAAGTTTCCCGATGTTTTCCCCTTTAAAGTAAACGTAATTAAGCCGAGTCAAGTTCGCATGCGTAACAGATCTATGACGTATCAATCATATGCCAGCCGGACAGGTTCTGCCTCGTGCCAGTAGCAGTGGTCCGAAATGGAAACTCTTATTCCTTCTCCCACCGCCTGCGAGGTTCGGTCAGTGATAAAGTTCTTGAATGCATAAAGCACTGCGCCTATTGAAATTCATCGTCAGCTCTGTCAGGTCTATGGGCTGAACATCATAAGTAAGCAGATGGTGCGTTGCTGGTGTAGGCAGTTTTCAGAGGGTCGTCATAGTGTCCATGGTGAAGACGGCTCACATACGGCTCGACGCACAGCAGCTGTTGATGGGGCTGGCTGGGGAGTTGTTTGATCAGGCCCCTACAGCTCTGGTCTTGCTCCCAGCGATTTTCACGTTTTCTTGCACCTCAAGAAATTCCTGTCCTCCGGTGAGCGTTTTGGCAACGACGAAGAGCTGAGGACGTCTGCCACAAGCTGGTTAAATGCACAGGCGGCAGAGTACTACCGCAGAGTGATACAAAAGTTGATCCCCCGATTCGACAAATGTCTCAATTCTGGTGCTGGCTATGTTGAAAAATAGCTGAAACATTGCTGTACGTGTTGCCAATAAATATGTTCCTGAAAGTGTGAGTTCTTTTTAAAAAAAAATAGGGAAACTTACTTTCTGAAGGCGTCTCGTATATAATACAAAGAGAGAGAAATTCTTTCAACAACATTCCTCTTCTCTCTCTCTCTCTCAACACATTATATTAATTAAATCTCTAGTCGTAACCTAGTTTTAACCTAAATTATTCAGTTAAATAATTAAGTGGTGACCTTCTAAGAGTGAAAAGTATTTCCGAAGAGGAAAGCTCTCTCCCTTTATATCTCTTTTCTACTGGATTCTTTCTTTGTATTTGCTTTGGCTTGGTGCATTTTGCCGAAAGGTGGTAAAGTGAGGGAAAAGGAAAGAATTTAATAAAATTATTCGAAAACCCGTTCGCAACACCTGAGCGAAGTTATATGCCGTGTGGCTTTCCAGTTGCTAAAAGCTTCGAATCAAGGCTTTTTCTGCGTTCTGCCAAGCTTAAAAAGACATTACTTTGAGGATACATTTAATTTAAATTTTCTAGGAAAAGTACTAAAGTTGTTTCGAATTTGAAAGCTGACGGGGAAAAATTTCGTGGGCGGAATTTAAACTGCAAGTGTTGAGTGTTGGGAAAGAAAGAAAAGATTTTATTTTCCTTGTCACTTATTTAAAAAAGGAAGAAAAAGACGAAAGGCATAATATTCAATAAATCATATTTTTGATGCACTGTTCGCTTGGTAGTAACATAGTTGTGAATTACAGCAAGCCAAAATTTATTCCATGGACGCCTTTACTTTTTTATAATCACTTCAAAAGTTCAAAAAGATCTCCAGATGAATGAAATCTCAAAAATACACAAAAATTATAAATATGTATATTAAGTTCTGCAAGTGTCGATTATGCATCGCAATTCTTTCTTCTTCTAATATAAAAACATATTCAGAATAATTACAAAAGATGTCAATTTAAGCTGCATAACGGAAACAACAGACGATTATATATCACCAAATAAATTAAAAAATCAGACAAATTAGTTATATAAATTGAGCCGTTTTCTTTGAAAGTGGTGTAAGTCCATTTTATATTATATGGAGATATTTTACCACTTTCAAAGTAATTATGTTTGTAATTTCATTAACTACGTAAATTTACATTGACAAAATGATGAATATTTCGAAGGAGTTTTTGGAGAACTGTTCGTAGATGATAAAGCTCATAGCAGGTTGCATAGTTCATTCAATGTTATAATTAATTAATTTTTTTGTCAAAAATGGACTTACACCACTTTCAAAGAAAACGGCTCAATTATTGGATTAAAACAGAAAATAATAATATGGAAGAGAATTTTTTCAAATATATAACTACTGTATAATTTAAATAATCCATATAAAAATTAGTTCAAAATAAAGAAAAGAAATTTAAATAGAGCTATATTTCTTACAATACTAATCAGTAATAATGTTATTATTAGTAATGATGTAGTAATGCTTGTGCTTGAGATTCATCCTTACTTTATTTTTTTTAAAAAAACTAAAATCTCATTTTAATTTAATGAATTCTATATTCTTAATACTTAATGTAAAGTCAGTATATATATATATTTTCTTAAAAGAAAATGGTTAAATTTTCGACATTTGAAACAAATCTCAAAATCTGAATCCGTAGGGAAATATTCACAAAAATATTACCTCTTCGAAATGTCACGATGTAATTTAAATGAAATAAATATTTTTTTGATTGAAAAAATTATTTTTTAAATTAGTATTATAATACACAATATAAATAGCAAATTTCTGTCAAGAAAAATTTATAATATTATTTAAACATGTATTATATTTGCTTTTTTCTTGGCAATTTTTTTTGAACTGTTAAGTGTGATACAACGATGTGCTTTTGTTAAAAAGAATCATATCAAATCTTCTCTGCATAGAAGCATATCCATTTATTGTGCTAATGTCAATTTGTTGTGATAAATATTTTTATAAAGTGTCGAATAATTATCAAATTACTTCACATTGTGTTTCTTATTCCAAATGGAAATATTATTAAATGCGCATTTTTTTCCCTTCTATTCACTTGCTGTTAGAAACATTGTTTAGAAAAGCAATGGGTAAACAGGGATCATAATATCATCGCTTAAATGTGTGTGTTGACTGTACATACATTTCAAATCAAATATTATTATAACAGTACAATTCAATTAACTCTTGCAAATATTATTATGGATTTGCGTAACAAAGCAGTCTCTGAACATCTATTTGTTCAAGTGTTCAATTTTCACAATTGTTCGCCGTATTATGTTATATAAAAATGTTAATTCCATTTCAAGTTAAATATCTTGAAATAATTGCTTTTTCTCATATATTACAAAAAATATTTTTGTGTTTTGTGGATACGTGCTTTTAATAATAAGCTATGCTTATATTTAATAATAAGCTTTTAATAATAAGCCTTTCAAAATCATAATTACTAAGGAATATACATTTTATAAAGAAACTCTGCATCCTTATTAGCTTGATTATAATTGATATAAAATATAAAAGTACAAAAAATTAAAATAAATGCTCTGTAAAAAATTTATCGTATAATTAATCGAAATGCTACACAGTTTGTAAGCTAAATAAATCTTTCAAGTTCTAATGGAGCACATTGGCCTACTAAGTCTTCACCTGGAGCCTTTAGACACTTAATTCAAACCTTAGAAAATGAATTTTAAAATTTCTTAACTGAATTTATCGTTCTATTTCAAAAAATATCAAAATTCAGTTTTCTTATCATTCTTCAATACAAAAATGCATTTAAATTAAGCGGGAAGTCACATTAAGGATTTAAATAAATTGATGTTTGAAGTTTCTGTTACCGTAAAGTCTGAAACACATATGCCCTTCTTATGAAGTTAGTATAGCAATATACACTATCTAGCAATAAGTAGTTGAACTCCTGTGGTGTAAAAGAGATAAACAAAATTTATTCAAATCCAATAATTGGTAGAGCCTTCATCTGAAGCAATTACAGCCTTAACACTCTGGGGCATGCTTTCCACAAATGTTTGGATGATAAACAACGGTATTTTATTCCACTTGACTTGGAGGAGACATGAAAGTTTTTTCACTAATTTTGGGCGGTTACTGCAACCCTTAATTAGGCGAAAAAATCTTCCCAGAGGTTTAATATAGGATTCAAGTCTGGACTCGAATATGTCAGTTCAGTCGGTTCATCCCATTGTTATCCTATCAATCTATGTTGGACCTCGCAACGTAACAAGAAGCGCTGTCTCATCCTGGAAGTAACAATGATCCAACATGTAAAATTATACGAGCTTAGGTATCACACTGTTGTCCCGAATAGTGGAGTAGAAATCGGGATATGGCTGACCATGAATTGTGATCAAGGATCCCAGTCCGTTCAGGAGAAACATCCCCATACCATAATTCCACCTCACCAAACTCCACTGAATGCCCAATGCCTTTTGAAAAATTGCGTTCTCCAGGCATACGCCAAACCCAGAATCTGCCATCCAACTGTCAGAGATTGAACCTTGATTTTCACTTCAAAGAACCTTTTTCCCCTCATCTACGGTACAATTTCGAGTGTCTTACACCACCTCAACCGAGTAGTGCAGTTGTATTTTGTAATAAAATGCTTATGAACGGCAGAACGACCATGGAAACAGTCAAATGTTCTTCCTTGCGGATGGTATTTATCAAAACTCGGAAGCTGGTTAGAACTCTTGAAGTATGTGGTTCATTGGTTTGGTGAGGTGTTTCCGAATTTCTTTGGACAGTACTCGTCGGTCTCATATCTTAGTCTCGTGAGTATGCTGGGTAAAGCCCATCCCGAAGATCACACCTTAACTTCCACTTTTTAACCACATACCACTATCGATTGCGGAATGCTTAACATGCTAGACATGTCCCTTAAGGATCGGTCATTTCTTTGACATCATACAATCATGCCCTGATCGAAGTCAGACAGCTTTGAATTTCATGACGGCTTGCGTGTGACTAATGCCGATGCTGTTTCCTACACGATATTGTACAGAAGGCGTGGCGTAGATCAGGACCTCAGATATCCTCATTTGCATGGGTTTCCAAATACTTATTGGTAGATAGTATATATAGAGGCGTTTTTATTTCTTTTATTTAAACTCTGTTCGAGTCACTGAACTGGTTTGGGGGAATACCAGTTGGTGAGGGGGTATCTCGCTCTGCTTACGGTTCTTATTCTTTAGTTCTTATGCCTGTCAATGCCATTGTGTAACCCCAGAATTTCTGTAATAGTTTAAAAAGGATGCACTCTTGATCATTCTGTTATAATCCCGACTTAGCTCCGAGGTACTTTCATTTTTTAAAACTCAAGCACTAGCTTTGAGGCTAAGAAATCCAGATCGATGAAGAACTTCTAAGCAGAATTCAGGTCCTTCTCACATAACATGCGGCAACTGCCTTTGAAGATTGTATCAGACAGTCCATCAACCGAAGTTGACTAATACCTAAATATGTTCAAGGCAATTAAATCGGAAAATAACTATGTTAAACGACCGCCGGGAACAGTACTTTTGAAAACAAGCAAGTGAAGTTTTGGACAGATAAAAGAGATATTTCAACATCATAGTAATGTCAACCCCAGTTTGTCAATGAAAATTCTGTAACTTCACGAAACTTTTAACAAATCACATAATGACTGGAAGTCAAAAGGTCAGGTCCAGTAGATTTTGTAATATTTCACTTGATTACTGTTAAAATTTCAAAAGTAAAAAAGATCTCTAAATCTTTAAATATTCCCCTTCGGGGGCTGCGGTAGCCCAAAGGTCAAAGGGATCGGATCGGCGGCATGTCATGAGTTCGGCCCCGCCCTAAAGACCCTCCGTGTAAGGCAACGATGCACGTTAAATCTGTCGAGAGCTGAAACGTCCTTTAGTTGGTGTGGTGTTGTAGTTAGGAGAGTGAGTGCCAGAGCTCATGTGTCGTCCACGTCACTTGACCATGGTCCAAAATTACGTCGTCCGTCGCCAAAGCCCTCGTGTAGCTGAACAGTGCGACGTTAATATTCACTCACTCACACCCATTAAATGGATAAACAATAAAATAATTATGGTTAGAGTGACGTCTTGGAGGGTCGGGACCAAAGTGAATTAATGAAAAGCCTTTTAGATAAAATTAGAATAGAGAGAGAGAGTTAAAAACTCTCTCTCTCTATTTAATATCCAGTTAGATTTGTATGAAACAAATGCTGAGAAAAGTATATCTACAGAGGCTCTTATGGAGTTCACACTAGCAAATAGACAGATGCCTAAGCAAAATTACACTACATTAAAAAATATAGGGTAAAATTCTCCATATCTGAATATTTCTAGCTCAAAGGGAATTTGGTTGCTTTTATTTCGAAGCATGATAAAAATATTTACTACCAAACGTTTTAAAGAGTTTTATTATCAGTTACTTATAGAAGAAATATGTATTTTAACATGTCAATTTTGATGATTTTTTGTAGTTTAGCTTGTTTAAAGCTAAAATATTTCTCTCACAAAAAATTGGCTGATAATCAAGGAGTCTAGACGTTCTTTATACTTATTCATAAATTAAGTGAATTTCACTGCCCTCATACCTGATTATTCCTTTTAATTTATAGATTAAGAAGAGCTCGGAATACAAATTTGTTTGAAATCCTTATACTTTCTTAATGTCATTCAAAAAGTTCATAATAGATTTTCATTGGATTTATTTTAAGCTTATATAAACTCTGTCTAGTCAATGAAATGTTTTTATATGTTTTCTATGAAAGGGTTGATTTTCTTAAACTTTTAAAGAAAAAAATTTAGCTGCCAGAGAGTATGAACTGCGCTATAAAGTGTTCTTTTCTTTTACACATTTAACACATGTTGCTCTATTCCGGAAATTCACTATTACACAAATTTTGTTCTTTTTTAGAAGTTCTTGAAGGTGTGGGGGAGAGAGATTCGGTTAATTAGCAGGGTACACTATGAATTAAACTTTTTTCAACCATTATAAAATGCTTAAACGTGTGTTTATAGATAATTAACTGATTTCCTTGAATAATATCTAATTGCTGTGGGGTCATAGCTGTAAATTCAAGGCCACCGTTGCCAAATTGGGAATTCCATTCTCGGTGCCTGTAAAGATCCACCATGTATGTAAAGTAATTGATGCACATTAACACTTTAGCGGGCAGTGGCTAATACGTCTAGCTAAACATTAAAAAATTTTCCTCAAAGAGGGTGTTGGATATTTAGTCTATCTATATGCGTTAATTGAAGCAAAAACGCATTAAGGGGGTCACCTCACAAAAATCCGGGTGAAAATCGATTTTCAATTTTTGAAAAATAAAATTCCCTTTTTTTCTTTCTAATGCAATTTAAATTTTGGTTCTAACTGAATTAAAAGTATTTTTAATATTTTTAAAAAGTTGTTTACACCTGTAAAACCCAAAACAGAGGATCCCAAAGCCCCCTCAAATCAAAAAAAAGACACACTACTTTTCACCCCCAAATAGTTTAAATTGATTAAAAAATTTATTTTGATCAGCAACTTATTCAGGAAAAAAGTGAAGGAATAGTTGTAGATCTTTTTACTTTTAACAGCCGCATGTTATTTTCTTACCTCATTAAATACAAAATTTCTGCTATTGTGGAATAGTGTTTTCCATCAAAACAATAATGAAAAAAGTTTAAAAACTTTTTTTACAACTGGTTAAATAATAAAACGTTTAAAACGAAAGTTTGGAAAAAAAAAAACCCAAACTTTCGATAAATTTCGTTGCATAACAGTCGACGATTTCAAAAAAAATAATTCAGTTTTAAAAAAGAAAAGTTAGGTAAGTTTAAAAAAGGTATGTTTTTTTTTTTGATTCATTTAATGTTTCTGTGAAATGCTGACACTGTATGTTTTCTTGTGCTTTGAAACAATATTAATAACATAAAAAAAATGAAAAAACCAAGGATTACAAAAATTTTGGCTACAAAATTTTAATATTTGTGATTTTTTGTGGTCTTATTAAAACATTTTTTAATATCGGTTTATAAAACAGTAGTTAAAAAAAAAATACAAAATTATATGAAGTGAAAATAGATTTTCATATGCTATGAGGTATATTAAAAAAAGGGGGTTGAAAAAATATTTTGCGGGTTAGGGGTTTGTCACCCAAAAGTGTTTTTTACGATTCCATGAATACTTAAATAACGCGACAGAAAAAAGTAACAAAGTGTCTATGAATTAACGCGCCGAAACGATATCATTTTTTTGGGATGCTAAAATGTATCTGGGGCTATCGATGGTACCCAAAAAAGGGGGCCTACTCATATAAATGGTGTTTTACGGCATTTGTTTGGGGCACTGGGGAAAGGGTTTTTGATACTGAAATATTGTCGTGGAAATGCTCATGTAATTTTAACAGCAATGTATATAGCGATGAGTGTTCGGGGTTACATTGTAAATGTAGGGGAAAGGGAGTTGAAGAGATGTACTTTTATTTTTTATCTTTCATCGCTCACAGCATTACAATTTTCGATATACACAATATTTGGACTCTAAAGCATACAAAGCAGTTTTAGAACCTAAACCTTAAAAGATATGTCAATATTGAAAAATTAGAATTGTTGGTCATGTTGTGTGAAAAATGATGGGGGGATGACTTAGGGGATTAAAATCAAAATTAAAAAGCAAAAATGAGGCATAAAAAATTTGGGGTTTAATGGCTTGATAGATACATAAATAGACAAAATTTTAAAAAACTATGTTTTGGGTATTCAAAACAACTCGGGCTTGTAGCCATAAGGCAAGCTATTTTGGGGTGATTTTTGATAAAATCTGCACAAATTTGAATCTGACACGGTTTTTTCCCCCGGGGGATGACTTTTTGGGGTTTTATAATATGTCCAAACTGAAAGGGTTTAAAATTAAACATAAACACAAATTACCTATTGCAATTGTAATTTCATAAAAAAATTTAGAGATCCTAGTCTTGAAATTTTTTCTAAATGCTCAAAAAAACTCAAAATATTATAGAAAGCGGAAATAGTATTTGGTGTATAATTCAAAAACTGTATTTGTGCGTTGGGGGAAATTTTAAAAATCATATATGAAGCTATATATTTATTAAAAAAGCTTTATTCCCAAAATTAAAAAATTTTAGATGTATTAAACATTTTCCCCGGATTTTACAAATTGAGCGTTGCAAGAATAGATTATGCGGGATTAGAAAAGCAGAATAGGCAGTTTTTCAATGAACCAAAAAAACTAAAATTTAAAAAAAACAATTAAAATGTAGACAAGAAGATGATCTTGCAGATGACACCCCAATTCAAGTTTTAGTTCTGGTATGCATTGTTAATGGAAATTTTTTCTTTAAATCACTATTTCTCAAAAGTGTAAATTTCAACACAAAAAGGGAAAATTTTTTTAAAACACTACTTATTTTTTAGCCTTGAAAATTTGCCGTGTTAAAACAATACAAATGAATATTTTAATGAGAGATTTTGTCAAAAAAATTTTTCAAAAATATTTATGGGTTAAAATACAAAATTTTCATCGTTTTTTAAAATTTTTTTCGTGTTACTCCACATATGAATTTTTAAAAAAAAAATAATCAAAATTTTGAAAAATGCTCCCCTTAAAATAATAAAAACAAAACAATGAATACACAAAAAAAATTTATGACTGTCAACCCCCAATTTTAAAAATGTTCCTTAAACTTGGTCATTTTTAACATTACGGAGATAGGGAAAATGCTGCGTGAAGTGACCCCCTTAAAATTAATACGGATGGCAGCACAATACCTTTTTTTGCATTTCATTTCCTCTGTGATGGGTAGTTGAAAACAGTTTTTCTCGGTGTATATCTACAAATTGTATTTTGATTACTATAAATAAAATTTCTGATACTTGAAAAAAAATTCGACATGCCTTAAGTATACTTTTCTCTCATCTGAATGAATTAAGCAATTGTACAATTAAAAAAAAAGGTTTTATCTAGGTTTTTGTAAAACTTTAATATGTGGATAGAGGCTCTATCCACTGCCCATCTAGAACAGAAAAATGACCTAGAAATTTTCGCTTTTCCTTGTTCTCGAGAGAGAGCATTTAGAATCACGTGAGAATGTTGGGGGTGGGAAATATAAACAAATTTTGTTTACAATATGTGGTACAAGATTCTCGGGTTCGAAAATCTTTCATTACAGCTTTCTTGCTCGGAGAAAACGTTTGCATATTATTCACAGTAAATAGATCATCAAATTTGGGAAATAACTAATTTAAATTCTCAAATATATTACTTTAATCCTAACTTTTCCTACTAAAATTAAATAAAATATAAAATGTGTATATATACCAAGTTCAATGTATACTCTAAGTATTCTATATATTTTCTAAATAAGTATTCTATATATTTTCTAAGTAAGTATTATATATATTTTCTAAGTAAGTATTTTCTGTGTTGTACAATCATTCTATTATTATTAAGTTACACTTATACTTTGTATTTAATTGTTATTGAAATAATTATTACATAAATGTTAATTTTTCATAAAAAGTTTATTGTAATAGGATTCATTATTTCTCTGTCCTGAAAAGTAAGTTAAATGTCCTAAATGCGCAGTGGCTATAACGTCTAGACACCACCCAGGAAAAAAGCCCACGATTAGATTTTTTGACTAAATAATGTTTATAGAGGATGAGAGCATTACATTTATCAAGTACTTTATCACAAAAAATTGTATTTTAGCTGTGTGCCCTTTAAAGGGTTAAATCTGTCGATGCTCAAAATCCTCACTTTGGTGTTGAGGAGAAGTTAGGAGAATTGAGCGACGGCTCAAGTGTCATACATGGCACTCGACCGTGATTCAACATTACGAGGTCCCTTCGAACATAATTCCTCGTGTAACTTCAAAGTACTACGTTAATAAAAATCAATCTATCGAATGTCTTGTTATAACTTAATCCATTATGTGATTGGATTTTTTATTTTATTTTCAACTATATCTGTCTTCATGCAATTTTGTAAGTTTTATACTTGCAATATTGTAATTATTAATTCTAATTGTCACGATATTGAGATTTTTAATTTAAGGTGAGTGATTGTAATAAATTATTCCAATTGTTTATTAATGCACCATTGTAATTATTTTCATAGATCTCATAAATAAACTTGTGATACCCCCCGACCCGAGGGTATCATCTCTTCATCTACGCGACCTAGATTTGTAGGAGGAAATGATTGATCACCCAAATTCACCATAATAAATCTAATTTATTACTACTCCAATATATTGATCCAAGCAACACAAGTCTTACTATAGGGATGAAATTAGGGGTGATATAACGTATTTCTAAGTAAATAGCGCCTGGAATCCTAACTACGTATCTCTATTAGAAGTTATCCTAAGAATCTTTATCTGCCTTAAATTCCTTAACACGCTAAAGCCCGTTCTATAGTTATGCTTCTATATTTCATGTCTTACCATCAGCTCAAGGCGATCAGAATCTCTGCTTTCGTTCTCCTTCTTCTATTCTACCATTCTACCACGCAAATACTAAAGCTCCATTATATATCTATTGGCTAATCTGCATATCACGGTTTCTTCTTGAGAGTATTGGATATGAACTAACTTAATTCTAGCCCCAAAGATTTCCCTAGAGGATTAATAGGAAGAACGCTATAAAGCCCCGTCATAAGCTGCCGAAATTAAAAATACTTCTTGCTTTTTACATATATATTAATTCAATTTCAATTTCCGTCGCCAAATGAAGCGCACAAAGAATCTTCGATTTCTCTCAATGTATTCTCACAAATAATTACGATTATTTGAAGTGTCAACTTTTCAACTTGAGTGAATAATTCCATTAACAAATTATATGAATTTACCTTAAAAAAATCGTATCACTGATGTATCATATTTAAACAAACACCATTTTCTCTTTCCCATTTAACACTATTTTTAACAAAGGTTTTATTGCTGGTGTATATGGGAACATTTGCTTCTCTCAGACCTTGAATTGTATCTCGGTTTATTGAGACGACATGAAAAAAAATTACTTTAACCATAATTAAGATATATAAATAAATTTAGGTTAAAAAAATGAAAAAAGTATATATACTTATTAGAAATGGGTTGGAGTTAAAAATATATTATTAAGTTACTGTAAAATATCAATAAATTATTAAAATTTAGTCTACCAGAGAGAGATATATAACGGTTAAACTATCTCTCATCCAATGGAAGCCGGAGTTGGACAGAATGACGGACCAATGAGAGCGCAGCTTATTATGACATGAATTGGAGGAAATAGTAGTAACGAATTCAATTCAACAGAATTCCTCTAAGGGATTCAGTTAAATAACCTTATCAAACAATCATTTTTTTATCAAAATATATTAAAATCCAAACAAAACAAACTTTTTATCCGTAACAACCGCATTGAATTATTTTATTTCAAAATTTTTAATCATCTCTATCCAATTGTTCTTTTCATTTAAATATAAAATGTCAATTTTATGTATAACAATAATCCTAAATAACCCTAATAACGACCGTGAATACCCCCAACAATAAGCCGTAAACCAAAATTAGCTCGCTATTGTTTAATTATCAGCCAAGTATTCACATTGCTTCTAACGATCCTTAGTTATGTGTCTCATGGGGTAAGCACAGGTACAACTCTCCTTAATCCTGGAGGGATTACGTTGCAGTTTCTTGATGGGGTCTTTTCCTTCACCAGAACGACTTTACGTGTTATAGGGGGTTGACGGTCTTTTTCGTAAGTTACTGGATGAGTGGAGAGAACATGGGGAGATTTCACGGAAGAGTCAAGAGAAGATCAATTCATCATGATCTCGGAGGAGGGGGAAATTAGGTTTTCGGTTTCGCTATTTTTTTTCTTTGGTTGCTTACTGGAATAGAAGTCAAGGGGGAAAGGGTAGAGATATAGGCAAAAATTACGAAGGATTATTCGGTATAAAAGGAAAGATTTCTTGTAAGACAAAGAAAAACATTTGTGGGCCTATATGATACTATTTAAGTCTAATATATTCTTCTATTGTTTTCCTGGAGTACACTGGATCCCCTTCGATATACATAGGAAAAATGTGTAATAGCCCAGATTATCTCAAAGTCATTGTTGATTATATGTATTTGTTTATGGCTATAAAATTCCTATATGAAAAGGCTCACTTTTAGAAAGACAATGAGAAAGCGAGATAGGTTTTCTAAAGCAGGATCTCTCATGTCCCAACCTAACTCTCATTTGTCTTTGAGGAACATTAAAAGACTCATTTACAGTAAACTGCAAATTAATAGAGCCTCTCAATATGGTGATGCAGCTGCAGGTAAAAAATGGAACATCTTGCTTAACGAAAGTAGTAGAATCCTCAGTTCCCTGCCTCGATCTGTAGGAGGCGTGATTTCATTTACTTACTGGATATGACTATTTGCAGAGGCATTTACATCGCATTTGGAGTAAAGGATTATGCTTGTTGCCCTCTGTGCCACCAGGTTGAAATGGATGATGACTGCCTCAGATACTGCCCTATTGTTTTTAAGTTTTTTGTAGACAACCCTACAGAGGCAAATTTTAATTTTTTTTTGCTTCGTCATCATTTTATTGGGCTGCTCGTCGACTAATGGCAGAGATGCCGAAGATGGGCGTAGGATAAAAAAAAAAGAAAGGCAATGCACCTTGCTACCACGATCTATTGCTCTCGAATTGGCTTCAGGAACATCAATCAGAACTTCACCAGCTGTGAAGATTAACTCTTTCTCCTGACCTCAATTCAACTGAGTGTTTCTGAGACGAAGTCGAAAGATCATTTCAAAAGCTTGGAAACACCACCATTATAACTGACCGAACTTAAAGCTGCCATTATGTCAGCATGGGACAGTATTAGTATAGATTATTCCGTATTAGTATAGATATATTACAGTATAGTTTATTCCTCATTAACACTATCAGTAATTTGTCGAGTTTATGCGAAGAAGAATATAGGCTGTGGTCAGAGTTCAAATGGACCAACTCATTATTAGAGAGTGTCTCTAATTTTAGCCAATTCAGTGTTTATCATTTAAGTTCTATAGACATGCAGAATCATAAACGAAGAGGACTAAATAAATCTATAAAGAAATAGTTATTGGACTAAAATTTTATTTCAATTAGATCTTTCATTCACAATTACACTGCCAGGTGTAAATTTGCTCATCCCTAAAAAATTGAGCTTATTTTTATATGTGCAAGACATAGTTTTATTGTACTTATTGTATCTGGTAATTTATAATATTCAGTACACAGAATTCCATTTTTACTAAGATATCAAATACAGAGGAACTATAAAGACCCTCATTTCTGCATATTGGTAGTACCTAAAGAGTTAAGGTTACGGTGTTTTCAATATGAGTTACTATAAACAAAAAAAAGATATTCTAAACTGGACATTGAAATAATATTTGCTCCAAAATATCCTCTGTTGTCAGATTACTTACTGTATATACAGGCGTATAGTACGCACATCTATTTTCAAGTAGCACTTTTTAGTTTTTAATTATATTTGCCATATATATTAGCCTTTTGTTTACAAAGATACTTGAAATGCCCATATGCAATGCTCTTATCATTTGAAGTTATTTATTCCCTGGCTTGCCCCCAGATTTTTTTGAAAAATTTGGTATCCTTCTAAAGCTAAAACCCTTTAAAAGCAAAAAAGAAGGAGATAAAACTTACAGGTATTTATCGTTGAAATTTTTTAAGGTATGTCGTTTCTTTAAATTTAACAGTATCTAGATCTATACAGAAATCTAACCTTTTTATGCTCATCTATCCTTTTTTTAAAGATACCTTTTTATATCAGACGTATAACACACTTCCCTCGAATTTCAATCTTTTTTCTGCTTAAAGTTCGTGTTATACTCTGAAACATATGGTAAATGAAATAAATTAGAGCTACACATTGAAAAATGAAATTTTAAAAAATCGGATTTTTACCCTTTTACCTGGTGCACTTTAAAAATCATTTGAATAAATGCCTTAGAATTTCAAGTATAATTTAATTTTTTATTTATCAAATTTCAGAGAGGTGTTTATTTCATTACAAATAAAGTAAACATTGATGCGTAAAATTTCTTATACCAAATCCAAATAATCCTTTATAATGTGCCTCATAGCTATATCAAAGTTAATATTCAGCTCTCGTTAACTTAAATCATCTTTTTCACATTCCAAACTCGTGCTGCTTCTTGATGAGTTTTCCTCAGCATCGAAGCGACTTTTCGTGTTTCAGTATTCTTTTCTCCAAAGCTATTTGGAAAGAGGGAAATAGATGGGGAAATTTCAGTTTAACATGTTCCCGAAGAGAGGGGAAATAAACGCAGTCGGCTTCACTTCATTGGTTATCCGCCCAGCCTCTAGGGAAAAGTGGTAGAGAACGTAAAGATGAAATTTACAAGGGTGTTACTTTTTTTAGGAAGGATAGAAATAAGATTTCTTTTCAAATAAAAGAAGCATGATTTATTTCAGGAAAAGAATATTTAGTTTGTTTGTAGTGCGAAAATGACTTGAATTTTTCCAGGTAGTTATATATATATATAAGTATGATTAGGATTTATAATAAGGATATTTTATGAGGATGTTATGATATTGTTGAACTTGATAAATTCTACTTATAATAAAGCTTTTAGATTAAAGTTACAATCATTCTTTTTTAAATTAAAAGATAATCTAAAATTTAATATTTCAATTTACATGTTTACTGTTACTTATATATAAATGAATATCGCTTACAGAAATAGCATAATTTATTCATTTTAAATTTTTGTAAAATAAAACAGGAATGAAAACTTAATAGTTTAATTACTTTTAAACCTGTGCTTTTACATTTATATGTTAAAGCTTTTTACATTTAACATTTTTGAGTTTATCATTATAACTGTTAATTCTAGGGCATTTAATATATATATGATTTTCCTCAAGAATCATATTCGATATATTCTATAACTCGAGCTATGTGCATTGCTCTACTGTTATAACTTAAAGATATTTCAAAATTGAACTTAATGAAGGATGAAATTTTTGAAAACTATGAGTGATTATATTAGGCTCTGTTCCCCACAAATGACTGCACAAAATGAGCTGATTCTTATTCTGTTCAGAAAAGGTTATTGTAAACTGATCACAGATCCTTACAATAAGAAATCCTAAGTATTACAAAAATCCTTATTATATGTAAACCGTTATAAATATACTAAAAGCTATAAACTCATCATAATTTTTATTTAAAAATGTGGTATTTATTTAACATCTTTCTTTATATTCTAATTTCTTTATAATTTCAGTAACTGCTTTCTGTCGAATTAGTAAAAAAAGTAAAATAATATTTATTCACCCGAGTTCCTTTAAATACATAAATTTAAATTTCTTCATCAGAAATCAAAACATTGGTTATTTCACCAATGATTGGTGGAGTAACCAGGGATGCAGCCTGATTGGCGGTAACTTCACCAATCAGGTTACAGCCTTTCCCTCGAGTTACTTCAAAACAGAACAGATTGTATGAATTTTTTTCAAAAATTGAATTAGAAAGTTTTAGTGGGTATTTTTTTTAAAAAAAAATATGTCGACCATCGCATCTGGAGAACAAATCAGTTTTAAAGCATTTTTTGGGAAAACTAGATCTATATTGCCAATACCTGGATACATATAGATAGTTCAAAGGTATTATCCATTGATAGTTACCCCCTCGCTCCTCATTTGGGTCATATATGGGTAACTCGTTCAAAGAACGACTAGTCTTTAGATTCAAACCAAGAATTGATTTATATCGATATTTTTTTTTTTTTTGTAACAACGGAAGTGCTGCTGAGACAAACCATGAGTCAAAACAAGTGATACTCTCACAAAAAATACTTTCCGTTCCTGCCTTTAGAGCAGCTGTTCCCAAGTAAAATTTCTCATATACATATCTTGTTTTTAATTCATGTAGCATCCAATTTCCTCGCGTTTGGACCATTTTGATAGTATTGAGGCATAATGATATTGCTTGTTGAATCACAAGCACTGTTTGCGTTTGATACGAGTTTTCATTGTAATGCCTCAAATTCTCCATCCTCAAACTTTTCTCATCTTCCTCCATTTTTTGTTTATCCTCCATATCAAATTCACTATTTTTTAACTGTATGAACTACTACTCACAAGTTAACCCTTTAACTGTCAAGTTATTTTGGTGATTTGGGTACACAAATTGTCAAATTTTTTTGAACCAAAGAATTTCTAACCTCTAACCTTTGAAGTCTTCAGTAAAGTGCTGCCATCTATTGAATTGAGCGCACATTAACTTTTCCCGAGAATCAGTCGGGTTTGACAAAGAGATGAAGCCGAAGTAAAAGTCTCCCGATATATATTCGGGTAAAACAATACGATGCACTCAAAACAATTACACCGAGTAATACTCGGGCGTGACATTTTCGAACAGCAGTGCTGTGCCCGAGATTATCTCGGGCTTAAGACTGATAGAAATGGTCCTTGTAAAATTCACAAGGTAGTCGATAGCTTGATTAGCAGCTGCTTTATTTTTCATATGGAAGCAGAACGGTAAGACTTCCAATAAATTGCGTTTTGTTAGCACACAAGTCAAAGTATTTAATGAAAATTCGATGAAGTACTTTGATGAAATCCTGATAATGAAACTTTATCAACAAGGTGGTTATTGCCTAGTCTGATATAATTTTAAAACAGTAGCAATCGTTCTTGTAATTCCTTAAAACATACTTATGTTGTTAATACATTTATTGTTAATTCACAAATATAGTACAATAACTTCTAAGATACTATTAGTTTAGCGTTTCTAAAACGGGGGGCCCCCCCTGGGGTGCGGGAAAACTTAGAAGGGGGTTGCGAATAAAAAAGCCAAAACTAAAGATTATTTTAAAAAATTATTAATTTACTGAAATTAAATAAACAAAATATATTCTGACTTAATAAGAAAAGAAAATACTCATTTACACTGATATAATACACTTATAAATGTATCAGTATTGCCCAATGTATTTTAAAATTTAAATTTTAAAAAATACGTTAAGAACAACATTAAAATTACCAATGACCCCATGGGTTGTCAAAATAAAATTAACATTATCTTGATAATTTGGACGGTTTATAATTAATCCTTTAACTAATTTAAAAGTTACGCGATTCACCCATAATGTCCCCGTTTTCCACGTAGGAGCGGGTATGTGATGTATTGGGGGATGAATAAATAACAAAACCTCTGAAGTAAGTAAATGTTTTTAAACCCTTAAGGTCCTTTTTTCATTCCCAAAACCTTTGGAACAATTTTTTAAAAATAACAATGCACAAAAAGATCGTACTTGGAAGACGAATATATACATCCCAGACAATTAACGCTTCAACGTGGGGAAATTTATACGCTGGTTCCCAAACGGGTTGAATCGAATTTGGCCAAACAAAATGTAGTATTATTAAAATAAAAACATTGTTATTGTGGGAGGGGAGTGCCAAGAAAATTACGATTGAATATTGGGTCAACTTTGAGAAACTCTGTATTAGTTATAAAAAGAATATTAAGAGTTAAATATTTGTAAAATCATTAATACTTTAACATGGTGATACTAGCCCGCGCATGGTCCACTGCACTGAAATATTCAATTATTTAAGAATAATGCATTAAAATTTGGCGAGAAATTTTATCATTCAAGCAATCAAATCTACCAATTTTGCTATCAATGTCGTATGGGGAATGAATAGCAAGATTTTTATTCTCCATTTGTAACTGTAACAGGTAGTCATAACAAATACCAGTGAAGTAGCGAATTGGACTGGAATAGTGACTATCTTATGGGTGAAATTGAGTTTAAATTATAAACAAATAATATTGATTTCAGTCGGGAATTCAGTCATACCTTCTTTTTACTGCACTTTTGAGCTTGATAAATAAATTTTTAAAATACAAATAAAAGAGGCTTTATGAAAAGAAAAAAAACTGTATGGTAGCTTTGTTTATACGGCAGTGAGTCATAGATGAAAGGAAACTCTAAAGCTACCCCATAACTCAGTAAGAAATAGATAAGGCCGAAAAAAAATTATCTGTGTTTGATAGGATTAATATAGTATTAAAAATAAGTACAGTATCATAATGAATTTTAATATTTCGATCAATTTTCCATATTTTAAGTGTCAAATATTGCCTTGGTCTTAGAATAATTTTCCATTAATCCTCATGTTGGGGCCCGCGTGAAATATCTGCCATATGCATGCAGCCCGAAGGGAAAAAAGGTTGAGTACCCCTGCTTTAAAACATATTAAATTCAACAGCAGGACAAATTAAATCGCAAAGTATGAAATTACATACATATATGTTTCTAAGTTACATATATTTTTTTTAAAAGTTAAATTACGTTTGCTAACATTTTTCAGGATAATTCCCATTGCGCCCAGAGAGAATTTTTTAAAAAATATTGTCTCCAAGAACGTCTTGATTTGAAAAAGTGTGTTGCGTTTATATGTGCTCCGATTCACAGTTATATAAGCTTTTAGATTAAACTAATCTATTTTATAATTAAAATATTCTTAAAAATTGAAAAAGCTTAATATTAAGCTAATTAGCTAAAAGAAATTTTAAAATACCCTGAATATATATCAAACTAAAAACTATTTTGGAAAACTTCCAAAATACTCAAACAAATTTTTTCTTTTAAATTTGTTTTTCGTATGCTGTGATTTTCAGCAATTTTATTATCACTCAGCACAAACTCAATTTTCTCTTATCACACCTACAGCCCTTCATCTCTGTTAAAATTATCACATTTAATCTAATTTTATTCAAATTTATCTTGTAAAATATATGACAAACTTAAGGGGAGACTAGAGGTGCATAAAAAGATATGGGTTCTCTTTTTTTTTCTCCTCGATTACAATTTTTCTGAGCACCCTCTTTTTCTTTTATTCTACAAAGTAAATTTAATCACCCGAAAAGGCGATGGGAAAAAAGAAAAAGGTAGACAGAAACTTGATAAAATTAGACAACCCGTTTAGAACACCTGATCTCAAGTAATTGCATTCTGATCTTTTTGAATTTAAAAGATTCGTATCTATGGATTCTGCCGTCAAACATAAAAAAATTCATTCTTTTCGTACCATATAACAAATTTTTGGAAATAAATTCATATTTCTTCTTAAATAATCACACACAAGCAGTATTTAAAAATAAAAGGTCAAATTGTATAAAATATATAATAGAACAAATTTATGTATATATATACATACACTTCAAGGTGGACCTGCTAGCAATAGTTTGGCTAATTTATATTTACTTTATTAAGAAAATAAATATATTATTGATAATGACTATTACTTCTTTAAATGTATAGATGATTTAATTGTTCTTGGTAAGAATAATAATTATAACTTCAATGTTAATTTTTATCCTGATTACTTAAACTAGTTCAAATTTACAATAATCCTTTTAAAGCTGATTACTTAGATGCATCATTATATATTAAAGATAATAAATTACACAGTATTATATGTGATAAAAGAAAGTCTTTTCATTTTAATATTCTTAAAGTGTCATATTGGAATTCGAATCTATCAATTTCTATATATAGAAAATTTTTAACTATAATAATCGTAGTAATATATTAGCTATCGATAAATCAAATATAATTTTAAATCTTAATAACTTTATTAGTCATTGTATTGAAAACCCGGATACCCCGTTAATTTTCTTTAAAATTACATTTCTAATGGGTTTAAATTAAACGACAAATTGTAATAATATTTGCATTAAGTTTCATTTTTTTTACCTCTAATGTTATTTATTTTCCTCTCTTTTATTTTAACTATACATTTAATCAATTATTTCCCAAGATGGCGTTACATGTTTAAAAATATTAAATATATTTTACTTTAAATTAAAACTGCTATTTATGATTGAGGGCCCTCTGAATTCCAATAAATTTCTTATCAATATTTTAGATTTTTAAATATATATATAGAGACTTACCTTTTGATCTTATTTTACTAATTTTTGCTTTTATGCGGTCCTACTCTAGTTCCTTTTGTATTTGAGGGAAATATTAATTTGGTGATGTGATTACGTGGTAAATTTTATTATCTTAGCAGTATTTTATACAAATGCTTTAACTCCATATTCGTAGGTAGTTTATTCTATTTTCCGATTATATTTCAAAGATTAGTTTATTATATTTTGTAATAATAAAAAACTTAGCTCAGTGGTGCAGCAGCCCATGAGAGCCAAGGCCTACTGAGCTCAACTCAGTATACGCTACCTTGGGCCCTGAGGTGCATGAGCAGATGTTCTGGTCAGGTGGTCCGTCTAACGCGAAACCCCCAGTGTTAAGTTCCCAAGCAAGCTTGATACTCATTTATCGAGCCACTGAAGGGATGGAAGGCTGAGTCAACCTTGCCAAATCCTGGATTTGAACCTCGGACATATGGTGTGGAAGCGCGATGCACTAACCACTCAGCCAAGCCACTGGGCATCTTTTGTAATAATTGAGTGTTATAATATTCCCTCCTTTCTCTATGGCATAATAGTATAGGCATATTATAGGTAAAAATTGGCTGCCCAAAAAACATTGTTTAAACCTGCATTTTTGTTCCTAAGGCCAAGATTATTTTACGTCTAGTTATAAGATTTATAATTATTTATACATATATTATGGATTGTGTGTGCGAGCGTGGATTAAACAGCTGTCGATTTATCGTAACAGTTATCTTCCAGATTTTTCGGTAATTGTGTAAATGTTAATTTCTCTAATTTTGAATATGATATGCCAATATTCTTCATTTCAAAATTATTAACTTCCATTCACTCAAAATCTGTCAAATTTGTAGAGTGGTATAAAGTGTCAAAGTAGCGAACTTGTGACCCCGTCATTATTTCTGCCAATTTTTAAATTCGAGTCCTCGTGACACTAAAGGAACATCGTAAAGATGAGGAAAGACTTGCTAAATCTGTTAAGACTCAAAGTCCTCATGTTGGTGTGGTGTGAAAGTTTGGAGAGTGTTGCGTCAGCTCAGGTGTCGTCAAACCAAAACAGGAAGGCACCCTTTAGGTAACGTTCCAGGAAACAGGCCGTCGAAGGTGTAGTTGTTGAATCAACAACATTAGTATGAACCTATGTCCCCGTTAAAAAACGTTTGTTGTATTCTGAATGTTATTGCTTTCGTAAATGTCTTGGATATTTTTCATTGAACATTTAAATGTCCTATTCAATATTTCAAAAATATTTGGCATCTGTTGCTATCTACAGTTCTACAGGGGATTCTCTACCAGACCGACAAACTTGCAGAGTATGTAAGGAGTTCAGAAACGACTCGGAATCAGATAGGAATTTAGAGTCACAAATGCCGTAATTACGAGCTACGGTGCAAAGAAGCAGAGAAAAAGAACAGAAACAGCAACACATTAATGGGTCGGAAAACGTTTCACTAAAAGATTTTCCTTCTATAGGTGTTCGAAATTACAACCAGAAGTCATCTGGTAGGTTTGACAGCGGTGCTACATGGAATTCCTTACATTCTGGAAGATTCCTGGCATGTCCTGTATCCTCCCAGCAGCGACAGATATTCAAACGATGCGGTCTTCAACTAATGGAAAAGACGTTTTGTGTATTTGATTCCAGAAGAACAAATCCATACTTGATAGGTCTAGTGATCTGGGGGCCAATAACCTATCCATCTCTGTCTAAAGGTTGTGTTGAGGTCTCTTTTATGGTCGTGATTTCCGTAATGCGGAAGAGCCCCGTCATGCTGGTACCACATGCAGCATGCTGAACGGCGGGGCAACATGTACTACGTCAAGAAGTTAGGACATGACTTGATGCAAGAAGATACTATATGCCCTACCATGCAATGGACTGGCAGAAGGTGAGATCCAATAAGAGTCTCCAAGAATGAAGGCCCAAACACTGATCGGGAAACTTAGTTGAGCTACACGTAATTGCATACGATTTGGGTTCTCCAAAGTCCACACATGGCGTTATGCTGATTAAGGTATCCGACTACGTTCGGAACCGTGATTTCAAAAAGGCGCATAAACGGATAATTTTCATGATATTTAGTGTCACTTAGATTAGAATATATGTATACAATTGTTTTAAGGACATTTTGACAAAAACAAATTATTTAAATACAATATTTCGGCAAAAAAATTAACTTAGAATAACCTTTTTTCAAAATGTTCTCCTTTTGTGAAAAATGCTTCTATTATAATAATATGTTGACTGCTAATAGCTCAGACCTCTGTACAGCGGCTCAACTATGATTTTTGAAAAATTCACATTATTTTCAGAGTTGCAGCCATTTGAAATAATTATCGGCGTTTTTTTCTTAAAATTTCTCCCCTCTGTTGTCGTAAAACATGGATAAACCCACTTCTAAGTTATATATTTCAAAAATTCTAGTTGAGCCTCTGTACAGAGATCTGAGCTATAAACAGGCAAAATATTATTATAATAGAAGCATTTTTCACAAAAGGAGAATATTTTGAAAATGGGTCATTCTATGTTCATTTTTTGTCAAAATATTGCATTTAAATAGTTTTTTATTATAATACTATTCTTAAAACAATTTTATATACGTTTTCTAATCTAAGTGACACTAAATATCATAAATATTATCCATTTATACGCTTTTGCAAAATCACGGTTCCGAACGTTGTCGGATACCTTAATGAGTTGCTGTTTCTGCTCTTTTTCTTTGCTTCTTTCCTATAGCATATGCTCCCAACCTTTTTTAAACTGCCCCGCCTCCTTTTCTAGTGAATATTTTGAAACCACCACCTCCCACTCTAGAGAAACAAAAGCGTACATAATACATGGTGAAAACAAGAATTAAATTAAAAAATACTCTATTACTAATAGCATATATATTTTTTAATTTTTTTCGGAACCCCCAATTGTGTTTTTACTTGCGAATCTGAAATAGCTAATAGCTATTGCCTCAAAGATATTTAAATGTGTAATGTTATATATTTTAGTCGTAGATAGGATATTGTTGGAATTGAAACGCTACTGAATTTTGTTTTTATTTAAAAGAGAGGAATAAAAATTTTAGCTTAATGTTGTAAGGACAAGCAGGGGTTTTGAGGATACGAAGTAATTCATAACAAACTATTGCTTACAAAATAAATAAATTGACAGTGTCAGCCTTTAAAGAATCACACGTTAATTTCTGGTTAGCATATTTAATTATATTTCTTGGACAGTAAACGTAATGAAATGCAGTAGACGGAACATTTTTCCTACTGCTTACAGACAAAGACAATACATTCTCTACAGAAATTAATATTTACTATAACATTCAATTTAATGTAGGTCTGAATGTAATGTAATCTTTAAGATTTTCATACACTTTCTGAAATATCGAAATATGTGAATTTTCGTATACGTGAAAGAAATGATTTAAATACATACAATCAACATAAGGTAACCAGTATTAAAGTTTACTTTTGTTAGTACTTAATCAGCGTGTTTTTTAGTCTTTTTTAGACAATATTTGTTTAAGGTATCCGACTACGTTCGGAACCGTGATTTTGCAAAAGCGTATAAATGGATAATATTTATATTTAGTGTCATTTAGATTAGAAAATGTATGTAAAATTGTTTTAAGAATATTATTACAATAAAAAATGATGTAAATACAATATTTTGACAAAAAATGAACATAGAATGACCCATTTTCAAAATATTCTCCTTAATAAATGCTTCTATTAAAATAATATTTCGCATGCATATAGCTCAGACCTCTCTTTAGAGGCTCAACTACAATTTTTGAAATATATAACTTAGAAGTGGGTTTATCCATGTTTTACGACAGCAGAGGGGAGCAATTTTAAGAAAAAAAAACGCCGATAATTATTTCAATTGGTGGTAACTCTGAAAATAATGTAAATTTTTCAAAGATCCTAGTTCAGACTCTCTGGAGAAGTTTTTACTTTATATATCAGCAACATATTATTATTTTAGAAGAATTTTTTATAAAAGAAGAACATTTTGAAAAAAGATTGTTCTAAGTTAATTTTTTTGCTCAAATATTGTATTTAAATAATTTTTTTTTGTCAAAATGTCCTTAAAACAATTTTATACATGTATTCTAATCTAAGTGACACTAAATATCTTGAAAACTATCCATTTTTGCACTTTTTTAAAATCACGGTTCCGAACTTAGTCGGATATCTTAATCTGCCCAAGTTCCTCCGTGCCATTTCAACCCCCACCCTAATTTTCTCTGGGTCTTTTACTGCCTCCCTGAAAGCCTCAAACGCCCACAAAATGATGTTATCGCCCAATCTGAGAACCTATGCCCTATAGCTTCCGACTACGACATTTGCGACCCTGCATTCCAATGTGATTCCGAGTCGCTTGTGTAGCCCCTACATGTCCTGCAAGTTTGTCGATCAAATAGCGAATTACCCTGTATATATAGGGTAGAAATCTATGACAAATATGAAATACGCTGCAATACCTCAAATTGAGAGAGATTAAAATTGAACTTCAGCCAAAAAATCTTTGATGCAGGAAAAGACAACAACGAATGAACGGTTTCATTCACACAAAGCGATGGAATAAATTCATTCTCTAGCTCCAAATTACTCTTTTTTTTTTTTTAAAAAGGAGGGGTTAGTGTATGAACATCTTAAATACACGTAAATGCCGAAACTAAAAAAATGCTGTCATAAAACTAAGATAAAGGATTACCTTATCGAGATTTCAGCTGTTACTTGAAGAGTTTGTATCATTGTCATCAAATTTGAATAAGACCGTAACGTTATGGCAATATATCTAATTTAGATTACTTTTCAACAAGGTAAATAATAAGATTAAATGAAACATTGCGTCTGAAAATTCCCTTTAATAGATAATTCATCTAAAGTTGCTTATTTGCAAAAATAAATAAACTTGAAGCAGATGGAACGTTTTGTAAATGGTATCACTCTTCTCCTAAATGATTCGCAAATTTAATTCAAAAGGATACAATTAACTGCCCTCAAAATAACAGTTCCTGAATAATGTAAATTTTGAGATGTCCCTTTTGTGCGGTTTCTAACAGATGGAAATAAGGAATGTTTTGCGGATTTCGGTCAATCCCCTTGAACACGTTGCCAACCCACATTATAACACCCCTTGTCCGAAAATTTTAAAGCCGTAAAAGATTTGCATGAAATGACGAAAACGGCGGGAAAAGAAATCTGAAAAAATTCTGAATTGAGTAAAATTCCTGTCATTTTCAGGAAAAAAATGATTCCCCCTTGTTGACCTTTTGCCTTGTTTTCGTGTTCTTCGTTGTATTTTTTTAACTTCTTTTTTCTTATATCAACAGATATTCTTTTTG
The DNA here is from genome assembly GCA_019973955.1 of Trichonephila inaurata madagascariensis. NCBI lineage: Eukaryota > Metazoa > Arthropoda > Arachnida > Araneae > Nephilidae > Trichonephila > Trichonephila inaurata. The sequence continues at coordinate 39,513 of BMAV01019655.1, forward strand.
ATTTTGTTATATTTGGACTCAGGAAAATATTTTGAACCTTTGAAAAAACATGTGCAAAATAGTGTTGCTTCTAAACGCGACCCTAATAAATACTCATTCACTCGAAGGAACAAGTTCCAGAATGGTTATGCAGTAGTTTATATCTTGCTCTTTTTCTTACGACCATTTATGAGCCTGAGCTGCACTCCTTACAAAGACACATGTACGTACCTGCACAACATATCAGTAGTAACATAACTTTTGAGCTACTTTTAGTGATTAAAGTATTCTGAAAATTATTATTTTAAAAGAATACAGAAATGATTTTTTTTAAGAAACAAATGAGAATTTTGAATTAAATTTATAAAAAAATGTCTCCTTTTTTTAAAGAAGATTTAAAGAAAAAAAAGGTTTTGTAACTGTAATTTCTTGAAATAGAATTAAATATCTAAGTAAATCTAACTCATAACGCTACAGTAATAAGAATTTTATGTTTATAGCTGTCCACACCTCGTCAGCAATGCCTTGAGACTTCTTGATGGCTTGGCCTCTATGTAAAAGTATACCACACCTGTAGCCCTTTAAAATAAACAGTGTATAATAGAGGTGGGGAATCTCTCTGTGGCGTTGAGACCAAATGCGGCCTCCCTGAGTTTCTTGTGCAGCCTTCTTAAGGTATCCAACTACGTTCGGAACCGTGATATATTAAAAAGCGCATAAATGGATAATTTCCATGATATTTAGTGTCACTCAGATTAGAATACATGCATAAAATTGCTTTAAGGACATTTTGACAAAAAATATTTAAATACAATATTTTGGCAAAAAATTAACTTAGAATAATCATTTTTCCACAAATGATCTTCTTTTGTGAAAAATGCTTCTATTATGATAAATAATATTTTGCCTGGATATAGCTTAGACCTCTCTACAGAGTCTCAACTAGAATTTTTGAAAAATTCCCGTTATTTTCAGAGTTACCACCAATTGAAATAATTATTGGTGTTTTTTCCTTAAAATTGCTCCCCTCTGTTGTCGTAAAATATGGATAAACCCACTTCTAAGTTATATATTTCAATAATTCTAGTTGAGCCTCTGTAGAGAGGTCTGAGCTATATACAAGCAAAATATGATTATAATAGAAGCATTTTTCACAAAAGGAGAATATTTTGAAAAGAGATTATTCTGATAATTTTTTGCCAAAATATTGTATTTAAATAATGTTTTTTTGTCAAAATGTCCTTACAACAATTTTATGCATGTATTCTAAGTTAAGTGACACTAAATATGATGAAAATTAATCATTTATGTGCTTTTTTAAAACCACGGTTCCGAACGTAGTCGGATACCTTAAAAGCTAACATACTTGTATTGATTAATATTTAATTATATGGATTACAACAATTTTCAAATCAATAGAACTAAATAAAGAGCGGCATGAACGTATGCATGTTTGAATTACAATTTATGCGAATGGCTAATTGTACATTTCAAATCTTTGAACTCCACCTAGTGCAACACGGCAACACTACCAGATATGTTATATGATCTCGATCTAAATACTATTATTACTATTATTGTTGTGGCTGATTTAATGAACATCAAATCGTAGTTTTTGCATGAATGGCATTTAAATATTAATTTGAATGTTAATGAAGTATTTGATATAAGTTTCTGTTGGCTGGTTTACAACAATTATTTACGAAAAAAGACGCTTGTGACTTATCTTATGTAAATCTGGTAATATGTGCTGGTAGAAGACCCGTCTGTTTTGCTAACTGCCTTTTTAAAAATCTAGTTATTGTTTTACTAGTATTTTTTTGCGTTGTACCTCTATCAAGTGTACGCTTTCATACAGAAATTATTCAATATTCAACCCTTATGTGAATACAAAAATATTCTGTACTGTAACTTTTCCTGTTAAATAATAAATAAATAATAATTCAGTTTTTTGAATATTTTTATAGAATGAACTGAATTGCTAAACTTGAATAAAAACTATAATAATTTCATAAGAATCGCATTTAAAGGTATATTAACCTGTGCGGTACCTTTTTTACTATATGGATACGTTGTCAAATATTTATACTAACGGTAACACCTGCAACATAAATGTGCGTGACTCACAATCTCTCAGGTATAGGCAAGAAACCATCTCAACCAACTACCATCTTTGTACTGTATTAGTGATGATGGTGTAGGGGTAGGCTTAAGCCTAGACATGGTGACGTACATGACAGAAGAATGCAATCATGCTATTATTGCCAATTGGCATATAGCTCGAAGTTCCCAGTTTTTCAAAGAATACATCCGGGAACTACGTTTGATGATTAAAATTATCCAGACCCCGATCTAATCGCCGCCAGATTGAAATCTAGACGAGCACCTCCCCTCTCCCTCTTGGAGCCAAGACCCGGGGGCCCATGTCCATTTATCCCATGCCTTGAAACGGCTATGCATTTCACTGCACTAACTTTTTATAATTAATACTACACATATTTATTATTATCCTTCACAGTCAATACAAATATTTCCATTACTAGTTGGAATAGGTATCATACTTTTTACTCTATAAATTACAAAGAAATAAATTTCCATATACGTGCAAAAATAATTAAAAAAGCATAAACACAAGAATAATGGTGGGGTTTTTTCTTATCTAATTCAAAATTTAACAACCGTTATCCATTTATTATATTTTTAATACGAAACTTTTTAATTAAATTATAGTTTTATAGTTAAGGAGTGATAGAGAATTTGATTTTATAGAAAAAAAATTTTAAAAAAGTTATTGTGCAAAAGTAAAACAGTCAAAAACAAGATACTCGTGAACAGTTTAATAACAATCAGTATGCCCATTTTTCCTTATTTAATGTATACAATTAAGAAAATGTACAAAGATTTAAACTATTAAATTATATATTTATTTATACTGTGAATTGTTGAAAACTAAAATGTTACTGTTCTTGGAAGGAAAATTAATTTATATTTATAATCCAATAAACGAATTTAAATATTATCAGATATTTTTGATAAAAGATTTACATTTTGCAACAGATAAAATAGCATTCGCAATTTTTACCTTTATAAAGTAGATTCACTTAGTTTTATCCTGTATATTGCATATCAGATTATAAGGTTTTAAAAATACATTATACGTCTTCTTTTCGAAATATACTTTTAAAAAGTACATTTAAGTATACTAAAAATTCAATTAGCAGTTTTCAGATTAGAATTTTAATAGTTCCTCTATATAGCATAAAAACAACGTTAAGAAAACCACGTTAAGTCCTTAATAATTTTCCAAAAAAAGCCTGAAAAATATCACGAGACGCATAATGGAACAATAAACAACTAACTGAGTTCCCAAATATTTTGATGGAATTAATTTTTCTCTTGGAGTTTATTTACCACATGCTGTTGATTATACAAAATAAAAACAAATCTATGAGAGATTTTATTTTTTTTTACTCTCATTCCCCTAGAGCACTTCTCTCTCATCTTAATTAAAGTTATCAGTTTTAACCTAATTTGGTTGAAAATTATCTAATCAAACAACTGATGAAAATTTCAGAAAATAGAATCCTTTCACACAAAGAAAGGTTTTTTTTCTTCCAATACATTTTCTTTATTATTTTTCTGCACTCAGTTGTAAACTGCATTACTGGCGAAAATAAAGAAGAAAATATAAAGATAATAAAACTTAATAAAATTATTGACAACCCGCTTATAACACCTGAGCGCCCTTATAAACAATTTTGTTTTTCAACAATTCGAAGCTTCAGATCATTTTAGCAAAGTTTTTAAAGACATTAGTTAGAAAACATTTCATTAAAGTGTTTTAGCAAAATAATTTGCATCTATTTTTTAATTACGGAATAATGCAAAGAATATTATTATTATTATTATTTTAAAAAAAAAATTTCCATAAAGTATTTTTTAAAAAACTGTAGAAATATCTGACTTTTTTTTTCTATGAAGAAAAGTCTATAAGTATTTAAAATTGAATTACCGTAAAATCCCGCATACAACACACACTTTTAAAACAAAGAAATAAGACCGAAATTTACGTGTGAGTGTTATACGCCGGGTATAAAAATGAGCGCTTTAAGGTATCCGAATACGTTCGGTAACGTGATTTTAAAAAAGAGCATAAATGAATAACTTTCATGATATTTAGAGTCACTCAGATAAGAATACATGTATAAAAATTTTTAAAGGTCAATATGACAAAAAAAAGTTATTTAAATACAATATTTTGGCAAAAAATTAACAGAATAACTTTTTTTTCAAAACGTTCTCCTTTTATAAAAAATGCTTCTATAATGATAATATTTCACTTAGATAAAGTAAAGACTTGTCCAGAGAGTCTCAACTAGGATTTTTGAAAAATTCACATTATTTTCAGAGTTATCACCCATTGAAATAATTATCAACGTCCTTTTCTTAAAATTTCTCCCCTCTGTTGTTGTAAAATATGGATAAATCCACTTCTAAGTTATATGTTTCAAAAATTCTAGTTGAGCCTCTGTACAGAAGTCTGTGCTATATACAGGAAAAGTATTATTATAATAGAAGCATTTTTTATAAAAGGAGAATATTTTGAAAATGAGTCATTTTATGTTAATTTTTTGTTAAAATATTTTATTTCAATAATTTTTATTGTGATATATTCTAAAACAATTTTATATACATTTTCTAATCTAAGTGACACTAAATATCATAAATATTATCCATTTATACGCTTTTGCAAAATCACGGTTCCGAACGTAGTAGGACACCTTAAAATTAAAAACAAGGATGAGTATTGGAAAAAAATTAGACTTCTACATGTATAGAAATACTGTTTATTTAAAATAAATAAAACATTCCTTATGAGCTTAAAAGGTTGTAGTTCTAAAACAGGGATGAGCAGACTTTTTCAAGATAAGGGCTACTTCTAATGTTTTTAAGGTGCTGCGGTCCACCCAGTGGCGTAGATGTGGTCATTCTGTATTATATTGCATGTTTCTTTTCTTAACACTTTTTTTCGGCATTTTACCCCTCTTTTCCAACGTGACAGATTACTATTTTTACAACAAAATGCAAATAACATAAAATTGTCCAGTTGAATGCTGAAATAACTATGAGTGACTGCTAGACCATGGGGAGTGGAAGTATTCAATGCAGTGAGCAGAGAACATACGTCAGTTGATGAATCTGAAACCGAAGGAAGAACTTACAATTATTCACTGCCAATTCCCATGCCATCGCAGGACATGACATCAACTCGAGAACCCAATCCCGTGGAGCGTGGGGTAATGTATCAATACCAATCCCATGCTATCACGGGAAGAGCTGATCCTCAATATTTATTTCCCCTTCAATCGGTGAGTGGGGAAAAATTCTTTGCTACGGCTGGAAAGTGATCACTTTTCACAATTCATCGTTCACTTTCAATGAAGTTTCATGTGTCGTCTACATCATTTACTTCAGTAAACACAGTCACTTCGATTGTGAAAAGCCGATTCTCCAGTCTGGTTAGCATGGATGTTCCATAAATATGCTTTTTAGTTAGCATGTCTTAGGGCAGGGATGGCGGGCCATTGGCACGCGACACAATATTTTGGGCACGCCACCGATCAGAACGGTGTTTAATTCAAAATCACAAAGTTCAATATGAAGTATTACGAACAAACGCGAATAATCGGTCACAGATTTTAGGGAGATTTTCTCAATTCAAAGAATTATTGGAAACGCTCGTTTTTTATGTACCCTGCTGTGACTTCACATTTAATAAACTGAACTTGTGCCAATTTGATAGGTTGGAAATTGAAAAATTTTAAATGCAAACTCTCTGCGTGTGATTGATTTCCAGTCTAGTTCAATATGGATTCAAAAATTTGTTGTAAAAAAGGAGAAAGTTGTAATTGATTGAAACAGAAATATTAACAAGCAATATAAGTAAAAATGCTAGTAATGAAGCATTGGAAACATGGAATTCGATTCCAGACACATTTAACAGTTTGAAGAAGCTGGACCATGCTATTTTAACCATATGTTGCATCTACCTACGCCATTGAGTCATTATTTTCTGAGATGAGTAACATTTAAGACTCCCTAGAAACCATTTGGCAGATAACTCTAATTCAGCATGCGTTCGGCTAAAATTAACATCTAACAATTCTAATGTAATTTATTTGCTGTCTATAATCGGCAAAAACAGAAGTCACACTATTGTTACTTTAATTTATATAACACGTATAACTTAAACACTTACTACTATATAGTACAAAATGTAGTTCTTCGGAGTAAATAAAGAGTTTTGAGTTGTTAGTATAGAGTTTTTTATTATTTTCCCAATAATTACGTCAAAATTATTTGACGGCACGTCGTTACCTCATTAAATACTTTTTTAGGAAAAATGGACCGCTGATCCATAAAGGTTCGCCGCCCGTCTTAGGGTCTTAGGGAAGGCGGTCATCCTTAAATTTTTTGGCGGTCCACTGGTAGATCGCGATCGACTTAATGTGCCCATTTTTGTTCTAGAAGTATACTATTTCTTCCTAAAGCTTGGAATATTACCTCGAATAAATGACTGCAAAACATAAGAGCATTGCGCACGTACATTTCAGGTTTCAAGGTAAAAAAGGGGGTGCGCGTTATACTGCGAATATACCTAAAGTTTCAAAATTTCATCTTTAAAGTATAAGTGCAGACGACATATGTACCTTCCCTGGAAGCGTACGGTGATGTTTAACACATTCACCATCGCTAAAAAAGCAAACACTGCTATGCCAGCCGTTTCAATTTAATTTCCCCACACGCCGAGACTGTAGGAGAGAATAAACGTAGATGATTAGCTCGTACCGCTATAGAGTGAGATTGGCTATTGAGACATCATTCTTCAACCCACGCTTCCAAAGGATTGGGTTCTAGAGTGGATATCATGTCCCACGATTACACGGGACTCGACAGCAAACGAATTAAGTACATACATCGGTTTCATTTTCATTAGTTCACGTATTTTATCTGCTTGCTGTATTGAATACGTCAGCCTTCCACTGTCCAAGCGTTGCACGTATGCACGTAGTTGTTCAAGTACTCAATAATTTTGTGCTACTTGTGTTTTTGTAGAAAAAATAGTTCTCTGTCATATATTAAAAGAGGGGTACAATGTCGAAAACAAGTGTTAAAAAAAGAAAACATTCAATTTTAATACAGATTTGCCCCGCCTAAACCACTTGGTGGACTGCGACACTTAAAAAACATTAGAAGTAGCCCGTACTCTGGAAAAGTCCACCCATCCCTGATCTAAGATAATATCGAGGTATTTTGTATTCTGAAACTATGGAATTGTGGTGGTGTACATATTGGGGGATGGAGGTGTTGCTCTTTTCTTAGTGAAATTACAGCTGCACATTTTTCAATTTTATTTTTAATTTTCTATTTGTTATAATAGTAATCAAGTAAGGAACGGTGTTTATTAATCTGCCTAAGACTTGGCTTGGAGATTTGTCTTCAGGCATATAGTTTGCATATATGCCTAAAACATGGCACCCTCTGTCTGTATATAGTCCGACTTAATGTAAAAGTCCTACACGTTATAAAAAGTTCGCTCTATTTTATTGATTATTTCCTTAAATTTAAGTTGAACTTTCAGACATATATATATTATCTCTTGCATGAAGATTTTTATTAAAACAAGAATTTTCAATAAAAAGTTCACGATCAAGACTCTTAATCCTCCCACAGCAACCACAAACCCGAAAAAAAAATTTAACGCGTTTGCAACTAACATTGGAATACTTTTCAACGAAAACTTCAAACCTCAATTCAAACAAAAAATAAAAAAAGTCAACACAGAAAAGAAAAAGAAAAAAAATTGAGAGATCGGCTTAGATCACAAATTCCTATCCTCGGTCGGATAGGAGTGAATTCTTTTAAAGGTTGCTATCTCTTTCCCTATTTTATCATTTTCTCTATTCTCACTTCATGTTAGAGGTTTATTCGCCGAAATACCATCGGGGAATATTGTTCCTTTTCCTAATAACTTTCGAGTGTCCTTGAAAATTCGTTGAAGAACACCGATGACATATTTTTATTTCCCATGCACGTACATTCGTCAGAAAAGGGAAGCAAATGCTATTTAAAGAACTTTCGATAGGAAAATTTCCCAATATTGGAAGTTAATTGATTCGTTAGAATGTGCTAAACAAGGAATTCTATCGGAATTGAAATGTTAGAACTTTCCATTTACAAATTACGTTTTGACTTATTTGTAACTGAAATGAAACCTAAAGGGATTTTACTGAAAATTACAAACAATTTTATAATCACCGAATAAGTATGAATGAATGCGCATGAACGTCATACTGTAAAGAAACGCGAGGGCTTTGAGACGGACCTCTAATTTGAACATCGGTGAAGTGACGAACTCCCCACCTCCGATGGTTCCATCCCCGAACTTCCAAATCCCCCACACACACAGGAAGATTTTGAGCCTTGACAGATTTAACCCTTCAAAGCTCATTTTATTTCTGGATTTTAGATTTTAAAAAAATGTCAATTTTCTTGTGCTTATTTTCAAACAAATATCTTAAACGTAATAGCACCATTCGCATACAAGATTTCCTAAAATTTAATGTAGCAAAAACCAATTTAAATAAATGAATAATTTACCTGTAAAGTTGACTTTCTGTATGGTAGAAATCATTAAACATTAGAGTCAATTAGCTTAGAATATCTAGATTTTTCTTGAATTACAAATTTCATTTACGTCTTTCGTATTTACATAAATGATTAAGAAGTTATTAATCAAAATATTATCGTGTATGATACATTGGGAAACTCGGTACTGCACATAATCCAACATCGCATTCTGGACAGTAGAATATTATTTCTCTTCTTACTTTCTTCTCCTTACTGCCTCTCTTTGAGTAGCAAATAATACTCTGTCGAACTAGTTTTCTTTTCTGTTGGAGGAATGGAGTCAACGAAATGACTTTCAGACAAGCGTGGAGGAGTGTGCTCAGCATAAGGACGTTCTCTTTTTGTAGAAAAATTCCACCGAGTAGTATTTTTCAATATTTCGTAACCATAAAAAGCCCATGTGAAATAATTCGGGAAAAACCGATTTCAAAGTGTAAATTTTCTCAGTGACCGAGCTACACTCGGGAGGAGCCAAGGATGATATGTTTCCCTTGCCCGAGCTACACTCGGGAGGGGCCAAGGATATGTTTCACCTGCCCGAGCTACACTCGGGAAAAGCCAAGGATATGTTTCACCTGCCCGAGCTTAGTTCGGGAAAACCTGGAAGGATGTAACGTGCATCAGCCCCTTTACATAGCTGGTCTTCAGTGACACTTTCACTCGAGCTCATGACACGCCGGTCACGAGTTTGTGATCATAATCACTAGGCCAAATAAGTATGTGAAGAAAAATAGTAAAAATTTGAATTTTATTATGTTAATATATAAAAATTATTCTATTCTGTAGGACTAATAAATACTTATTTCTTTACCAACGGATTCGTCAGCTTTTCTAAATAGATATTTGCATATGCACAAATTAAAGTTATTGTGAATAAAACCTTTACATTACAATCCTTCCTCATAGTCATTGTACATCGCATATACATAAATAATGATTAAAATTTCTATCCCTATTAAATGTAAGAAACTCAAATAATTTAAGCACATTTATGGTTGAATAATTTTTTAATTTTTATTTTTAGTGTATTTAGGATAATATTATTTATAAAAAATTTAGTTTTGACTTCAGAATTAAAATGTTAATTCTTGATTTGGTATGTGCGTATATATGCGTAACTTATGTGTGTTAAAATTTAACACGTCATTCAAAAATAACTTTACATTTAACTTCACTTTTAAAAAAATCAATGAATTCCACGCAAACTTTGGCTTTAATATTTTATCTCATTTCTTGTATTTAATTACGTAAAAAAGATTATAATATCGAGGTAAGAAAATTTATTCTATGAAATCTGAAAAGCATTATTTAAATATTCATCAGCGTTTTAGTTACGATTATAATTTTTTTAACCGTAAGAAATCAAGGTAGGAAAAAAATTACTTTTATTAATATTACTTTATTAATTTATTAATCTATCGAAAATCGTACAATCTTTATAAAATTAATTTTGCATTGTTACAATTTCTGAAAAAATACTTCATCTTAACCTAATTTTTAAAAAGAAAAAAAAATCCAGAATTTAGTAAAATTTCAGTCATATTTCAGAGATGGTTTTGCTCTGAACTGGTACGCTCAAGTTTTCGAGTTCGATACTGGCCCAAATCGTTTGATTTTCAGGATGCAAAAAATCTGCAGAGTCAATGTCGTATGATTTTGAGGCATATAAAAGATCTCTTGAGTGCCTGTTTGGCTTGTGGACTCTTGGCAAACTTAAATTCTTGTTTTATTTCGCACCATCAGAGCTCAGAGGCGTCCCTCTTTCGAAGGAACTGGCTGTCAAAATTACTTGCGGTGATTGGTATACCATCTATAAGGTGCCGCACTAAATAGAGATACGAGACCCGGGAATGTACTAGATCAACAACGGTAAAACATCAATCAGCAGCCCCATTGGAAATGAAAAAATGTTACAGTTTATGAAAATTACCCAATTTTTTTTCTTAATGCATTTTTTTAATTCAGAGAAAGAGTCCAGAATTTTTGTGAAAGATCATCATTATCTAAAAATCAATAATTAATATACTTCAAACACTTTATTTATTTAAAAATCTTCTTTGTTACCTATAAATTATCCAAGAAAATCTGTGATGAATTTCGAAAGAGAAAAATATTTCGAAGAACAATTAGATCTTTGATTTTTCTTTACTTGCTATTTTCTTTTATTTTTACTCTTTTGACTTCTGCAAATAAATCCCATTACGGATAAAAGAGTAAAAAATACAGGAAGAAAATGCCTAATTACATTATAAGACAATTCGTTTCAACACCTCAGCTAGTTCACTAGCAGCTAAAAGCCTCGATTCGATGTTTCTCCCAAGGTTCAACAGATGTTAGTAATCGAATATACAGATGGGTGACAAAATAATACGAACACCGCGAAAATGGCATGGCCCATTTCAAAGACGCACAGCGCGCATGTCATTTTGCGTTGCAGTCCGCCGCCTAGCGGATTCGAAAGGTAATGTATCAGTCGCTCAACAGCTGCAATAGGTGTTGCACGCGTCTATTGTAATTTCTGAAAACGCACAATGACGGACCTGTCAGAGTTCGAAAAGGTATGATTGTTGAATGAGGTGCGCTGGTGCTCGGTGACGGAAACAGCTAATTATTTGGGCGTGCAAGAAGTACCGTATCTGCCGTTATGACAGCATACAAGAAGTGCGGGAATGTGGCGTCTGCAGCTACCAACAGTGGACGGAAAGAAAGCTACCGAGAGGGATAAAAGAGTCTTAACCCCATAGTGGCCCGAAAGCGCAAGCAATCGCTACCCAAATAACGTTTGAGGTGAATAGTCATCTTCGTAACCCTATTCCAGCAAGAACCGTCCAAAGGGAACTGCATGCTTGAACGTATGGAAAGTGAATTGTAAACCTTTGGTAACAGCACGTCATGCTTTACAGCGACGCCAGTGGTGTAGAACACACAGACAGTGGACCCACAACAGTGGCAAATAGTCATCTGGTCGGATGAATCAACGTTCTCCCTATTCCAGACCACCGGACGAGTTTATGTGTGGAGAACACCCAAAGAAGCATTTGCTCCTGAATGCATCATGCCGACTGTGAAGCATGGAGGTGGGTCCTTATGGTATGGGGGCTATATCTTGGCGTTGTCTTGGTCCACTTTGTTACTCTGCATGGCAAGGTTCAAGCTGCCCACTATGTCATATCCTGGGGATCTGGGAAAATGTTTAATTCCTTTAAAAGGGGCAAAATTCTTTTCCCCCCAAACCCCTCAGCTTTTCAGTAAGGGGGTAACCCTTTTTTTGATTTTTTTCAAAAAGGGTTCGAATTTTTTTGTAATGGTTATATAATTAAATAAATTTTTTTAAAAAATTACAAAAAAAGGCTTTCCGGGATAAATTTCAAGCAAAACATTATAAAAATCCTGACCTTCTTTTTTTCAAAAAAAAAAAAAATTAGATTTTATTTAGCTTGATTTAAAACAAGTATTTTTGTATCTATTTTTTGTGAATACTAACATCTTCTTAAAAGTTTTCTAATGTTAAATACTCACGGAGGATGAAATGTCATACTTTTAGCAGGAAACGGGTTAAAAGTGGGGATTTTATCTTATTTTTAATTTACATCGCACTCTGAAGCAACACAAGGGCTTTGGCAATACTTAAAAATTTTTTGAACTTCGGATAAATAACGGGGTGACCTTGAGCTGTAACCCCCTGCCCTTTTATTTCTACCCATCTTCCGGCATGGGAAAGGGAATTGAAGCGTCGACAGAATTGATGTGTATCATCCCCTCTACACTGCGGGTCTTTAGAGGCACTAGAACGCTAATGTGCCCCCAAAGAGTTCAAAACCCAAATACCATTTGGCAAACCCGGCCCAATAATAAAAAAAAAGAAACGGGGCCCTTACAGTAGTCGTATGTGATGTGTAACCCCCGACATGTTATCTTAGTAAAACCCCAAAAACCCGGGTTCCTGAAAAAAATGAATTGGGAATGTTTGGGAAATAATTTCCCCTATCGAATAATTAATCTTTAATAAAAAATTTTATTTAATTAACAAAAGGGTAATGAAATTTTTTTTTTATCAAAAAAATTATTTTTTGGGATAAATTTTGGGGGAAGAGGGAACAATAGATTTATGATAAAAAATTTTACCATATACTTGTGATTTCAAAGTTTTTAAAAAACCGTTGAAAGACAGCGTCAATAACATTACTACTGTTAGCTGTGAAACTTTTTGATTTGTTTCATTTGGGGGAAAATTTTTCACATTCAAAAGTTATGAGTGGCCCCAGATTTTGGCAAACTGAAGATAAAATCACCCTCAAAATCATGGGATGCGGAAAATTTTTTTTTTAAAAGAGCAGAACCCCTTCGGTATATGGTAAAATGCGGGAAATCTTTAATTTTTGTACCGTTTGTTTTCAAAAAAATTGTATGCGACCTCTCCGGAAAATTGTTTGCCCTTTTTTAAAAAACCCCTTTTTGGAACCCCTATGTCCCCAAATATCGTTACTAAAAATTTTCCCCAGTCCCCTTGACGATAAAGTAATGTTCATATGAGGAGTCACAACATGTGATTTTTTCTGTTGGATAGATCAACACCAGCTGCCCGGTCTTTAAAAACCGTACGCAGCAATCGAAGTTAGGAAACAAAACGCGTTCGTCACTTTTAAAACCCACGTCTCTGCCAACATGAGTAACGAACATTTTTATGAAATAACGTCGTCGAAATCTGGGTTTGGCCTTTGACAATTGAGGAAGGATCCCCGGTTTACCCCGGGTGAAGCCTAAGACTTGCTGGAATGTGCGAAGTGGTTTGGGGGAGAACCCTTGGGTGGCCCGGGTTTGGCTTCCGGATTTAAACCTTTTTCTTTGGGTTTTGGATTACAATTCCTCCCCCCTTTGAAAAAAAACGAAAAATACTTTTTGAGAAAAAAAAAATTTAAAAAAAAAAGTTTTGAAAAAATAAAAAAGGGAAAGGGGAAAAGCTTTTTCGATCGGGGGTAGGGGGTGGGGCCCTAATCAATGGGAATGCAAAACTTAGAATAAAGGTCGTTGTAGAAATGAGAGAAACATTGAATGATTTAAAATAAAAAAAACAGTTTTTAAAAAACTAAAAAAAAAATAAATACATTTGAAAAAATAGGAAAGAACGTGAAAATTTTTAAATTTTTGATCGGGATAAAAAATTTTTCCCGGGAAAAATTTAAAGTGATTTAAAGTAAAGAAAAAAACAAAGGTTCCCTGAAACGAACTGGGCGATTCATTTCAAAATCTGCTACTATAACCAAATTTGGCTACGAAGGCTCGGGGGGGAAGTTAAAGTAAAATTTTTAAATTTTGGGGGAGAAAAAGTGAAAAAAGAATTTAATTAAGAATTTTAATTGAAAGAGAGGATCCCAAAAAAATATTATTGGGGCTGCTAAAATTAGGGTCAGGGGTATATTTTTTTAAAATCCCAAAATCGAAGGAAATTTGATTTTCAATTTTTTTTAAAAAGTTAGTTGCTCATTTTTTTATAAATTGTCTTTATAGACATCATTTTGCTCCGGGGTTTTGAGGTCCTTATTCCTCATGAACCATCGAGCTTTTATTCGTCGGAGAATGATTATTTTGGCTTCAACCTTTATTAATATGAATTTTAGCTGCATGTGCCCAGATTGGTGCGGGGTACCGGTTAAAAAATGGTCTTGGGTTAGTTGTAGATAAGCAATTTATTTTTCTGCCTAATATAGAGATTATTGCAATTAAAGGGGGATTTTTCAAAACCTATTGCGAATTTAGAGTCAAGTGCTCCGGGGGTGGTTGATGGTTTAGAAGGTTTTACCCCCCATTGGTTTTACACCACCCCCCGCCCCATTGGTCAAATTTTAAATAAACGCACGTTACGTCACTTCCTGTTACTCACATCCCTTTTCACGAAATCACTCCAACAAATATCCAGCAAGCGAGAGGAAAGATGTTACACATCAAAAATGCGTAACTGTACAAATAAGTAGAATGAAGTTTAGAATGCAAATGCTATGGTGTGAATATTTAAATCACAGACGCTGCAGTGGCGCTGCAATCCCCAAACATGATCTCTGTAAACCAGTTCTTGGCAAAAGATCCAAAATGGGGAAAATCACATATTGGTGATAGAAAGAGTACTACGTGACTAGAATACAATGTATATGTTATCGGCAAAGTATGAAATCCATTCTATAGAATGCCTAAAACTAGCCGGCAATGTAAAAGAAACCAAATTTGTTTTTAAAAAATTTTATAGAATGCCTAATGAAAACCCAAAATATGTACAAACATTCGTTTCGAATATTGCTTTGGGAAAGCACGAGACTTTTAATGCGTTCCCGAGACCCAAAAATTTTTATTTTCCCCATTGCTTGGGTTTTTTTTTTTCGTGTCCAAACCAAATTTTTACTTTAAAAAATTTTTCCCAAAAAAAAGTTTTTTCCTGTGCTGCATGAAAATGGAAGAGCAAGCTGTAGTGTTAAAGAAGGAGTCATGGTCTATATATAGAAGGGGTCGGCAACCTATGACCTTTTGAATCAATTAAGTGAAATGAAACAAAGATATTACTATTTAATATTGGTTTCATTGAGTAAAAGCTACATTAATTCATTTTAACTACACAGTCAGGACAGATTACTTCCAGAATTTATAAATCGTATACTTACAATCTGCTTTTGATTTTCATTTCCAACGTGAGTCATCAAGTGTTTGTTAACGTCACACACTAAAGCAGGGATCAGCCATGTATGGCACATGTGCCACATGTGGCACTCTGCACTACTCATCAAATTTGTCAATTTTTGAATGGATCTATCTTGATAAATTAGTAATGGATCTTATTTGACAAACATCTCCAAAATTTTGGACAATTACGAAATTATGAAAAAATTTGGAAGATAACTCTAAAGGTAAATTTACAGCTTTTTTTGTAAATTATTGAAAATTATTTTTGTGAATTATTCACACTGGTAATGAGTGAGAAATGGGATGGTTTCTATCGACTTGGAACTTCTGAAAGAATTTTAAAACAAGTGCATGCGAAATAATGATTTACTTTGTGCCCTAAGAACTTGCTTAGAATTAAAGATATTCTTGACCACGAAATTTCTTTTTTGTCAATTGCAATTTCTCATTCCAATGGAAGCGGCAAGGATTAATCAAATGTATATGTAAAACAAAGTACCAAAATAAGAGTAGTCTGCGTGAAAAATGTAATGAAAGTTATTCAAAATGCTACTCAAGCTTAACATGTTGCAATAAGAAGGTTAATTTTAAGTTCTTATTTTTCAGTTGAAAATTTTGTTTTCCTTAATAAGAAAACATAAATTTTTTTTTTGGTACAACTTTCATTTTCCTTTACGTATTTTGAATAAATTTTTAATGGCACTCTCATTATTTTGTTAGAATAACTTTTGTATTCCTTAGGAATGTACGTCATTGATATAATAGACTTATCTTGATCTTTTTTCATACTTTGCCTAAATAGCCTTGGGCATTCTACAGAATGCCTAGGCAAAGTATGTAATAATTCTCCTATTTCATACTTTACCTAAAAACGTCAGGCATTCTATACAATGCCGGTATTTCATACTTTTCCGGTAACATATACATAAAATTCTTGTAATTAACTGAGTTTGAAAGGAGCCTTATCATTATCCTCCTGAAGGATGGTCACACCGACGGACCACTGTTTTGCCATGACAGTCGTTCTGAGTGTGCCATCAGCAGTGTGGATGTATGGTATCCAGGACGTATCGAGTTTAAATCGATTGCAGCAGCAATAAGTCGATATTATCATTCACCGAGTATCATACCTCAGGTGCTCATAGATTCCATAGGGATGCATTCCCCTTAACAAGCTGCAGTAGATACTGTTTGTCCACGAACCATTTCTAAGCAATTTTTGAAAAGTCATGTGCACTCAGGGGCGTCTTAAGGTATGGGTCAACAAAGCAGGGTCTCGTCCGCAATAGAGGCCCTCGTCTTTTCCCTCAGGGCTCACCTTATTTTTAGGGGGTACGGATGTTACAATCCCGAGGTACCCTAGTGATCTTTTCCTTTTCCCAAGGGGATTACTACCTTTGGTAAACACGGGTGTCACGACCCCGGGGTACCCCAGTGATCCTTCTCTATTTTCGACCCTCCCTCTTGTCATCCAATTTCTCCTTTTCTTCTTTTCCCGTCCATACCACAGGCCTATGAATGTTTAGCGCAGTATAGCCAAAACTGGCTCTTGTGCCATAAAACACCAAACTCATCATCATCATCGCCTCGTCTCGTTCTGGACTCAGCCTTAAGAAGATCATAATTCGAATAATTTCGAAGGTCAAATGTGATTTCCGATTGTATTCTCCGAAAACCAGGGATGTTTGGACGATATGTCAACTGGCCACATGTGATGACTGTCGTCCACGTACAGGCCTAGGCCTACCACCATACACCATTATTACTCATTCAGTCAAAAGGCGGCAGTCGGTTGAGTTGGTATGTGCAATTGTAAATCATGCACATTTATTTTTTTTCGGGTTATTGTTTGTATGAATATTTGAAAACGTATGCTATGTAATGCTTAGTTTTAAGAGTCGTAGGTGGGGCCTACATTTGTGAAGTGGCCCAGAGCCTCAAAAATTCTTAAGACGTTCCTGTGTGTACAGTCTCTGACATTGGAAGATATTCTACTCGATTTAGTGATGACAAGCCAGAGCTACGTGAAACGTCATAGAGATTGGTGATCTGTAGTGTTTAGAAATAGTGCAACTTTGTTTTGGAAAGAGATAATCACTGAATTCTGACTTAAAAAACCACATGAATGAAGCAGTCCCACTTTCACTATGCTTCACCTTTCATGACTTCACAAATCAGATTTCATGGGATAAAACTGTAAGAGCTGATACAACTCTTTAAATTATATGTTTTTGTACAGGGACGTATGAGAAGAAACAAATTGTTACTTGCCCCAACGTTGACAAAATCTTCGTAGTAATACTATAGTAATTATTCAAAAATGCGTTCCCATCAGTATAGCTCATACTGAGATATACTTTTTACAGAAGGCTCTACCAAATCTATAGAAGGTCCCAAGAGTTTTAAATCATCCCAGAGACTTTTTTTCACTCTTTAAGATGAAAGGATCTTCGGAATACGAAAGCATAAAATGATGATGAAACTTAAGAAGTGCGTTCTTCTAAAATGGAAACTGAAGCTTTCTTAAAAATAAAGGAGAGCAACGAGTTCCCTGAGGGGGAATATGTTAACATTACACAATTGAGAAAACAAATATTTTAAAGAACTTTTTTTTATGGTTATATATTTAAACTGTTTTCAAAATTGCTTAAAATCAAAAGTTCGTAAGACAAATTTTCGAGTACAAGTTTATATAGTACTCAAATACTAAAAAGGTTTCTAATACTAAGTTACAAGCAAATGTGAAAAAATCAACATATCGCTAGAAAAAATATTCAAAAAAATATGTTAGATAAATATTAAACTTATATTATGTAGTTAATAACTTTTTAGATAATTTGTGTGTGTGTGTGTGTGTGTGTGTGTGTGTGTGTGTGTGTGTGTGTGTGTGTGTGTGTGTGTGTGTGTGTGTGTGTGTGTGTGTGTGTGTGTGTGTGTGTGTGTGTGTGTGTGTGTGTGTGTGTGTGTGTGTGTGTGTGTGTGTGTGTGTGTGTGTGTGTGTGTGTGTGTGTGTGTGTGTGTGTGTGTGTGTGTGTGTGTGTGTGTGTGTGTGTGTGTGTGTGTGTGTGTGTGTTTTTGGGGGTTTTTGGGGTTGTGTGTGTGTGTGTGTTTTGTTTGTGTGTGTGTGTGTGTGTGTGTGTTGTTTATTTTATTTTATATTAAAATAAAAAGAAACTAATGATAGTTTTATAATGTAATAATGAATAACTTAAAAATTCTGTGATCCGGTACACATCGATCAGGACACTGTGTGTGATACATTCGTAGCGCAGCTCTGCCGTTACCATTTGCACGGCCTTACATGTAATGCATGCGTAAAGTCTCTCATCATCGTGGACACGTCAGCACAATTGCGATTAGCGCTTACCCTTACTGAGATGCATCATTTTGAGTGGCGGCTAGACATATACTGCCCCTACCGGCAACGCAGCCAAATGGTAGCTCCATTTCTCTTATCTTTTATTTCATAATTCCTTCACCGCGTCACCTCTTACATCTCTATACTAAAATATTAAATAAATGTCCTACATCAAATTTTAAACCATTTTGACTGTATTTGGGACCACCTGTATATATATATATATATATATATATATATATATCAAAAAACAAAGACCTTAGAGCGTGTTTCTCAAACTTCCAAAATTGCGATCAATTTTCAATCATAATTTTCATCGCCCCCACTAGAATAACAAAGCATTGAAAACATTGACTATAGCTACAGTATAATTTTAATTATAAACTATACAAATTATCAATATAAATGCTAAACTTGTTATATAGTTTTGTATGTGACAAGCCCATGGGAGCACTAGTAATTATTAAATTTGTTCTTAGTTTAGTATTGATAAATTAACAATTACTTAATGCAGTACTGATATATTTTTAAGTATATTACAACAGTGTAAATGTGTATTTCATTTCTTATGGTGTCGGAATATATTTTTAATTTCCTTCCTTTTAGTAAATTAATAACTTTTTAAAATAAAATTTCATTATTGACTTTTCGATATGCTTTCGCCTCCCACGTAGGGTTATCATGCCCTCATTGGGGGGGAAGGGGCGCCCCATAGTTTGAGAAACGCTGCCTTACAGAATAGAAAACTTGCAGTGACAAAGTCTGAGACAAACGTATTTAATATTTTAAATGCACAGGTTTTGAAATTGACAATATTTATGAAACAAATATCCTTATAAATAATTGAATATTAAATCTATGGTTTGAATTTTTGCTTCCCAACCTAGTGGTTCAAAGTAAAACACAAAAACAAAACGTACGATGTGTTTTTCTTTTTAGGATACTGTGTTTCTTTAAAAATGACAAAGTTCTCTCTTATTTTAAAGGGAGGAATTCTTTTTTTGAGGTGAATGTATTTTTTTTCATTAAACCATTAATAATTAATAAATGAAAATATTTATTCGGAAATTTAATCAACAGACAAGATTTTCTTCTCGTTTTCGAGAAAATAAAAATTTAAAAATGATCGTATGTAGCATAAATAAAAAAAATT
The DNA here is from genome assembly GCA_019973955.1 of Trichonephila inaurata madagascariensis. Taxonomy (NCBI): domain Eukaryota; kingdom Metazoa; phylum Arthropoda; class Arachnida; order Araneae; family Nephilidae; genus Trichonephila; species Trichonephila inaurata. Next base: position 59,363 of record BMAV01019655.1, read on the forward strand.
ATATTTCCTTAGACAATTGGTAAAAAACAAATCTCTAAGGGAAGTAAATATTTAAAATTTCAATTCTCTGTGTCTCAGAAATGCATTAACAGATTAAAAGGAAAAACAACTTTCATTGAAGGGTTTGTACATCAACTGTACTTTCCTCATTGATAACATAAAAACATACTTGCTAATATTTTTACTTTTTTAAGTATTACTCGTGTTCTTTGCCCTGTGATATTTAGAAATTTTATACAATTTTAATATCATTTGGGATGGAGGTTTCAGTTACAAAATAATACTACAATTTTAAAATAAATTTTCTATTTTACCCTTTCTATTTATTATAAGTACTAGATAAACTATTTCTCTAATGAATCGCACTGTTTGTCTGGCCTTTTTTTTTGCGATTTCTTTTTTTAATTTTGAAATATTTCTGCTTTGATTTCTATCAAATAAATAATAGTTATTTTGTTTTAATGTTTCATTCTTAAAGTATTATTTTCTCTAATCCTCGCGATAGATCTTTTTAAGTATCAAGTAATTATTTAAAAAGTTCATCGTGTTTTTTATTAGAATATTTACTTTTATCTTTCCACCCAAACAATGTCTAGACATGTTAAAAGAACACAACAGTTACATTTCCAGTTACAGTTATTATTTTTGTGGGATATGGAGCGACAAAGGCTATTATCCCAACACAACAATTTTTTTTTTTCAAAAGCACAATTTAATCTTACATTTTTACGTTGTCATTCAAAGCACTGAAAATTATTTTTATCAGAAAAATATATTTGTACATTTTCTTACATTTGAATACGATTATCATTTGTAATCCTTTAGAATGTAAGCTATATGTCGGAATGAACGAACAAAAATTAATATTTATACTGAAAAATTGTTTTTAAAAAAATACCCACCTAACAATGAACCAGCCACCATTGTACACATTTTACAACTGTTCACACTCATTGCTCAAATTGTAAAACTGGAATTTATGTGTATTATGTATGAGTAGTTCAATTTTTTTAATATATATTGTATAAGACCTTCTTTAATAATTGATGTTTTATCTTCTTGAGTAATTATTGTTTCATCTTATAGTGTAAATAATTTATATTTGTGTGATTTTTAATACATTAATATTACTTTCTGTTATATTTATTTTATGATAAGAATTATAATATTCGCAAGCACAATGCCGGCCCTTTCATTATAACGGCATTTCAATGGAAACGTGGCGAAATATTGGCGATACAGCCAAGTTGGCATCATTTTTAAGGACTAAATTTGGGGACCATTTTCTGGCAACTTGGCTACCATATGAATGCTTCAGGAAATCACAGAAGAAATCTATAAAATCATTATCTATAACATTAGCAGATTTTTCTAGAAAACGTTGAAAAGTAATGGGAGGGGAGGGGCTTTTAGGAAAATCATTCTTGTCTCTCCTCTTCTATTAAATTTAACCTTTTACGATCCATTTATATTACTTATACCTTATATATAAATAAATTTATTACAGAATCTCGAAAGAAATGTATTTATTAAGAGAGATTGTGTTTATGCTATCAGAGAATACTATGATAACTTTGAGGAAAATATCTTATTTAAAATTTATATTGCATTAATTTCAATTATTTATTAAATATTTGCAAAATCTATATAAAAATATTTGCACATGAACCAAAAACCTCATTTAACCTCATCAGAAATTTTCTAAAAGTATCCTTTGATCAATTAGTTATTGTTAGTTAACATTATAACATTATGCTAAACCACACCACAGGTCCGGGGTTCAGATCCCAAGCTGAGCAAAGTCAACTTAGCCTTTCATCCCTTCAGCGGGTCGATAAATGAGTACCAAGCTTGCTTGGGAACTAAACACTGGGGGTTTCACGTTAGACTGACCAATTGACCGGGGCATCCCCAATGCAGCCCAGCCCCTAAGATCCGCGAGGGGGCCCGGGCTTTTGGTATGGGCTTTTTGGACCCCGTTTTCGAAAGGTGTGGGCAATTGTTTTGTTTCAAAGCCATTGGGGAAGAGAATACCGAACGCGTTTTTTAAAAGTTTCCACTGATTAATTAATTTGGGAAAAAGTATAAATTGTTTTTAAAAAAATAAAATATGTTTTAAAAAAAGTGGCAATTTTCGAATTTTATTTAAACTAAAATGCTGCGAAGAATCAGTTTTAAGACAAATAACCCCCTTTTTCCAATTTTTTTTTTTAAAGAGGAGATTGTTGTTAAAATTTTCACACCGAAAAATTAAAGTCCCCAACCCATTTTCCTTTTTTGTTGATCTGATGCGGAAAATTTTTTTTCCAAAACCATTATCCAAAAAACATTTTTTTCATTTGGATTTCCGGTTGTCTTGACGGGGCCCCACCTCGGGCTACTATTTTCCCCCGCCGAACTAGGAATACAGTAATTTATGTTGAAACGTGTGTAATTTTCCGTCCCCGATAACAAGGGGGGAGTTTTGAAATTTGTACAAACTTTTTTTTTAACCGGGGAAATTCACCAGGGCAAGAGTCACCCCAGGATATCGAAATCTGTAATTCTGGGGAAACTGTTTATTTCTTCCCAATGATCTTGGCAGTATCTTCCTATATGACAGCTTTCATGGGAACTAAAAAGTATTTGTCACATATCATTTTCTTTTTTTTTGAGAATGGAAAACATTTTTTTACAATCTTAAGGTTTTGGGTGATTGAACTGCCCGCGCGACCACTTTTGTCCCAAAACATTTTGTATGAACAGGCTGCGTTTTCCTCTGTAAAAGATTTGGTGGTTTTGATTGTTGTGCTGTGCGTCTCATTAGGGTTTATAAATGAAAATGAACAGAATTTAAAGAAATAAAAAGGCATCTGTGTGAACTCTATTGAATGAAGTTGAAACTGATCAAGCAAAGAAAGAATAGACAAAGTAATGGACGTTAATCATGATAGCGAAAGTAAATTTGGGAAAAGCGATGAATATGAAACGTCTGCGTTGAAATGAAAATTTTCAAATGCTATCTAAAACTCAAAAAGATTTAAAGCCATGAGACACACGGCGAACTGTCAAATAGACACAAGCAATGAAAGTATCAACATGTCATTTGTCGAGCATCAAAGGACAATAAAACTACAATAACTTCAACAAGATAGGATAGTTTTGCTTGCAAATATCACTTCTGTAATGTTAGGGAAAAGTGCCTGTGATTTGTGTCCTTTGTTAAAGTCACGCACATTTGAAACATTTTAGTTCAGTTTGATTGGATTTTTTGTCAAATTATCGAAGAAAAATTGAAAAGTCCCTAAAAGTGGGTAAAGATACTTTCTCTTAATTGTGTGAATTATTCTTAATTAAATTATATTTTTATGTTGTAGAATAAAAATAATTATAAAAAAAGGATTGGGGTGACTCCGTCACCCCACGAGACCACTAACGTAAATATCGACAGTGCGCCTTCTCCCGAATTAATATGAAAGGACTTTCGGAGGTAAAGAATCATAGCACATGAAATTTTTCAGCATCATCGCTCAATATTTTAAACAGAAATCTTAAGGTATCCGACTACGTTCGGAACCGTGATTTTGAAAAAGCGTTTAAATGGATAATATTTATGATATTTAGTGTCACTTAGATTAGAAAATGTATATAAAATTGTTTTAAGGATAGTATTATAATAAAAAATTATTTAAGTACAATATTTTGACAAAAAAATAAACATAGAATGACCCATTTTCAAAATGTTCTCCTTTTGTAAAAAATGCTTTTATTATAATATTTTGCCTGTATATAGCTCAGACCTCGTACAGAGGTCAACTAGAATTTTTGAAAATATATCTTAGAGTGGATTTATCCATGTTTTACGACAACAGGGGGGAGAAATTTTAAGAAAAAAAACGCCGATAATTATTTCAATGGGTTGTAACTCTGAAAATAATGTAATTTTCCAAACTCAAAATTTGGGAGCCTCTGTACAGAAGTCTGAGTTATATACAGGAAAAATATTATTTTTATGGACGCTTTTTCACAAAAGGAGAACATTTTGAAAAAGGTTATTCTAATTTTTGCCGAAATATTGTATTTAAATAATTTTTGCCAAAATGTCCTTAAAACATTTTATGCATGTATTCTAATCTAATGACCAAATATCCCCAAAATTTCCATTTATGCGCTTTTTAAAATCCCTAGTTCCAAACGTAGTCGGATACCTTAACAAATAATACAGGTCAAATTCTAAATTTACCCCTCAATTCCTGCAGTAATCTTCCAAGTGGAGATCGGGATGAACCTCTGAGGATCGAGCGAAGACGTCGGGAGATTATTCTCCTGAAAGGGTTATCCAAAACGTGAAGGCCGTTTCAGTATGCTCAGCTAATGTCTGCAGGTGTACACTGCGGTTTAGTTAGTCTTCAGCCCTATTGGCTCTTTGCTCAAGTGAAGCTGCATATTCCCTTCACTTCATGGGCCAGTCTCATATCTATCCTTTCCCCTCCATGCCAGCCCTTCTCATCTTCTTGTTTGTTTGGGTGCCTCCTGGAAGCATTTGATGGCTGAGTAGGAGAGAATTTTCCACTACTTATGCGAATTCTGTAGAATGTAGGTAGGTGTGTAGGAATTCTAGAGAGTGTAGGCTTTTCTACACCAGAGGGATGAGCAACAACAACAACATTCAAAATTAGATTCCATAACAATTTCATAAAATGTTTTGGAAATATGGCTTTTAGAAATATGGAAAATTTTCCAAGGTATTATTAACTTTGAAATTTCCTATATTCTTTTTTTTAACGAGCTAAATTGGAAATATTGATTCTCTTAAAAAATAATATTTAAAGATAATTTGATTTTGCAAAGTAGTCTGTGCGACATTTTAATCAAGAGAAAATTTAAAATTAAATTATAATTGTATTTCAAAACAATTATATATAAATGTTTTATTTTTTGAAAATACTTAACATTATTCTCCAATCGTCTTAAACTGATAGTTATTGCAAATTTTTCCATTTCATACAGGCGGGTAAGATCACTGCTACAAAATTTTGTCTAAACAGGGTTGAATATTTTGTATATTTTCTGTAAGGACGGAACACTAAGTTATATCACCAAATGAGGAATTTCTTAAACTGCGAAAAAATATTACTTGGATTTTTGGTTAATTTTCTAACAAATATTTTTTAAAAGTTATTCCCAAGCTCAGAAGTTCTATTTATATTTCCATAACTTTATTAAAAGTAATAAAAAACACGAGATCACAGAATATATATATATTGTGTGTGTGTGTGTGTGTGTGTGTGTGTGTGTGTGTGTGTGTGTGTGTGTGGGGTGTGTGTGTGTGTGTGTGTGTGTGTGTGTGTGTGTGTGTGTGTGTGTGTGTGTGTGTGTGTGTGTGTGTGTGTGTGTGTGTGTGTGTGTGTGTGTGTGTGTGTGTGTGTGTGTGTGTGTGTGGGTGTGTGTGTGTGTGTGTGTGTGTGTGTGTGTGTGTGTGTGTGTGTGTGTGTGTGTGTGTGTGTGTGTGTGTGTGTGTGGTGGTGTGTGGCCGTAACCGAGGCCAATGGTAGGCCCGTGGCGTGTAAGGTCGAGTAGCGATTCTGAAACCTATTTCCACGGAAGACCCACCACGTAGAAAAGCTGATGCACGTTAAATCTAAGGAGTCTCAAAGTCCTCCCGTTGGTGGGATATGGGTTGTTTAAAGAGGGTTTTCAGCCCAGGACATTTGTTCTTGACCTTGTTTAAAAGTTACAAGGCCGTCACCAAGACCTGTTTTTTAAAACAAGTTAATAAATGTTCAAAGTTTTTGGGGGAGCTTCCAGTTATTGGCGGGAAATTTGGGGAGGGTGGCCATTACCCCACCAACCTTAAAAATTTTTTTTTTTAAAATTAAATAAATTTATTTAACCCAATATTAAAAAAAAATTTTTAAAAAAATTTAAAATTTTTTGTTTTTGTGTTTTGGGGGTTTTTTTTTTTGGGTTTTGGGGGTGTTTGTTTTTTTTTTTGGGGGGGTTTTTGTTTTTTTTTTTTGGGGGGTTTTGGTTTTTTTTGGGGTTTTTTTGGGGGGGGTTTTTTTTTTGGTTTTTTTTTTTTTTTGGGTTTTTTTTTGGGTTTTTTTTTTTTGGGGGTTCCGGGCCCCTTTTGGTGGGGGTTTTGGGTGTGGTGGTTTGGGGCCCTTTTGGGGTGGTGTGGTTTTGGGTTTTTGTTGGTGGGGGGGGGTTTTTTTGGGGGTTTGGGGTTTTTTTTTTTTTGTTTGTTGGTGTGTGTGTTTTTTGGGTTTTGTTACGTTAAACACCAAATCCCCCCAGTTGATTCGTGAATTTTTGGGAAATGTGAGTTAGGTGTCGCCCACGTCATTTTACCATTAATTAAAATGATGTGGCCCATTGACAGCATCCTTAGTGACTTAAGTTAAATTCAAAGCAGAATGAACTTTTAAAAATGCTATTATTAATTAAAATTACTTAAAAGTGAACTAATAATGCCTTCAAAAGCTTGTAAGGCCGTGGTAGCTTAGTTGTCAAGGTATCGGGCTCGTGACAGGTTTGTCATGAGTTCGAACCTAGTACTACTGAAGACCGTTAGTGCAGAGGGGACCGATGCACTCTAAGTACACTGACGAGAAAAAAAATCCCAACATCAAGAAAGACTTGTGTTAGATTAACGAAATTTGTAAAGCATGTATATACATCTGAAAGATGGCATCGATTCAAACTTCACGCTTTATGCTTAAGTGTGGCGCTAGTAAACGATTTTCAAGGACAGCTTCGAGCTAGGTGCCCAGTAGCGTGTATTCCATTGACTCCAAGCCATTGCCGTTCGCGGCGCCAGTGGTATCAAGCCAGAGTTCATTGGAGGACGGAGAGGAGATTCGTAGTGTTTTCTGATGAAAGCAGGTTCTTGTTGTGCGTTGGTCAGAAGGATTCCAGAGGAATGCCTGCAAATAAAATATTTGTGACCTAAGCACACTGTGGGAATTACCTGCAGTCATGATCTGGGGAACAATTTCCTTTAACAGCAGGAACACTCTTGTGGTAATCCCAACACACTGAGAGCAAGTTGCACGTCAGTCTGAAAGTCCTGGTAACATTAACTAGACAATCGCGTTGACTAAATTTCATTACTCTACAATAATTTCTTCTTGCTGTTGGGAATTTTTTCGTCAGTTTATGAAGAGGCTCAAACGTCCTCCCATTGAATTGGCGTAGAAGTTAGGAGAGGTGTTGCCAGCTCAGATGTCTTCCTTGTCACTTGACCGTGGTTCAAAGTTACGAGGTTCGTCACCAATAGCCCTGGTGCAGCTTTGTAGTGTGACAAAAATATCTCTTCTCTCTCGCTCGCTCTCGCTCTCTCTTCAAAAACTTGTTACAAACTATTTCAATCTTTTTATATCTGAATCAATAAATTCTACATAAGATATTGATAAATATACTGAAAACACAGTATACACCCTGACGAATTTAAATATTGAAAAGACCCCCTTTGTGTCTTGCAGTGCAAGATGATTAGGAGTGTTTTTCGTATGCGAGACAATCCTTTTTAACACGATGCCATCCCCAAACCGGAGCTCCTCAAAACCGAAAACTTCTGAACAGCAGAATGTCAACCCCCCGAAAACAGGGAAATAAAGACAAAGAGGGGAAATTGATCGATTTGGATCAGAAATTCCTATCATCAAATGGTTGGGATGAATTCTTTTTATTGATGTTGTGTTCTTCCTTTTTTTCCATTTTCATTCCATTTTCGCTCCTTTTTCTTGGCTTATTCACTGAAATTCTATCGTGGAATATTCTTTTTCGATCCTCTGATAGATTTGGAATTTCTTAGCAAAGTGTGTTCGAAAACGCTGATGCCATATTTTTTTCTCTCTAATCCCTTTTTCCCGTGTGTCACTCCTTACAAGGAAAATGTTGTTAAGGAAACGCTTTAAAAGTGGAAAGATCATCTCGTCGTAGATGAAAATTTCATGACGTTGAAGGTTTATGTATAAGCTAAAACGTGGCGCGAATAGAGGTCGCCGTTTGAATTCTAAAACCGAACTTCTTATTCTGGCAACTATGCTGAAGGAAATCAAATAATTCGAATTGTACAAAAGTTAAAAGTTTGCGGTTGGATCTAAAAAAATCAGTAATTATCATTCTAATTGGGCTTTTACAAAGGTATTACAAAGGCTGAATTAAAATTGGTTAATTAGTGATAAATGTAAGGTATATGGCTACGTTCGGAACCATAATTTTAAAAAAGCGTATAAATGATTTTTTTTATATTTAAGGTATCCGACTACGTTCGGAACCATGATTTTAAAAAAAGCACATAAATGGACAATTTTCATGATATTTAGAGTCACTTAGATTAGACTATATGTATAAAGTTGTTTTAAGGATATTTTGATAAAAAAAAATTATTTAAATGTAATATTTTGGCAAAAAATTAACTTAGAATAACCTTTTCTCAAAATGTTCTCCTTTTATAAAAAATGCTTCTATAATAATAATATTTTTCTTATATAAAGTAAAGACTTCTCCACAGAGTCTGAAATAGGATTTTTGAAAAATTCACATTATTTTCAGAGTTACAACCCATTGAAATAATTATCGGCGTTTTTTTCTTAAAATTTCTCCCCTCTGTTGTCATAAAACACAGATAAAACCACTTCTAAGTGTTATATTTTAAAAATTCTAGTTGAGTCTCTGTACAGAGGTCTGAGCTACATACAGGCAAAATATTATTAGTGATAGATGCATTTTTTACAAAAGGAGAATATTTTGAAAATGCGTCATTCTATGTTCCTTTTTTGTCATAATATTGTACTTAAATAATTTTTTATTGTTATAATATTCTTAAAACAATTTTATATATACTTTCTAATCTAAGTGACACTAAATATCATAAATATTATCCATTTATTCAGTTTTACAATATCTCGGTTCCGAACGTAGTCGGATACCTTAATGCTAATTGAATTGGGATATACTACTGTGACAATTAAATAACCACACTGGTCTTAAAATTTAGCTTTATTGAAAACAATGTACAAATACCTTTTAACCCATTCAACATACTTCCCTTCCCTATCAATACATAGCTGCATACGAGTTTCCCACCATTCAAAGCAGTGTTACGATTCATTAGGTGTCACCATCTTCACAAAATCCTCCATTTTTGTCATCACCTCTTCACTGAAAAGGTGTTCCCTTCAATGCATTTTTCACAAGGAAAAGGTAGAAATCCCATGGTTGCAATATTAGATGACTACGGTGGTTTCTCGACCACAGTAGTGCATTTATCTGCCAAGAACTGTTTTACAGAGAGCGCAATATGAACCGAGGCGTTGTCTTGGTGCAAAATTCCCGTATTGTTGCCTTTTCTTCCTCACTCTTTCTCTAAAATTTACCAGGACCTCGATGCAATGCTGTTGTTTTACTGTTTGGCCTCGAGGTACCCATTCAATCATGATGATGTCAGTAATATCGAACGAAAACGATTAGCATCACCTGTTCTTGATGCCACAGATCGACAAGAATGTTTATCACCTTCAGCAACCTCCCGATCTTCCGAAAATAATTTGTACCATTCAAAAATTTGGCTATGTGACGTGCGATTATCTCTAAACACTCCTTTAACAATTTAAAACATTCAGTTGGAGTTGGGTATTTTTCCCTCAATTTCACGAGGAATTTCAATTTATGCACAGCTCGATTTTTACATTTATCATGATCACGGCACTTCGACGCAACAAAATGTCTTTCTTAAACAAGGGTAAAAAAACAAACTGGACTAGATAAAGTGATGGAATAACGTGCACCGGAAAGAATAGTTTTATTCCCCTCCTTCACACCAAGCCTAACGACTAGGGAATGTGAAGACCGGGAATTTAATCGTCATTCCTTGTACATGTAAAACTGTTTTAAAAATATTATTACAGTAAAAAAATTATTTATTTATTTATTTATTGGGAAAAATGGAACAAAAAATAATCATTTTCAAACTTTATCTTAGAGAATAAGTCTGAGAAACTGGAGTAAATTTCAGACTACAAATCTCACAAAAATTTCTATAATAAGTTTTAAAATGTTATAGTTAACTATCAAACAGTTAAAAGGCAAACTATAAAAACATTTAAAATATGCATTCACGAGAATTTAATCAAGAAACAGATTTTTTTGTCCTCTTTTTATTTAAAAGATAAAAAACCAGTGAAAAGCGGGAAACTCTAAATAAGTAACTCCTTAAGTAAGTAATTAGCAAAATTCGCATCTCTGTATCCAGTAATGTATTCTCATTCATATTCATCGTATACATTAAAAGATTTTCAAAAAAAGTCGGTAATTTTAATTTACTTTCTGGGGTTTCGAGGTTAAAAAATGTTTACTAATTTCTTACTTAAGTAAACATTCGTGCTTTCAAATATATTATTTAAATTTACGTTTCTTTTGTTGTAATTTTTCCACGTTATGAAAAAGGCTTTAATGAATAATGTATTATATTTATGCTTTTTAATATTTATGTGAGGCATTTATGTATAATAGTTTAAAACAAAAGTGTTTCTGCCCAGGAATTAAATTTAAGTACTTGCGTATTTAAATAATGCTTTTTACAATAAAGGTTTTCGATAAAATAGCTCGGGAAAAATACAGAATTTGATTTATTCAACTTGTATGTTATACAAACTTGTGCTTATGTAAAATTGCACATCGCTGTAATTTGCCTTTTAAAATGAGTAGTTTCTCTTAAATTGAGCATCTTACTAATACTATAAAGACCTTGTATGTTGTTTAATTTGGTTGTATAAAACATTTTAAAAACATAATTATTAATTTTTTTTCTGAAGTAGAAGCTATTAGAATGACTATTCAACTATTATTGTTTAGAAAGGAAGCTTTTGAGAATGTCGTTATGTTTTCTGACTCCATTTCTGCAATTCAAGCAGTGACATCTCCAGAATTTTCAGACTATAAGAATTATAAATTATGTAGAGAATGTTGGATTGCTTTTGACCTTAAAAAATAATATTATTTTACTATGTGTTCCATCCCACTGTGATATCTAAGGAAATGAGATATCTGATTTCCTAGGTAAAAAAAAGGCGCTGATGTTTTTACAGGGCTTTCAGAGAGGAATCCTTAACTCCTCTATAATCAAAGATATTTAAAATAAAATGAAAAAGTTCTGTGACGGGGTTTTACGGAGTCTTTCAACTAATCCTATTGGGGAATCTTTGGGGCCATCAATTGAGTTATTTCACTGCCAACCCTCTCAAGAAGGAAACCCTGATATGCAGATTAATTAGCTTAGTAATCGAAAGGAGAAGGAGGAAAGGAAGCTGAGTTGCTGAACGTCGTAAGCTTATGGTAAGGATCTGTACTTAGACGCGTAATTAAAAACGGGCTTTACGAGTCAAAGAAATTAAGGAAGTTGAGATTCATAGGATAACTTAAATTAAAGTTAAGCAGTTAGGATTTCAGGTGCTTATTCACAAATGATTTAGGGTTATGATATATCACTCCTGATTTCCTTCCTAGAGTAAGACTGTCTTTGATTATTATAATTGATAATAATAAATTTGTTTTATTATGGCTAGCTTGGGTCATCAATCATTACCTACCACAAATCTAGGTCGAGTAGATGAAGAGATGGTTTCCCCAGGTTGGGGGTTATCCCAGTTCTATGAAACGTATTTAAACGAATAAATTTGGGAACAGTCTTGGAGGGAGACGCTAAGGCCAGCCTGAAAGAGGTTGCTGCATTCAAACTGGAAACCCAGCACGACTACCTTGCGGGTCAACTACGTAGACCAAAGGTCCTTCCTCTCAAAAATTTATTTTGTGCAGGGAGAATTCCCTAATGAATGCTGAGCACCTGGAGATTTGCCTTGCTGTCTCTGGTAACCTTCGATTGATGCTGGGTGGTCAAGGCAAAGAACTCGTGGCTGGCTTGTCATGAATTCGAGCCCAGTACCGCTGAAAACCCGCCGTGCAGAGGGGGCCGATGCACGTTAAATATGTCGAGTCTCAAACGTCTTCCCTGGTGTGGTGGGGAAAGTAGGAGAGGGTGGGTAACCAGATCAGGTGTCGTCTTGTCACTTGAGCATGATTCGAAATTACGAGGTCCGTCTCCAAAAGCCCCCTTGTAGCTGAATAGTGCGACGTTAATATTCAGTCACTCGATAGACACTGGAGGGCCAGAGAGCAGCTGCAATGTCTGCAGTCTGACTCGACTTTCTGTTGGTGTTTATCCTTCTTTTTTTTTTTTCTTTATTAATTCTTTGTTTTATTGATCCTAATTTGTTTTTACATCTTGCGTGTTTGCTCGGAGTGTTTTCACTTCAACGAATGATGTATTTCATCAAGTACTGTGCTTGAAATAAAAAAAAAACATTTTAAAAAATTATGACTAATAACTTTTAGTGTATTATTTTATGGATTAAATTTAGTTAAAAAGGCTTACAATTATTTTTTTCTCAAATTAATCATTTTATTAATGATTATATATATATATATATATATATATATATATATATATATATTTAATAAAAAAACTATAGGAAATAAGTACTTCAAACTTTTTTATTTTCCTAAGTTCAATTACATGTTACACTTTTTGGGAATCCAACGAATAAGAAATGGATTTCAAAAAATTTGTTTTATTGAACCAGATGTAATCTCAAACATAAATATGAAATAATTTCGTTGTATCATGTAACTAAAATATAACGCTCTCTTAAACTATTAATTATGTTTTTAAACATATTTTAGAGAATAAAGTACTATTTAACATTCGAATTGTATTTACTGAATGTTGCAAAAAAGGCAGTTCAATAGTTCAATTTACCAAAGGTGCTTTAAATTTTTGGATGTCGAAATTCATAGTTAACTTTTAAAAACAAAGTTCAAAGGTCTTAAATATCTGGAAAGATTTATGCATATTTCAGGAAGGGGAGGGGGTCCTTCCCTCGCCCTTTGCACTTTTTCACGTGTTGAAATTCTTTTAGTAATATGCCAAATGTCAACAATTTCCTCCTAAAATTGCAGCATATATCATCAAAGAGACTCACTTACTCATCATGTGATTTCTAAAACTATCAGATCTGCAGACTTGAAATTTACCAAGCATGTTTATTTTTGTTGGGTAGAGAAATGCTAAGAACGGATTTTGAAAAAATCGACTCCCAATGACGGGAAGAGGGATTTTCTGTAACATTTCAGATAATAAACTCCGTTTTTAACTATTAGATTTACAAATTTGATATTTGGCAGGCATGTTTCTGTTTGCTTAAGAGAAATCCGCTATGAAAGGGTCTAGTGGAAATTAGGGAATGGGGCTTGCGGGAACATTACAGAAAGTTTCCGTTTTCGAACTAATAGATCTAAAAAGTTTAACTCAAGGAAGAGGGATTGCAGGAGCGTAAAAGTTAAACATACTTTAGTTTTATAAACTCAAGTCCTGCCCTTTTTAATTTAAAACTAAATTCAACTCAGGGGTTCAACAGCCCATAGAGGGTTAGAGCCTACTGTGCCCCTCTCGGTTTTCATGACCTTGGGCTCTGATGTGCATGAGCAGTTGTTCCAGTCAATTGATCAGTCCGACACAAAACCTCTATGTTTAGTTCCCAAGCAAACTTCGTTCTAATTTATCGACGTACTGAAGAGATGAAAGGCTGAGTCAACCTTGCCCATCCCAGGGATAGAACCCCGGACCTGTGGAAGTGCGATACGCTACAAATTGGCCACTTAGCTTTCTTTTAAATTAAAAGGTTGTGACGGGGTTTTATCGAGTCTTCTATTAAAACCTCTTGGGAAATCTTTGGGGCCAGAATGGCAATTTTTTCAACCAACCTCAAGAAAAAAGAAGGGATTATACAGATTAGGAATTATGTATTTTTTGGAGCTTTAGTATTGCGTGGGGTTTCCTTTGGGGGAAGTTTAATAGTGCTAGCAATTTAAAAAGGGGAGAGTTCAAGTGAGTTCACCAAAAAACCAAAATCTTTTTGCCGGGAATTTTGGGACGGTTAATTTGAGATATAAGAACTGGCAGCTGTTAAAGTGGATTAGCGGTAAAAAAAGACTATATCAAACTTTAAAAAGGGGGTTAAAGTCGGGGAATCATCTATAAATATAGATTCGGGGTTTATTGAAATTATTTTTTTAAAATTTATATTTTCCCCATCACCCTGACTGCCCCCCAGGAAGTTGCTTTGTTGAATATAAAATTGAGATAAAAATAAACTTTTTAAAAAGTTTTAATTCTGAGTGGTCAATCTTTTATCCCCAAAAAGGTCGTTGAATGAAAAAGAGATGATACCCACAGCTCGTGGGGCTATAAACAAGGGAAGGATTTTAAAAAATTTTTGGAATAAAAATTAAAACCCCTTAATACTAGTTTGGGGGATATTAATTATAAAAAAAACAATATATAGTCATACATAATGAAATTCCCAGCGAAGAGGAAGGGTAACGATCTGTATGTATATATAAACTGATATTTGTATGATGTTTTTGATTACATAAGTGGAAACTTGGTTAACTAAATCAATTCCAATAATCCATTTAAAATAGAACCATTCAATTCATAGTTTGCTTCGTGAAAGGTGGTTCAGAATTACGAGGGTATCGCTAATAACTTTCGCATAGGTAACGCTAAACACAAAAACAAAACACGCATAGTAATATTTCCCCGAAACCCCTTATAACCCTCGAAAATTTACCAAAAAAAAAAGATCAAGGAATTAAAATAGAAAGTTATTCTTAAATGATCGATACAAGATCAGAAATTCTTATCATCAACCAGACAGGAGTAAATTCTTTGCATTTCTACTTTTTATCTCTATGCACTTTATTTTCATTCCTTTTTCAGAGTTCGCTCGCTGAGATTCCATCTTGGAATATTTTTCTGTCCTGTGAAAGATTTGGAATCTTCAGAAAATGTGCTCCGGAATGCTGATCTCGTTATTTTTTTTTCCATCGTGGCTTTTTATACCGCACTCAACGTATTCCCGTCTTTTTACAAGAGAAATAAATAACTTTGCCGAAAAGTTTTAAAAGTGAAAAGATCACCTAAACCAGAAATGAAAATTTCATGCCTTGTAGGTTTATCACACATTTAGAGTTTGTGTCCTGCAAAAAGAAATTGTTGCAACATTTCCATCTTTTTTTTTTAAACCACCTCATTTTTTGTATTTTTTAAGGAAAATTCTGGATTTACTTTAAAAGAACTTGTAACTAAAATTTGCTTGAACTTAAAATATACAGAAGGATCAAAATTAAACAGGTGGCCTATCTGCCGTAAAAAAAAATACTGTGTGGATATCAGCCAAATTTCCAACACATATTTTCTTAAGAATGCATTTTCAACGTAGTTGGTATTCCCTCCACACAGAGAAAATTGCGATGCAGTGCATGGAATTTGCATAATTTTAAGCGAGTTGCGAATGCATTACCTGATTATTTATAGGGTTAGGATAGTAGTTATTTTTACAAAAGAATATAAATATTCCAGCGATATTTTCCATTTTACCCCATCGCAAGTTACCGGTGAACTCTTTTTATGATTCTTTGGAGCTTAACGCTTGTCACCGGTAAAAAGATTCCATAAAAATTCTTCCAAAAGTTATTTGTATAAATAAGTGACAATTCGTCTTGCATTTCAAAGGGATGGAAACATTTCTCGTCAAACCTGAATGAGGTCGTAAGTGAATTGGAATGCAACAAATTGAAGAAATGTCTAGCCAAGAAGTGGAACACGCATTGAGAATTGTATATAAAAGCAGTGGTACACATGTATGTCACAGAATTTGAATATCCTTTATTCGACGATGTAGAAAGTTCTACTAAAAGTTGTGAAATTATACTTGTAAAAAGTTTCATCCACTTATTAATCGCTTCCTTTTGACAAGAATGTAAGAAAAACATTTGTTTTAACGCTTTAACTTGTTTCTGGGAAGTATGCTATAAGAGAAATGAGTTAGAAAGTCGAAATCTAGCGGAAAGATCGTGGCTTATCGACAGTGCGGTTTATCGTTCACTGATATTTATACTCCCATTGGTGGGAATCCAACAACTGTCAACGATCATTAATATAGCTTCCCATGACAAATGTAACGCAGAAACGCGCAGTAACAATGGAACAAAACTGAAGATAAGTTCTGGTTCTGGCAACAACATAATGGATTTGTCCATGACTCTAAGCTCTGAAGAGAACACATCCGTGACTTTCTTGCACTGAATATCCTATACTGGATCTGCACCAGGTGTGATGATATACGTAGGCACCCATTAATAGGAATATCTTTTGTTACCGTGGACGGTAATCTGAACAGACAGTGTTACATTTCCCAGACATTATGACCGATGGCCACGTCTTATCATCGAGGCATCGGATACATTACAAGATAACGAAGATCACAAGTTGTCATTATGTCCTGACCTACCTCGACGCAGAGGGTATTGGACTGACCAGTACATTCTCACCCATTGGAAACACACCTGATCTAGACTTACTGACTGACTATAGTCACTACTCTCAAGCCATTACGATTGTTGAAGTGTGGCATAGACGTGAAGTGGCGTAAGATTGAATTTCCCGTATCTGTCATCAAAGACCTGTTCGATTCAATGCCCAAACGGATTAGAGCCATTTTACCAACTAAAGGTAGCAATTGTGTGTTTGATTTCGGATCCTATGTTTACTGAAATTGTTCATAAATTTAAGCATATTTTCTTACTGCTATGCTGTATTCGTACAATAAGTTAAGTTTTATAATTTGCTTTTTTTCTTGGTGTTGCAATTTTAATGACAAAATAAAATCTAACTTTAAATGTGACTTAAACTTTAAAAAATGAGGTATTTAGCGCTGAGGTATTTAGCCCACACCCTTGGCGACAAACCGGAAAAAGCGCCAAGCCAGAATGAGATGGTGCCAAACGAAGCCAACAATGGCGGCAAGTGAATATAGTGGGACAAGGTGGATGCGTAATGAAAATATATGTAAGTAATACAAAAATTAATCAAATGTATTTAAGATGAAATTAAAAAACAGCACTTACTTTCTTATTGTTGATCTTTTCCGAGTGAAGGGTACAGCGTGACAGTAAATTTTAAAAAAAGCCTTGAAGAGGCCTTATCTCTAAGCGAATGACGGTGGGAGCGCCGCCATATATATTCTGAGAGGTAATGGTTGAACATACCCATTCGACATCTCCGTTCAAATCCATCCAAAGCAGCACTCTTTCGTTCATATAATCCCAATCGCTCATTACATTTAGAACATTCATAATTCGAAACAATCAATTCTTCCTTCCTTCATACACCATCCAATCAATTTTTCCTAACATTTCGCATTCAACAAAGTAAAAAATTCGAAGTATATTCACTCACACACATGCCATACTTCCAGCCCAGTACCCAATGACAAAATGACGAAATTCAAAATGCCCGCCAACAAAATATGAAAATTCCAGAAATAGTTAGGTTTACCATATCTAAAGTATCAAAGTAGGGTTACACCAAGATGGCGCAATTATCGCCAACCAAAATAATTCGTGCCAAGGTGTGGGCTCTTCTAGGACTGAACCCTAATTCTCTTCAGTAAGTTGTGCAACTGAAACTACCAATCGTACTTCTAATTACTTCCACGAATTCCGTTGAATATTAAGAGTAATTTGTTCGATTCCTTGTATACCTACATAAACAACTTCAAATGTTAACAAGGGCTGACTAAAAGTGTTAAGTAAACAGAAGAGAATGGAAATAATATTGAATGAAAAAATAAAAATCAGTAATTTTGCTGAAATCTACATTTTTAAAATTAAAACATAAACATTTTTGCCAACCTTTATTACTGTATAAAATATATTATATTAATAATTGCATTTTCAGAACATTGTTTAGCATATAATGATTGAATTAAAAGAATCAAAGCATAAAAATATTATTATTTGTGTAATCTATAGCTGATCTTCCTAAAATTAAAGTATTTGCTTCGGCAGTACATATACTAAAATTGAAACGATACAGAGAAGATTAGCATGGCCCCTGCACAAGGATGACACTCAAAATCGTGAAGCTTTCCACATTTTTACACATTTTAATAGAATATCTAAAATATTCATTCGGAAGCACACCTTTTTAAAACCAACTTTTTAAATTTGATTTGGTTGGGGCCCCATCCAAATCATTTTACGCTCACTTGATGTTTTTCATCAAATATAATTTTCTTAAGGGTTTTATTGTACAATTGATTTTTCTTTTTTTAAAAAAAAGAATCTATAAAATTTTTCATTTATGCATTTTAAATATTTTTGCTAAAAATTTTTATATTTTTTTTTCTGACTTTTAAAAAAAATACTTTTTTTATATTTATGTATATTATTTATCCTGTGTTTATTTTTTTAAAAATTTTTTAATATACTATATAAAAAATGTGTTGCGCCAAAAAATAAACAATCAACCCAAAAATTTAAAAAATGCAGTTAATAATAATTTCAACAAAATTATTCTTTTTGAATTTTATTTTTTTTATTTTTTTTTTTATTTTTTTTTTTTGGTGTTGTTGTTATTATTATTATTATTATTATTTTTAAATTATTATTATTATTATTATTATTATTATTATTATTATTATTATTATTATTATTATTATTTTGATACAACTAGGAAAACCATACCTTATTTTTTATTTTTTTTTTTCAAATCTAGATATGAAAACCCTGTACTTATTTATCATTCTTCAAATAAACAAAGTCATTTTAAAAACAAAACTCAACTAATTGTTAAATTATTTTAAAAAGATTTATGAAAATTCTATAAAAATGTAAAAGAAAATCTTAGAATATGTTAGCATTTTACAATATGTAAATCCGCGAAAAAGCAATTTTTGCTTCACGATTTGTGATTTTGTGGAACAATTTGTCACCCAACGCTTCGAAAACTTTGACCATTTTCTCACAACTCTCCTCCAGCACTTTATCTTAATTAAAACTCTAAGTTTTAACTTAATTTTCTTCTAAATTATCAAGTCAAATGAGTAGCATACTTCTACAGGGGAAAAGTATTTTAGAGATTGATTTTTCTCTTTCACTACCACATTTTTTTTTCGTCGTTATTCTCTTACCACTGGAAGTAAATTACATTACTGAAAAGGTGGGAAAAGGAAGAAAGAACAAGAAAAAGTTTAATAAAATTATTTGGCAACCCCGTTCGCAACACACACACATCTGAGAACAGTATTATGAAGTCTTATTTTCCTGGAGTTAATAGTACAAGTCGATGCTTTCTGCGTTTTGCTCAAGTTTAAAAAGACATTTCTTTCGAAAACATTTAATTGAAACTTTGCTGGAAAAGTTCTCTTAGTAGTTTCAAACTTAAGTCTAATAAGTAGTATTTCGTAAACTGAGTCAAAAATTTTTTGTGGAAGACATCGAATTTTAATAATTGTAAGGGTAAAAATATTTTTAAAGATGCTAGTCTAAAAGTCGGCTACTTACGAGTTCAATAAATTGTTTTATTCTCAATTTTGTACGTTTTACATCAATATTTTTCTAAAAATTTCCCTTAATATTCTTTTTTGCTTCATGTAATTTTACCTGGGGAAAAATGGAATGATTCTTTTTTTCAATTTTGTATACTCATTGTAGTTAAATGCTTAAGATCAGATTTAATCGAAACAAAAGATTCAAAGAAGGATTTCTAAATGACTCAAAGTTATTTTAAAAAATAATTACTCATTGTTCGTGTAAAAAACGATTATAAGAAATAGATAATTTTAAAATAATATTTAAAAATGATATTTTTTTTTCAAACGGAACTTCAGTTAAGACAATGGTTATTTTTATTATTAAGCTTTTTTATCTGATCTTTTTTTTTATAAATATTTCATCTGTTAAGATTATAAAACTCTTTCTTTCAATGTATTCTTTAAATTTTTCCTAATCTAATGAAAATTTACGCAAATTGGACCTTTTCCATGTTTTTTTTTTATTTGCAATTTTTTTATGTTACGCAGTGAAATTAATTAGGAATAGAAAAAAAACTGGTAATGCTTTTTTTAAAATTGTGTATATCTTATGAATGCGTATCTTTTTTACCATAAATACGAGAAATGTTAATTATTTTAACTAAAAGCCTTTTTAATACTTATATTGTTCTAATTACCAGGGAATGCTTCTCGTTTGATGCAGTCTTTATTTTTCATTTTAAATTATGTATTGAAAATAGCTATACTCGATATATATTATTAATTCCTTTTAATTCCTGTATTTAATTCCTCTACAATAAATCTGTCTTATTCTTGTTGTTACTTATGCCACCTGATCGACAGTAACATCAGATCAAGGCCCACGAAATTCGACGTGGCAAGGGGCTAGATTCCTACGCCTGCCGTTAGCCGTATCTTCGAGCACCATG
Organism: Trichonephila inaurata madagascariensis; assembly: GCA_019973955.1. Classification (NCBI taxonomy): domain Eukaryota; kingdom Metazoa; phylum Arthropoda; class Arachnida; order Araneae; family Nephilidae; genus Trichonephila; species Trichonephila inaurata. The sequence goes on from BMAV01019655.1 coordinate 79,731, forward strand.
CAGGTGACAGCTTGATTTTGATCAGTTCCACCCTAATTTTGAGGTAGAAAAACACCTTGGGAGTGGTCAGGGGCCTTCCACCTCTCTTCCCCTTCCATCAACCTCACGAGAGGACTTGCAGATCGACGGCTATTTAGAGTGCTCCCTACCGCACAAGGCTATATACATTTACAAACATCCATGGCTTCTCCGGGATTCAAACCCAGGCCTTACGGCGCAACAGTGAGCGTCACTAACCACTATACCTTATGGGCGGCTGTCTTATTTTTAAATACAGTAAACATTACAACATCTAAGTTTAAATTAATTTCTTCTTCTGTCTGAACTACAATTTGTTTCATTATTCTATATATAAAACTTCATATAACATTTATTCTTCTAATACGCGATAAACGGACTATTTTAATATATACTTATTTTAAAAGCGTAATATAATTCTCCTTACCTTTGAAACTTTCTCCTGAAATATTAATAACGTGCAATAAAAGTAAAATGACACCTGAAGGTGCTTGCCGTCATTTTTTTTTCCTTAACGAAAATTTTAAAGACATTAAAATAAATTTTAACCCTTTTTTCATTAATTTAAATTAATACATAGAACAAATTTAATTTTTTAAAAAGTATAAAAGAGCTTTTATGAGTCATAAGATCTTCGACAAAATTTTTAAAAGGTTTTGTGTAATCTTAAATTAATATGTGAAAGCAAAACATTTAATTTTACGATAATTTTATAAACACATTCTTATGGTCTTGTGGTTTTTTTATAAAATATTTTTAAAAAAAAAAAGAATCAATTGTAAAAATTTTTTCCCATTTTTTTTAAAAAACCTTATTTTTTTTTGTTGTTTTTCTGTTGCATGTATTCTAGATATATAATTGGAATTTTTATGTGCATAATCAAAATTATTTCAATACTTTTCTTCAGAACCGAAATGTTGTTATAAAATTTTGTATTTCTCTCTTTTTCTAGATATTTTTTTAACATTGTTTTAAATTTCAAACTTCAAAACAAAAAATTGCCTGTATTTATAATTTAAAACTACTTTTCACAAATTTAATATTTTGCTTGATTTTTTTCAAAAGATATTTGATGTTTTCAATTAAGTGCATTTTATTAGACACGATATAAAATAATACGAAAACATTAAAATACTTAAAATTTTACCTGTTTTTTTTACCTGTATTATCATTTTAGTGCTACAGACAAATTATCTTTCTTGTTTGCAAAATTTTTTAAAGATTCTGAAAAAGAATGATAGGATTAAATGAGATTTTCTTCGAAGGCGCACGTTCACAGTAGTTTGTAGAGGAAAAGTGAAGAAATTTCATCAACAGTTTTTTTTATAATAAATTTCAAAACGGATTAATTTAATATTTTAATTCTTTCTCCCAGTCCAATCGTCTATATAATTTTGGTTGAAATAAAAAAAAATTAATTTAATTCTACTAAAATTGGGCATGAAGAAAAAGTTTCGATGTTCTTTTCTTATATGTAAATATGCTCATATAAAAACTGTTCTGTTAGTTTAAATCCAAAAAACACTCTTGATCATTTCGTGAATGATTTCAACAGAAGAGATTCTAATTCACAAAGACTCGGTGCGTTTTGAATTAATTTTTTTAAACAGTTCAATTTATGGGCAAAAATAAATATTTTTATTATATATATATATAATATCTGATATTTATATATTATATATAATAAATATTTAATATTTCTATATTTTAAAAAAATATTTCAATTTTTCCTGTTTTTTTAAAGAAATAAAATTTTTCTCTGTTTTTAAGAAAATAAAAACAAATGCTATTTAATAAATTTTCCTATTTTCATCAGAATTTTTAAGTTCTAAGGATCACTTTAAACTCTTAAAAAGTCGAACAATTGTACAGCTAATTACAATCATAAATAAATTCTGGTGGGTTATAATTATTTTTTTAAAAAGATTATCTTAATCTTAATCGTAAGCAGGGGCGCGGCTACCCCCGTGTCAATGATACAGGACCCACAAAATCTACAGAGGCCCCAATACGTGTAAGCGAAAAATAGCAAAATGTTGAGGGGTCCCAGACAAGGCCCCCAAATAATTTTGATACAGGGCCCACTCAAGACTAGCTACGCCAGTGATCGTAAGTAAATTATCTTAAAAAAAGTCATATTATTAACTTCCAATTACGAATGAATGCCTTGTTGATCCTCTTTTTGCCTAACCGTCCATATAAACTGCCAGCCTAAACGTTTTTTAAATATACGAAATGTTCCGTGAAATTATTTGATACGCATAATAACTCTATAAAATAACACTATCTTTCTTTCATCATCAGGAAAGGTAATATTTTTATAATACTTTGATGTGTCTTTCACCACTCATAAGACAGTATTTATATGGTATTTTTAGCTTCTATTCTTCCAAACAATTAAGTGTAAGAGAATTAGGTGATGAAACTTCTAACCATCAAAAATCTCCAGCGAAAAACGGAAAGTAACGTCGTCGGTTTCGCTTCATTGGTTATCTCCTGGAATTAATATCCTGAAGGGAAAAATACGCGAAAGTGGCGAAATTTCCGGAGTGTATTCTTTCTGGATAAGAGCTTTCTTTAATATAAGGAAATAATTATGAGTGTGTGAAGAAGGGTGTGACTTTTGTAGTGGGAATATGCATGTCAATAGAATTTATCTTACTTGTGATCCCAGTAGACTTTTAGCTTATTTAAATTTTCTGGAAAAATTCTCAAAATATTTAATTTTGGATGTCTTAAGTTTCAGCTTTTGTACATAGAGCTTAACTATAGAACCTAATAGAGCTTATCTGTACAGTCTCATAAGTAATAGTGTAATATTTTTATTATATTGTAACTATATATATTATATAACGCAGTTTCTTCTTGTACAAATTCTGTAATAGAAATTTTTCAATGAAAATGCTTTTTTGGTGTATTGGAACAGCAATCTGCAATAAAAAAAACTCTAATATTTTTTTTCTTTTAAATCGTATATAACCTTCGCTTTATAGCATATTTCAATAGAAAACGAGTTGTTTTTCAATTGAGTTTAATAAACAATTAAGACCTTTTTGTTTTATTATATTCATTTATTTTAATGCGAACAAAAAAGTTAGTGTGTTGTTCTGTAAAATCCATAATTATTTCTAGTGAAGATTATTTTTTTTACAGAAATACAATATTTTCCCAGTATGGAGATTAAAGAATGTATTAAAATAATTCTGCTAGTAACATTCCGCTTCTTTTAAGGTATTCCGTACAAAAATTCCCAGTATTTTTCATGTGCATCATATTTTTATTCCGGAATTTAAAATTACAAAAAAACCTGATGCAAAATTTTCCTTTGATATAAATTCTTTCAGGGGGAATGTTGATAAAAATATGAATTTGGATGTAATAATTCTTATAACGTAAGAAAAACACAACTCAAAACATTTTTTTAAGATAATGGTAATCTCTCTGTGACTTAAAAACGGGCATGCAAATGAAAGAGAGGACTTTTAATTCGCATGTTTCTTACTATTTGTTTGTCTTATTAAACAGATCTAGATTAGCATCATTAACAGAGTGATTTAATAGTAAATAAAATATAATAGTAATTTCAAAGACTTTACTTTACTATTTTCGTAAAATTATACAAAAAATAAATACCAAATAACATTGCTCACTTATCTCGTGAGTCATTGCTAAGAAAAGAACTGTATGTAAAGAGTGCAATGAAAACAATGTCAGTATTTAAAAAGGGGATTCTGAAAGTTACTCAGCTCTTATTTTTAATTTCATTTGAGACGTGATAAGTGATTTCTAGAAATAGGAAAGACATTTAAGTCCTAGTCAGATCTGTGAAACCCTAATTTTCATCGTGTTTATGTTATTATGGAATAGGCAAATAATTAGCATTTTAACACAGATGTACATAATACGCGCCTAGGCCGTGGGTTGCCTAGTGGTTAGAGCACTGGACTCTGGACCGGAAGGCTTGGGTTCGATACCCGTACCGCCAAATACCCTCCGAATTCACGCGGAGCACGTGCTCGTTAAATCTGTGGTCCGAAAGTCTTGTGGACTGAATCACGAGTGCAGGGAACTGGAGAAAATTTCCCTCCAATTCAGTTCCATGCCTAAATTGTGGAGGTGGAGATAGGTGGTGTCGCCATCTATCGTTCCTTCGGGAATTTTACTGAGCTAAATCGTACTGTCACCTGTATGGTGCTCAAGGCTAAAAGACAACGACAGGCGTACATCTAGCCCATTGCCACGATTAAATTCGTGGACCTCGATCTGACTATGTCAGACAGGTGGCATTAACAACAACAATACACGCCTATAGCGCCACTAAAAAACTCTGTGTGTAAAAATTCTTCAAAATGTCATTTGAAGTATTGCAATTTCTTTTCCGTGTAGTTGTTTTGCGTGATCAACTTCGGTAGATCTCTGAAAAGATTACTAACGTTTTTCGAGCTCGTTTCTCAGCTCATCCGAGGAAAAATTGTTGCCGTTTAAGAATGATCAAAAGAAATCAGTAGTTGTGTCGATCGTAACAAAAAAAAATGAGGCAAATCTGTAATCGATGGTTAAAGGAGTAAATTATATATATACTGTCCAATCACGTCTTGCCACTTCACTTGATGATAGGCATATTGTACTCACAATAATATGCCTATGAACTATTAGTAGTAATGAACCATTCTGCCCCATCAGAAATCATATCACTATAAATACGGTCTATTGTACAGCAATCGATATCTGGTTGTATTAGTAGATGTCATTTGTAGCACAGTAGAGGCGTTCATTGCTGCAAATTTTTTTATTGTAAAGCCACAGGAATTTGCGCCTGCGGTGGTGCACTGAACGTCAGACAAGAACAACCAAATGTCATTACATCTCTCGGCTTAACAGATGAATCACGTTTCTTTCTATAATTTCTCAATGGTCAGGTATGAGTCTGGAGACACCACGGTGGAAGGCTGCTTAATTGTTGTTTTATACAATGCCCTTCTGGTTCTACCATGATTAGATAAGGTACTGCATTACCCTCTTGCACACTTCTAGTTCTGTTAAAACAGTCTGGGTTTCGGAGCATGTCCAATTATCTTACGCTTAGGGCCTGTGGTCATATTCTAACAAGAAAACATTTAACCCCACGCTAGGTTCAAAACTTCGGCCTCCAGATTGCACTACTGCCTTGGCCTACCTTTTCTTTACATCTATCGTCTATTGATCACACCTTATCAAAATTTAGCACCCGCCGATACTTAAGAGAAGCTTTGGCAATGTGTGGAGGTAGCATGGACAGCCATACCGAACAAAAATCCCAAACCTTATTTCAGTCAGTACTCAAGCACCATTTATTGTCAGTAGTGTATAAGTACTGTTTTAATAGGCACACCTGGCAGAAGGCTGTATTTCCAATCATTTCGCCTTTGCAATGTGTGTTAGACATCTTATAAATATTATTTTGATCCCTTCTTCTTGATGTTGTATTTTCAATGGCCAGCAGCAGTGTAGAGAAAAATTACTTTAAAAAGCAATATGCAATGCAGAAATTATGGAAAATCAGCATTTAATTGAGGTAATACGTCAATTTCAACATTTATTTTGCTTGTATTGATTCCATTCAAATTCCATTATTTCTCAACAAACAAAAATTTCATAGTGTCGAAGATTTATCGAAGGTTGTGGACAAGAGAAACGTTTTCTAGCTTTTGAAAAAGAACTGAAATTTTTTATTCTTACGTTTCTTCTTGCTAACTTTAAAGGCTCTGGAATATAATATAAATTGTTGAACTTTTAGCGAAAGATCTCAATAAATTCACTTGACAAAGACAAGAAAAATTTTTTATTCAAATCTAGGGGTGAAGATTGCATGTTATGAAAATTGCATTAGATCACGTATCATTTCATATATTCTACATATTTTTTCCAAACATTGCGTTTTTTGGGTCTGGAAATTTTTTGACATGTTTGCTATTGTTTTATGCTCAAAATTTTATATCAGATTAGATTATTACTCCTAAGAGGAAAATTTAGTTTTTCTGATCTTGGAACCCTTCATGACTCTTCTGTTCAAACAGTTCTTGGTTCAATAATTTCTACCTGGAATCTTTCCTTTATTGATAGGTTAGGAAAACAGATAAAATACTGAAATACATAAAAATTAAATATTTTTTTGTTTTAAATCTTAAATGTAGATAGCGTTAAATTTGATACCTATTTAATATATTTTAAACTATACCTTACTATAGAAGTGTATTTTTTTTTGCTTATAAATAAGAATAGAACAATTACAAAAGAAGAAATAAAATTAAAAAGACATTATCTACATCGTTGGCTTTTATAAGTAGAAAGAAAATCCGAAAAAGAAATCAATTGAAAAAAGCTGTATAACCTCAAAGAAGGCGACGCCCAACAAACGTCAATCAATACTTTCTGCAAAAAAACTAGCAGATTTCCCTTAACTTCTATTCTTTTTTAATAATCCAAATAATTAAATGTTCCAGAAATTAATGTATTTTATTACTTTGGTAGCACGCAAAAAAGCATTGATTCGAAGCTATCGGCTGCATGAAAGCCAGACAGTAGATAGCAACGCTGGCGCAGGAGTCATCTAATATTTTATTAAAATTGTTATTTTATTTTATTTTCCATATTTTGCTAATAGAATTTATATCTAATCTATAAGTGAAGGAATAACAGTGATAAAAAAATTTTGGGTTAAAGAGAAAGATTATATATACCTGTCCTTTCCTTCTTTCATCACAAATTTGGACGAACAAGTTTAGATAAAATTAAATTAAAACTGAGAGTATTAATTAAGATAAAGTGCTTGAAGAGAGTTGAGTGAATTATTAGAATTTTTAGAGGGTTTAGTGTTTTTAACATTTCACTGGAGAAAGAAGAGTAAAGGTGGCATTAATTCTGCAGAAGTACATTTTGGAATTCAGCCAGATGTTTTTAGTTTGGATTTTTATTGCGGCTCTTTATTCTTAAGCATTATTTCCTCCAAAGTTTACAAAATTTAACACATTTTTTTGGTAAGTGTAACTGTCATTATTATTATTATCATTTCGGCGAGACATATGTAAATACTGTTGTCACAAAGAGTTCAAAATTAGATTTATAATTCTTCTAAGTTGTGAAATGTCTTATAGAAGCATTTTCTTTATTACAGAAGAAATAACAAAAAAAATTTTTCTTAATTTCTTTCTTTTTTTTTTCTAGCTTTCATTCTACGAATCCAAAGTTACTTTGATCTTATAAAGACTGATTTACATCAAGTAAAGTTAAGATTTTTATGTGTCAAATTACATTTTTTCAGTCAAGGAACAAAGAATTTCCGGAAGATGGGATGTAATTCGGCTATTTAAAATGTATAACTGTGAAGAAAGCATACACAATGAAGTGCCAGTGAATTAAGGATGACAAGGGCTATACAAATTGTGTAGAGCTGCGCATCATTTATGTACAAATGAGGGCGCTGTGGTAAGTGCATATATGGCGTGTACTGTAGCTGTTCTGAATCAGTTTTGGAATTGCCAATACGGGTAAACACTACCTGATTTAGAAGCCTTCGATTGCGGACAAATCGTAGGTGTCATTCAATAGGCCATTCAATTTCAGAAATCGTCAGACAGCTAGGATTTTCAAGGTCGACAGTGTCAAGAGTATAACAAGAATACGTGGATGGTAGACAAAAAACTAGCGATCGGGCAACTGCAAGGGATAATTAGCCTTAACAGTGTGTGGCGATAGACGGCTCAAGCGTATTGCACTTAGCCAGCGAAGCCAAACAGTAGCTCAAATTACCTCAGTTAAATGAAGGTGCCAGCCGCGTACAGTAAGTAAACGGACTGTGCAACGCTAGCTTCATCGTATCGATTTCGGTAGCCGTCGACCTACGAGAGTACTATTGCTCAATGCTCGCCATCGGGCTGCACGTCTTGCCTGGGAAAGCGAGCACAGCGACTGGAGTGTACAGGACTGGAAACGAGTAGCATGGAGTGATGTGCCTCGATTCCGTCTACTTAACGCGGACGGGAGACTGAAAATATGGTGTCAGGCTCATGAAGCCATGTATCCTGCATACCAGGTTTGAACTGTACAAGGGCACGATGGCTCAATCATGCTCTGGGGTGTTTTTTCGTGGCTCTGTTTGAGATTTTTGGTGCACGTACCGACCTCTCTCAATGCAATTCGATACGTAGAGTTGCTGGGTGATCACTTCCATCCGTTTATGCAGCTCTGTTATCCGCATGGAAATGGTGTTTTCCAGCAAGACAACTGTAGCTCTCACAAGTCCCGGATGGCTACTGGCTCGTTGGGTGAGCTTCCTCTGACTTTTCTGTGATAAATTAACTACTTAGAAGCCCAGAATTAAATCCCATTGAGAGTCTTTGGGATGTTTTGGAACAAGGCGTGAAAGGCCATCACACAGCACCAACGAACCTTACTAAATTATGGACAGCTTTAGCGAACATTTGGCAAGTTATTCCCATGAAACCTTTCAAGAAAATTGTTGAATCTTTGCCTCGTCGTGTGGCAGCCGTTATCAAGGCCAGAAAAGGCCCAACTCGTTTCTAGGTAGGTAGGCCTAGTGGCACTTCAGTATAGTAGATTTTCAATTTGCATCAGGAGTAAACTTTGGTGAGGATGCAAAATAGTAGTACTGCACTGCTTATGCTAGGTTCATCTTAGTTGGCAACTCCATCTACAAGCGCTAGTTAAGCTGTATAAAGATTTTTTTTAAAAAGTCTGCTTTCAAGTACTGAAATATTTTTCTTACTTAATAAGTTTTTGTATGTCTCATCGAAGAATATGGAAGTCAGTCTGTTGCAACCCGTAGATTTCAGGTGTAGTTTCAGACACCGAATAAGCAGACTTTGTTATAAAAATAATTACTTTTTATTTATGTATGATAAACTTATGATTAATTAAAATTTAATAACCATGAAAGCAATCCTAATTAGTTTCCTAATCTAAGCTTATAAGATTATCAAATAAATAGACACTTATCTCTTGATCTGATTGTATATCACTTCTCTGATCTTTCCTAAGTTGTGTCCTCTTCAAATCTGCTTCGGCCGCGGTAGCCGAGTGGTATAGGTATCGGGTCTGGCTTGCCTTGTCACGAGTGGCCCAGTACCACTAAGGACCCGCCAAGTAGGGCAGCGATGACCCAAATCTGTCGAGCGAAAACGTCCCCCCGTTGGTTGGTGTGGTAGCTAGGAGATGGGGGTGCCAGCTCGGGGGTCGTCCACGTCCGACCATGGTTCAAAATTACATGGTCCGTCGCCAAAAGCCCTCGTGTATGAACAGTGCGATGTTAATATTCAATCAATCAATCAAAACTGCTTCTCTATTAATTCCATTTTTCTGAATGGTAGTTCTTACTTGAATGATACCGTAAGGACTAATGACTCACTACTAACGATTAACTAACAGTTAACCTTAACACACTCGTTTCCAGGGTTAAAATAGAGCTTATATTAAGATAAAATCAAGTTATCTCTACGGAAGGCGGTTTTAAACTCAAACCACAGTTAAAGTAGAATTTTCCCAAGAAGATTATTATAAAAGCGGATAGAACACGTCACAAGTCTAACATATTTCTGTACTTCACATAAGAACTGTGACTGATAAAAAAAATGAGGTTTATCCAGCAGAAAAGTCTATGTGTGATCAGTTTGTACATCTGTGTCACTGTGATGTGAATATGACCTGGGAGGGTAAAGAAGTGACAAAACAATCAGCTGGAAGGACCGCTCCTGCTTCGTTACACTATCGAGCATAAGGGTAGTCATATTACGGGTATGGTAATGATGAATCACACAGTAAAATCGAGAAAAAAGTCATCCTCGCTCAAGAGAGAGAATTAATCTGTTCCCAAACAATTCGTGCTACCAGTACCATTGAACATTATCCACTGTAGAGAACTTGTGCTACTTGATGATGCATCCCGAACGTGTGCACGTGCAATGAGGACCTGGACAAACGAGCGACATGATTGTTTTTCCAGATCTCACGATTTTAAATAGAATTTTCAATCGTGTTATCCAAGTCTGGAAACACTGAGGTAAGAGTTTGTATCACTCATGCACCATTTATCGTCATGCCATCTCTACATCTAGTGTTATATTTTGGGGTGGCAATGAATTTCCCTCTCGTATAACCTTAAACCTCAGCCAATACTCAACAGCCAAAATTACTTTTCGGAAATTTAGGAATAGGTTGGACTACTTCAAGGCTTTCTTGCAACCAAGTTTCAAAAAGACAATGGAAGACAGAGCAAGGCGCATAACTTTGTCACTCTGCCTTGATCAACATTTTCTATAATCAGTTACCTAACAAGTACGTAAAATCGATGATTGACATACAAAAGGCTCTAAATATACTATCCACTGCTTGCTAGGTAGACTTTTTAAAACAACGTGTGGAAACAGCATATGAGTATTTCAAGAACACATTCATTGTCACAACCATAGAGTGTGTGGTTGCTTTTTACTATTCTTTAACCCGGGAACGGTAGCGCGGGACGCAGAGTCACCCAGACTCACGAAATCTTTCATTTTGGGAAAACTGTTACCAATGGCCTTGTGAGTATCCTCCTATAGACAGTTTTCATGGGAACTAAAATTATTTGTCACATATCTCCAAAATATTTTCAATGAACAGGCTACACTTTCTCCTAGTGAACGACTTAGTGGTTTGATAGCTGTGTTGTGTTACTCATTATTGTATATAAATGTAAACTAACATAAAAAAAAAAAAAAAAAAGAAATGAGCATCCACATTCTCTATTGAATGAAGTTGAAATTGATCAAGCAAGGGAAGAATCTGATTAAATAATGAATGTTAATCATGATAGCAAGAGTAAATTTGAGAAAAGCGATTTAGAGGAAACGTTGGAGTGGAAAAATTTTAAATATACCCATCAAAAAGATATGAAGCCAAAATTTTACCACAATCCCTTGAGCCATTTTTAAAAAGACCCAAGAAGAAAAAAGTTCAGTGCTATGTCATCATCAAAAAAAAAAACACAAAAACGAAAAAAAAATATGCAATTTGCCAAAAAGTTTTTCCTTCTGTGATTTGTGCCCTTATTAAAGTCACGCATTTTTTAAACATTTTAGTTCAGTTTGAATGGATTTTTCCTCAAATTATCAAAGAAAAATTGAAAAGTCCTTAAAAGAAAGTAAATATTCTTCTCTTAGTTAAATTATTTACTGGAATTATGATTTTTATGGTGTGCAATAAAAATAATTATAAAAAAAAAGGATTGGAGTTACTCCGTCATTCCGCGCGACCACTAACGTTAATATCGAATGCGCACCTTCTCCTGGCTTAAGTCGAGAAGGAGGTTAAAAAAATATATAATAATAAGCTTCAGTGTACATAATCACCTAAATTATTTTAGAGGTCATTTATATTTTCAAATAGTCAATTATTTAATTTGCTCATTAGGGTTATAAATAAAAGTTTCATTTTTTTTAAAAAACAAGAATTTGTTTGAAAACTGAAATTATGTGTATCAAAAGTTATTAAGAAAGTGTGCATTATTTTAATGTGTAAATAGTCGAAATATTTCATTAAAATAATAACCGGATTAAAATTGTATTAGATAAAATATATTATAAATATTGTATTAGATATTCGAATACATAATATTAGAACATTTTATTCTCAATTTCCAAAAAATTTTTTCTTTGGGATTTTTTCCCTTAAAAAATATCATAATCTGTTTTTCATCATTAACAGTTGTTGACTGAAAGATTTTTCCATTTATTCCATTCTTTTAAGCTGCTTATCAATGCATTTCATAGAAACTCGGGGTACTTTTATTCCCCAATTGTTAAGCCATGTCAGAGGGAAATTATATTGTATATGCGGAGTTATATGATTATAATTGAATTTTACAAATGGAATGCAACATAGAATAAGCTATTCCAAAATCAAGCTATCAATCATATAAAATCAATGTATTTACTTACATCTAGTAAAATAAAAACCGACTGCAAATATACAATAACAAAATTTAATTTTTTGCATTTAATTTAAGTTTATTTTCATTTAAAAAATATTTATTACGAAGAAAAGTTAAATTAATAAATTTTCATTGTAATTTCATATAGCTTAGTCATAAAATTAAAATTCATAAATTTAACAGGAGAGTAAAATTTTAAAATTCTCATAAATATCGAAAGATCGTGGTCCCTTAGTGGTTACGATCACGAAATGGCAGGGATGCCTGGGAGTTTGGCAAAGCCACTGACCCGATTAGTACAAATGAGCACGTTAAGTTTGTCGAAGCTCAAAAGCCCCCACAGTGGTTTGGATTTTTGTAGAGGGGTGTTCTAGCTTAGGTGTCGTCCTTAAGTTAGGCTTGTCGAGGCTTAAAATTACGAGATCCGTCGCCTACAGCATATTTACTGATCTATAATGTGACGTTAAAGCTGTCTTCGGCTAATGTTAAAGAATAGGGACCAAATCCGGAATATTTTTTTCAAATATAAAAGTACTCCAATACTAATATTATATTCTGGCTTCACTATCTTATAGATAATCACTTAGTTTATCATGCAACTCATTTTTATCCCAGTTTTGACCCTTTTTTTCTTTTAAAAATGTGTTTCTTTTTTATACCGTAATGTAGAGTACCCTTTTTACATGTTAAAAAAAAAATAATTATTTGTAAATATTTTGTAATTTTAAAACACTATAAAAACAAATGCATGAGTTACAATGCCAAAAATTTTTTTTAAAAAATAAATTTTTCTGCCCGAAAATGTGCTCCGCGTAAAAGTTCTGCTTCGACGGCGAAAATAGGCTTAATAAATGCTCACTCATAAACATCCAACAAAATTTAAAAATTATCTAGATTTTAAAATTTATTTTTAAATAAGTTCTCTCAAATGTAAAATGCACGTAAAAAAGTAGATATTTCAACTATTTTCTATATTTATTTCATTCGCAAAGTTTCTTCTCACATTTCTTTTTGTCAATCCTTTCGGCTTTCAATTTTATCAATACAACTGTAAAGGTCTAAGGTTTCAACTTAGAAATCAGACAACATATCTGAGCCACATTAAGTTATCTATAAACCTTCGGCGTCATGAAATTTTCATCCGTGCCACTCTTTTCAAACATTCTTTTAACAGCATTAACTTTCCCTATAAGGAAAGTATTAGTATACAGAAGTGAGGGCTCGTGTCAGAGAAAAATACGACATTGGCATTCTAGAACACTTTTTCTTACAAATTCTAAATATTTCATGGGGGTTGTAAAAGAATATTCTACGATAGGATTTCAGGAGAGCAAAGTGAGAAAAAAAGGATAGGGAAACAAATCGGGGAGGTGAAAAAAAATAATGATGGTAATAAAAGGAATTCATTCTTAGCTGGTGGATGATAGGAATATCTGATCCAAATCGATCTTTCGGAATAGTTTTTCGTCTTCTTCCCCTCTTTTGTTCTTGCGGATAGACATTTCTGCTTTCTGAAGTTTTCAGACAAGGAGTGTAGCAATATGGGTTGGCATCGTGTTAAAGGGGATTGCCTCAAATCTCCGAAACATTCCTAATCAACAAGAGCAGAGTTAACTAAGGGACTGCTTCAATATTTACGTTGTAATTTTCAGAAGTCGTCCTTTAAAAAATTGCTTCACAGAAATTCAATCTGTGTGCTAATGAATCTTTGCATAATCTTCTATGTATATAGAAGCAAAGCTACTCATTCACTCATCACAAGATCTCTGGAACTGTTAGACCTACAGACTTGAAATTTGGAAGACACGGTTCTTTTATTGAATAGAGATCTGCTAGGAATGGATTTAGTGTAAATTGACTCCCTATCCGAAAACCTTCAGTTTCTAAAAAAAATTGGTAACTTCTTGAACAAGTCAATAGGTCATGTCCTGGATTTGGCAATGCTACACTTCCTTACTATGAAATTTGACGACAAGGAACTTTGTAAGAAATATGGAAACTGTTAAATCTCTACTCCCATTAAAAGGGTAATTAATAAGATCATTATGTATGACGTGATGCCTTCGAGAGTAAGGTCCTAACCGAATTAATTAAAGACTCTCCCAATAAGATTAGAACAGTTGATCTATATATATTTTTACTCATTCCCTCACTCAATCACTCTTCAGAAGACCTCCGGAATTATTAGGTGTACGACAGCGTTTCTCAAACTGTAGGACGCGCCCCCCTTGGAAGTGGTGACAACTCTACGAGGAGGGCGCGAGCATATTGAAAAGTCGAAAACAAATTTTTATTTAATTAAATTTGTTTGTTTACTTTCAGTAAATTAATAAATGCATTCTGACATAATATAAAAAATAAAATACACATTTACACTGATATATTACACTTATAAATGTATTAGTGCTACACAATGTATTTTATAATTAATTTAACAATACAAAGTTAAGAACAAGTTTAATAATTACCATTCACCCCATGAGCTTGTCATATATAAAATTATACACAAATATTAACACTTATCTTGATAATTTGAACTGCTTATATTTAATCCCTTAACTGCGGATTAAAAATTACGCGATTCGTTTCCCAATGCTTACCGTTTTCCGCGTAGGCGCGCGTATGCGATGTATTTGAGGGAGGGGGACTCAGGAATACAGAAGCAAAATAATGTGAAATAAGTAAATCCTTCGCAAACACTGTCAAGGTCTTTTTATTGCATTCCAAGGCCTTCGGAATAATTTTATGGATAGCAGTGCAAAGAAACGATCGTACTTCGGAAAGACGTATAAATACGTTCGGGGAAATTAAACCTTTGGCTGAGCGAGAAGTTTATATACGCCAGTAGCACTAAAGAGGTGAAAGTCGTATTGTAGCTTTAGCGTCAAAGTATAGTATTATTGAATTGAATACATTGTTATTGTACAAGGGGGGTGCGATGAAAATTATAATTTAATATTGGGTCGTGAAAATTGAAACTTTAAGAAGCACTGATGAACGATCTTAAAATGTGTGTGTGTGACAGGAATATTCCTTTTAATGAATAGCGTTCCACTAAGAGTGGTTTTTCGAAAATCAACTCCTGCCAAGAAAGGTTGCGGGGACGTTTAAGACAAAATTTCCAATTTTTGAACTATTAGATTTACATACTCGGACCTATTCAGTAGAGATCCAGTAAATATGGATTTTGTGAAAATCGTCTCTAAGGGGGGAAGGGGTATAGAGAAAATCCCTTTTTTTTTAACTACTAAGCCAACACATTTGAAATTTGGCAAGCGCTCGCAAACGCAATGGGCAGTTTCCACTACAGGACCAACTTTCCATTAAGAAAATGATTATTTCCCAAAGGTCACTTGATTTCTCGAGGAAAAGTATTAGAAGAGGACAATGCTCACACATTAACTCTGGAGCAAGTCGATCTTTGACTTTATTCTTGTCAAGGGATGTGAGAAACTGATGAAGTTTTCAGCAGATCTCCGACAATGGGTGACAAGAGACCAATGATTGGATAATAACCTCGGCTGCGTCCAATAGAAACCATTCTCCACCACGTGTCCTTCTCGGAAGATATGACGTAATGCGCCTTTAAAGAGACACAAAAAAAAAGTGAAACCAGAGACTTGCTTACAGACCAGACTCCAGAATATCGCTTCGATCTCAAGACCTCCATAATGTTGTCATAAACACTTTAACGCATCCCTCACATTAGTGATCAGCCCTGATGTAACACTGATGAACTGCTACAATATAAACTTAACCATAAAACAAGTAATATAAAAAAAAATTTAAGTCAATTCCTACTTAGATCAACAAAGAAAAATTTTATTTTAGCTACTTTTATTAAATAGTTACAATTAATATAAATATGTATATACATAGGACAGAATCATAACATTAAGTGGTAATTAGTTTTTTTAATTATCATTAAAGTATCGTATTGTCCTTTTAATTTCAGTCCAACTGAATGTTTTAACACGTGAGAAAAACACCTTTTCAAGTTTTGACACAAGTCGCCAAAAGGGTCGCTAAGTCAACAACGTGGCTGCATTTGTAATTCTTTAAATAATTAATTTTAATCAATTATTTTTTTATAAATTATAATTGAATTATTGTATTGCCATCCAAAGTAATCATATATATTAAATTTCAGCTCATTTGAGCGCTTTAAAAGATATTTTCACGAAGATAAATAAATAAATATATAGAGAGTGTGAGTTAATAGTGTGTAGGAATTTAAAAAATATCAGAAAGGTTATCATTGATTTTCTATTAAAAAAACTAAAAAGTCAATTCCAAATGTTGATACAGTTGGAAGAAATACATAGAGAAGAATTTATTTATATGTATAAAAATATTAGAGGCATTATCGAGTTCGGCAAAGATATATGCCCTTCGTAGTTTTCTAAGACAGATTCATCTTTAATTCAAGTGATCCCTGTATAGTATTTTTGATGGGTAAAAATGCAGTTAAAGCAATCTTCATCTAAGGCAGTGGTGTCAAACTTGCGGTCCACAACGAACATTTTTGTGGCCCGGCCAGTATATCGTCATACAATAATACATAATAAAATATCAAAATTTCTCCTGAGATTGGAAAGATAGTAGTTGAGAAGGGCCGTCAAGTGTCAGGATGTAAACATTTAATTTTTTTGTTCTTTTATTTATAAAATATTATTAGAAATATATATAAAATTACGTTTCTGTGAATATTGATTTTTTTTTGCGGCCTACCTAAAGTTAAACCTTGTTGGCTTGGCCCAAGTTAGCTTTTGAGTTTGTGATACCCTTGATCTAATATATATATGCATAAAACATTAAATTTGAAATTTCCCTTTTCTCGCAATAACCTATCCTATAAAATAAGCTAATGCAGTTAATTCTTGAATCAGGCTCCTTAAATCTCAGTGGACCACTGGGAGTCCCCAGTACCTTTCTAGGGGGCCTGTGAAAGGAAGTCATTTAATGTTAATATTTCCCTCTTTTACTGACTCTGAAAAGCCTCGCGGAAAAACTGAATGATGTGCATTCCTAGAATATATCAATTGCCTCCAATGAAAAAACTTCTAAAACATGCATTTCAATCAATAATATTAATTCAGTTGGTTTTTTTTTTTAATTGTTTGGAACTATACTTAGCCATCACACTACAACATAATATTTTTTTAATTAGATGTTTACTTTTTCCTTAAAGGAAGAACAAGGAATGTTAAAAAAGTGTATATAAATAGCAGTGACAGTCTTACGGTTATTGAAGAATCTGTAAATCGCTCTCTTATGTGTTAGGAGTCAACGAGGGAAATTCAAAATCTTAGGAGTCCATGATGTTAGACTGATATATAAAGGGGGGGCACAGTGATAGAAAGTTTAAGAATTACTGCTTTACAGCAAAATTGATAACCTAATTAAAAATACGTTTATGGAGAATGAAGTAGGAATATTATTTGAGGAAAATAGAGTTGGATACAAATGAAAATTAGTAATAACTGAAATACATTGATTTCTCAAAGACAATGTTATGCTAACATTAAGGAATATTTAGTGAAATGTATCTTTTAAATCCTTCATTTATTAATCAATCCAAAAATCTTAGAATTCAACAATTACAATAGGTACTACTAAAACTTTTAAATAATTTTAAGCACTGCTTACGTTTAAATTATTTTAAGAAAATATTGTAGATGCAAATTATAAAAACTCGCAATCGCTGTATTATGTTCAAAACATCATTTTTTTTTTTTTTTTTAATTTTGTAGGGAAAAAGAAATTTGAAAAATATGTTTGAAAACGTTGCATTTTCATAAGCTGAGAAATAAAAAAAAGAATAAATCCTTTAATCCCAAAATCTTTGAAAAAGAAAGAAAAAACAATTTAAGTTCTTTAATGTGTTTTAATGTTAAATCTCTTTAATGTTTCGTTTTGGATAACGAAAAAAAAAAAAATATCAATATTTTTTTAAATATACAAAGAATTATAACTTCAAAAAAAGCAAACTTGATTTCTTTAAAAGTTTAGTTTGCTTAAAGAAAGCTTAATTCTAAGGCTTTTTTAATAAAAACATTTTTTTTAAATAATCTTCATTCATTTAAATTAAATTTAAAAGGATGAACTAAATTATAGAATAATTATTTCTAAATTCTACAACGATAGCATCCTTTTTACTTGATGTAAAATAATATCATCTTTAGGTGAAATTAGGTAAAAAATTTGTGTTTGTACTTCATAATTTAAATTATTCTACAAAGTAAGATTTTAATACACTCAGAATTTTTTGTGAGGAGCTATCTTTTTCATTCCGTTCTTTATTAGGATATTGTTATGTTTTATTTATTCTATTTCTTCCAAAGAACTTTCAATGTGGCTCTGTTAATTTCTTAAAGTAAAATTTCTTAGTAGAGCCTAATTTTTATGTAATTGTACATATAAACCGTAGAAAAATTAATACTTTTTAATCTTACTTAAATATTTTTCTTAATTTTAAATATGTGTGTGCCGTGTTTGTTTATACATATCAAATTTTTTTTAAATATAAAGTGTACGTAGGTTTGACTATGCATAATATTTATCGAAATTTTGTGACTTTTTTTATATGATGGTTTTGTTTTTGGAAATAAAGCCATTATATATCTTAAATACAACCCTTTAGAAATTTTTAATATACTACATCTCGAATAAGCGCAGATGAATAGCCAATATTGTAACGCCGGCTAATTAGTAGAACACTCCCTGACAATACTTGTCAAGATTGAAGTACAAGGTGACCAAGATGCTTAGATGGAACATTGTATCGTTCAAAAAAGATGGATTTTTTTTTTTTTTTTCCATCTTGCCTAGGGGATAACAGATGTGAGCTGATTCGGAAAAAGGCTTTGATGTCGCCACGCCGTTTCTTTTTCCGACATCCAGAAGACGATTTTAGTATCAACGTTCCATAGTAAGGAAGCTCCAGGGAACAGTATCCATTGTTTTGGGCTCCCCTCACACATGTGAGTCTCGAACAACTTGAATGAAGAGGAATGTCGGTCTATCGTGACAAAGACATATCCTCAATGTCAATGTGCCAGGGCGATTTATAGCTCTCCAGATGGTGAATTAGATACAGCGTTGGAGTTGAGATCAGACGTGCCGGCCTATTGTCTCCAAGCACCATTAAAGTGGGACTAAAGTGAGGAGAGCCGTGTGCATATCTGTACGTTAGCCAATCAGAGGTAATTAAGGGCGTGAAAGTAGAACGTCCAGGGAATTTAAAGGGTCGGCTCGCAAGTTGACGGAAACCTTCTCGATCTCCTGTTTGTTTTTAATTACTTCTCACTTCAGTTTTGTTTCTCTTCGAAGACGCTCTATAGAGTTTGTGGAGACAGCCGCACCTCAAGGACCAAGGGATATGAACATCGAAGACTTTTGAAAGACGGAATGTCGCTGTCGGAATGAACTTTCGTTGAAATATAACTTTTCTGCAGCGAGAAAGGCTGCTAACATAACAATTTGATAATAATGTTTTGTTTATTTATTTCGGAAGAAAATGTCTTTTTTGGCAAATAGCCCTCACATACCGTGTTATGAAGTCATTAAAAGGGATCACGACACCACAATATATTATAATAAAATGGTGCAGAAGGCAACTATTTGTGTCTCTTGACAAAAAAATTAAATTTAATGTTATAAAGAATATATCTAATGATAATAATCTTTTTTGCCTTTTCAAGAATTAATCACGATTTTTTTAATAAATAATTTTTCATCCATTTTTATAATTATATCAAAACGTCTAAAAATATAAATTTAGCTTTTAAATTTTAACTATTTTCAGGTTCTTTTTTTCTTTATTTTAGTCTAAAACAAGTAATATAAAAAAATATTTTTTAAGTCAATTCCTACTAAGATCAACAATGAAAAATTTTATTTTAGGTACTTTTTATTAAATAGTTACAATTAATATAAATATGTATATACATAAGACAGAATCACAACATTAAGTGGTAATTAATTTTTTTTAATTATCACTAAAGTATCGTATTGTCCTTTTAATTTCAGTCCAACTGAATGCTTTAGCACGTGAGAAAAAAACCTTTTCAAGTTTTGACACAAGTCGCCAAAATAGTCGCTAAGTCGCCAACGTGGCTGTATTTGTAATTCTTTAAATAATTAGTTTTAATCCATTAATTTTTATTAATTATAGTTAAATTATTGTATTGTCATCCAAAATGATCCTGTATATAAAATTTCAGCTCAATTCAGCGCTTTAAAATGTATTTTATTAACGATTGAAAATTCCACCAAGAAATAAATAAATATACAAATATATAAATAAATAAATATATAGACAGTGCGAGCTAATAGTAGGAATTGAAAAATAACATAAAATAAATATCTTGTTGCTATTTTCACATCATAATAATGAAAGATATTTCGAAATATTAATATCTTCTATTAAGTTATGAGTTAAAAAATTTTATTTATAATATAATTTCTTTCCTAATCTTGAAAACAAAAAAATATTCTTGTATAAACATATATAAAAATTATTTCTTGGATGAAATAAATTTCAACACTCATTTTCCCTACATTCTCCCCCGGGAAATATTTCCCCAAGTAATGATACGAAGCCGATAATGTAACTTTCCCTTTGTTGGAATCATAATGAATCAAAATTTTTCCACCATTTTCTCCAGAAAAAAAAATTCACAAAAAAAAAAACCCTTAGAATAAAATTATAATTCCGGTGAGATTTAGTAATTAAAGAAACAAAAATGATTTGAAGCAAAGGAAACATTTGATTTCACAAGGTGTGTAATTAAGAGTTTTAAAATATTTTTTCTGATAATTAAAAGTTTTCGAGATAATTTACACATGAATAGACTTCTTTTCTGGTTATTCACTTTTTATGATTTTATTTTAGTTAAAAGGTTACAAGAATTAAAAAGTTTTTTAAAAAATTACAAAATTTAACATATTTTTATAAGGCGCAAAAAAATAGCATAAGTACTTAATTTCATACTAAATTAGTTCTCTTAAAATTGTATGAATGATAAAGTAGAGTTCACAAAACTAATCAATTTTTTTTTTTGAATAGTACAAAATATAGGGAAAATCGCCTTAGACGAAACTGAAAGGACAGAAATATTTTTTTCGTGTTAAAGGATATTACAAACAAAAAAAAAGACATATAACAAAATTAAGTTTATTAGATTTTATTTTATTCACGCACACACATATATACACATATTTCATAAAAATCAATGAAACAAAAATATTCACAAGAGTTCACAAAAATATTCACAAAAAATTTTCAAGTTTTATTAAAAACATTTGTTGAATTTTTGGAAAATACTCTGATATTTTTCTTGGCATTGTCTTTTTAGCGTCAAATTATTAACAAATTGTTCTATGTTGACCATTTTGTTATTCATTACACCATTGGAATGTGCGTCTAAATAACTGTGCATACTTTTTATGACGTTCCTCATTTCGATGACGTGAGAACAGGTGTTATTTATACATTTCATTTTCGTCGTCCAACTCTGCCTAAATGATATTTTTTGAACTTTGAACAAACTCCAAAATATCTTTGTCTGCCATTTTGGGCTGTACATTCATTCTCATCTTCTAATGCAACGAATTCTTCCGACGATACACAGCACAGTCCAATAATACAGAATTTTTCACAAACATTTCATTAAGTATCGGCTCACTTTCAATATCCTCCCTCTCCAAGATGGAAATCTTTTCGCGTTAACCGAACTTTCGTCTTAAGCGTTTTCGCGTTAACCGAACTTTTGTCTTAAACGTTTTCGCGTTAAATGCATTTTACTGTATTCTCTTTTTTAATTGAAAGGTAAGAAATCTAATTTTTTTTTATACTAAGGAATATTTTTAAAAAATACAATTTACAAACAATAGAGAACCCATAAAAGGCATTTGTAAAAATATTTTTCCGAAATTTTTGAAGAAACAATTCAATGCCAGAAAATTTTTACTGAGATACACAATTCAAGAAAAGAACTTAAAATTCAAAATTTATTTTAATATATATAAATAAAAATACATATTAAGTAAAAGAATTCCCTCACAAGAAATTTGTTTTCATTTGGAAATTCCTGGAATTTCGAAATAACGTAATTTACTGCATGTAAGAAAAACACAACTTACAAACGAGAGAAAACTTTAAAAAAAATTTTGAAAACTTTTCCGTAACTTTAGGAGAAATACTTTAGAGTAAAAAAAAATTGTTAAAATAATTTATTGCTGAGTTGTACAATTCAAGAGAAAAATTCAGAACTCAAAATTTATTTTTATTCGTATATAAATAATTCTCCAATTTCAAAATGGAAAAAAGTAAATAACCACATAAAATTCATTTTTTGATTTACATTGCGTCCAATTTTCAAACGTTCGTAACATTTTTATTCTAAGAACAACTGGTAAGCAGATATTGTTAGTAATTTTAAGTTAGCCATATACAGGAAACTTGCATAGATAATTCCAAGAACTTCCAAATGAAAATAAACGTTTCACTATAAATGGACAACTTTCATCAATATGAAGAATCAACTTTCCATGTATGTGGTATTCAATAACTGAAAGTTTCCTAGAAATTTATAATTAGTTCGAATGCACAATGTAAGTATGGATTTATTGTAAGTCAAAATATTAATAAAAGTTATAAAAGAGAAATGAAAAAGATTATTGATATCATGAATACATTATCCTCATTTAAATATATATTTATATATGTATATATCTGTGTGGGGTGGGGGTGGGGTATCCGTGTGCGTGATTTTTCTTGATTAAGAATAAAATGCACCATCAAATAAGTGTGTAATATATATATAAGAATGCACAAAAATGTTTTTTCTTTCCCTTAAAGAACATTTCTTTTTCGTTTCGAAAAAGTAAATGTAATCTATATTCCTGAAGGGGAAATAGAATATTACAAATTCTATTTCATCTTTCAACATGGATTTATTTTACGCCGTCTGACATTTTTCAGGCTGTCTGCTACGTAGAAGTAGATTTTACAGCATCTAAAAAGTTTTTTGATTCAAAGAAGAGTTTTTACAATTCTCTCTCTCTTATGATAAATTATTATGTAACATTTTCTAAACTTTTTTAATTAATCATAAAGGAAGCCAAATTTAATAAAATTTTTTCTATATTCTTTCAATTTATTATTCCATAAATGAGAAACTATACAACTTTTTTAATAAAGAATGATTTTCACAAATAAAATTTTTCGAAATTGCCTCATACATATATATACGCATGCATAGCTATGATTATGAAAATCTTTTTAACTCAGTAGACATAAATGGTGTAGTAGCTCCCTTACAAATTTGGGACACATGTGATCTAAATACTTTTAAAAGAGTTTAAAATTTTAGACGTACTCTCTCTTATTAATTTTGTACTTAAGGAAGGTATAATGGTAAATTATGTAAATTGATTTCAAGTTTTATACAACAAGGTAGACCTACTAGAAATATAGTTCAGTTAATATATTTTTACACTTTTATGGAAAACAAAATATCGATTATACTGGTTTTTATCTGTAATAATATGTAGGTGATCTAATTAAAATAGGAAAAAATAGAAAGGCTGAATTTCAGATTAATTTTTATATTTAAATTTGATTAAAACTAGCTATAACCATCTTAAATCTGATTTCGATAAGAAGCATATGTGCAAGATTCGTCTGCCTTCAATTTCATTTCCATGTACATATCTATACACACACTCGTTATAGTATTAAACAAGTTTTTATTTCTGAACAAAACAAGAAAAATTTTTTATCTCTGTATTATCGTTTTTTAAATAAATAATGGACATAAAAAACTTAAAAATTTTGAATGACTTCTTTTTAATCAAATGCGTTTCGTTTAATTTTTTTTTATTTTTAAAAATTCCACTTTAAGTAATTTTAAGTATTATGTTTTTGCAAAAATATTTCACTAAATAATTCTTCAACTGATGATGTTGTATTAGTATGAACAACAAAAACCAACTTTCAATTAATATTTCCTCCTGGGAATAAAATGAATCATACATGCGTTTTATTTAAATTCAAATCATTAAAATTTAAAATATGTAATATTTATATAAAAAATATTTATAACTTCATTTATATAACGTCCACTCTTTTCAATGAGTAGAATAAGGTGTGTATTCCTTGAAAATTAATATTCCTAGAAAAGGTGTAAAGTCAAACTCAAAGTATTATTGATAAAAAAAGGGGCTTACCAAGTTTCAAGTCTCTTAAAACTCCTTTTTCTGAAAAATAGATTTTAATATTTCAAAAAAAGAAATTTAAATTTTGTTGATATTCTTCCATTAGGTTTTTATTCCAAAAGAACTTAAAAGTTTTGGGAAAATTTCAATTATATACTTCTGAAAGTAACGTCTTTCTAAACTTTGGCAGAACGCAGAAAACATTGATTCGAATCCTTTAACTGTAAAGAACCCGGACTGTGCCTAACTGCGCACAGATGTGGTAAACGGGTTGCTAAAATAATTTTATTAAACTTTTCCTTATTTCTTGCTTTCTTTCGCCACCATTTCTGTAACGAGATTTACTTCTGGGCGTAAGAAAATATCAATGGAATAAGAATGTGGGGAAAAACAAAAAATTTCCTTTCTCAAAATTTTTTTTTTTTGTCTTTGATTTAATTATTTGGTAGATTAAAACTGGATGTTTAAAGATGAAGGTGTTAGTGATAAGACTGAGTAAATATTTTTAAAGTTTAGTAATAACCAGATAATAAATAAACTTGAGAGGAAATTAACAAATGGACTAAATTCATGTGACGTCATTAGTCACATGATAATGACAACTACGTGTTTCTAGCCAATCAGTTTAAAAACTCATGTGCCGTCATAATCACACGATAAAAGTAATCATGTGTTTCCATGCAATCAGTCCATGAACCTCGTTGTTGCCAACTTTTGCTCTTTGCAGAACTTTCTCTTAAAAATTACATATTTATCAACAATAATAACGCACTTAGGTATACAAAATGCATTTTATTTAAAAAAAAAATGGATAAAAAATTTTTTAATTTTAAAATCTTTTAGAATTTTGTTTATAACGCTCGAACATCTTTACCCAATTATGAAATTTTATCTAAGTTTTACAAATAGAACAATAAGTACAGTTAGTCTAGTGTTTGTTTTGAATTCAATGGAGCACACATGTTTATCTTTATCATGTGACCGTCATGAGCCCATTTGGCTCTCATTTTGCGAATTGGTATCCCCTTGTAATTCATCACAATTATTGAATAAATATTTTTTTAAGAAGTAGCCAGATAAAGAGACCTTTTTTTTTTTCAAATTGGCTGCTGTAGCCAATACCATGGTCATGGCCTTGAAGTTGTGGTGAGTGTTGTCTTAATTGAATCAAGTGTTTGAGAGAGAGTCCTGGTACCACTAAAACTACTCTTTGTATACGTTAACCCCTTAAGTGGTCTTTTTCAATTCCTACCATTAGCTTATACTCTCTATATATTTATTTATCTTGGTGGAATTTTTCAATCATTAATAAAATACCTTTTAAAGCGCTCAATTGAGCTGAAATTTTATATACATGATTATTTTGCATGACAATACAGCAATTTAATTATAATTAATAAAAATTAACTGCTTAAAACTAATTATTCAAATAGTTATAAATACAGCAACGTTGGCATCATTTTTGGCGATTTAGCGATCGTTTTGGCGACTTGTGTCATAACTTGAAAAGGTTTTTTTCTCACATTTTAAAGCACTCATTTGAGTTGAAATTTTCTATACACTATTGTTTTGGGTAAAAGTACGATAATTTAATTATAATTAATTAAAATTAATTGACTGAAACTAATTATTTAAAGAATTACAAATACAGCCACGTTGGAATCATTTTTGGAGACTTAGCGACCCTTTTGACGACTTGTGTCAAAACCTGAAAAGTTTTTTCTCACGTATTAAAACAGTCAGTTAAACTGAAATTTTATATGCACGATTTTTTTGGATGACAATACGATACTTTAATGATAATTAATAAAAATTAATTACCACTTATATATAATGTTATGGTTCTGTCATATGTATATACATATTTATAATAATTGTAACTGTTTAATAAAAAGTAGCTAAAATAAAATTTTTCTTTGTTGATCTAAATAGGAATTGACTTGAAAAAAATTTTTTATATTACTTGTTTTTACCCAAAATGCTTTAAAAAAGCACATTTTTTTATTGTTCATAACTAAACATCATATTGATTCCCGCCTTCCCCACAAAAAAAAAAAATGCCGGACGAAAAGCATTTCAGTACCATAGACAAATTGCATCTCCTTATCCAAATACACCATACGAATTAAAAATAAGTGTAAATCGAAGAAAGAAAGAAATTATCAGTGCCGATACAACGTATGGGCAAACCAGTTGCGGCCAATTTCGGTAGCCCGTACGCTGTACGGGGAAACCGCTTAAGGAATAAATCTATCGAGGCTAAAAGCCCAAACATTTACATGTATGGAGCATGTGGTGCTTTCTTAGGCATCCTCCTTGTCACTTGACGATGGCTCAAAATTACAAGGTATGTTGCCAATAGTCCTCATGTTTCTTCTAAGTGCGACGTTACAAACAATCAAACAGGCCGTTTACGAAACTGTCATTGTGGCTCTACTCAATATATTTACGGGTCTAATTCAAGTTCAACCCAGTGACTGAGTGGTAGCGCAACGCTATTCCATGCCACAGGTCTGGTGTTCAAATCCCAGGCTGGGTTTAGTGGAATTAGTCTTGCATCCCTTCTGTGGGTCGACAAATGAGTGCCAATCTTGCTTTTGAACAAACACTGGGGGTTTTGCGTCCAACTGACACACCTGACCGGAACATTTGCTCATACACTTCAGTGAGTAGGTCACGAAAACTGAGATGAGTGCAGTAGGCCTTGGCTTTCATGGGCTGTTGCGCCACTAAGTTTAGCTCTAATTGAAGTTAACTTTAATTTAGAATAAAATGATAGATTTTAGATTTTTTTCTATTTAACAGAATTAAAATCTTATTTATGAAATTCAATGATTGTTCCAGCAGAAAAATAAAATTAAATCCATATCATTTTTGTGAATGTTTTGTTAGTGTTATGGTGAATGTTGTTAATTGTGTTATGGTTGTTTTATCAAAGGAAAATTGAATAACACATTAAAAGGTATGGTATTCACGTCAATAGGATATAAGAATACATAAACCTTTTTAAATTGTAATCTTACGACTAATACCGAGGTCTTTTTTCGATATACGTTGACAAAGTCTAAATATTTGCTGGATAATAAGAAAATATTTTTAACTGTCATTTCTGAGCAATCATGCATGAACAAAAATTATTGTCTCCAAAAAATGGGGGGGGAAAGTATTTTTCCATTAAATTTAAATATTTATTCGAATTATGAGAGTACATTAACAAATTTTGTTCTATTTTCGTAATTTGAAATCCTTATAATACAGAACACTAATTGAAATAGCTAAAATATACATTTGGAAGTGGAGAATTGAATACTTTATAAGAAGTTCATATTGAAACAATTATGATCTGCATTCTGTTCTTATATTTGTAAAATCATATTTTGTCTGATTTTATACTAAGTACTTACGAAAGGCTCAGTTTTTGGTTCTATGTAGGAGTAATATTATTAAATATATTATTTGCACATACATACTACATATAATTACACTGTGTCTTCGGGGGCCGTGTAAAAATTTGGAGGGAAGGTAGAGAATATCATGAGAAGCAATAATTACATAGGAAAGCATGAGCGGAAACGTGACCCTAACAGGATACAGAGACACAAAGACAGAAGGCCACAACACAGAATGTGGTGTAAAACGCTTTATTACGCTAAAAGCAATAAATAAAAAATATGTGATAAAAGCATCACAAGAGGTGTTCGAAATTGCGGCTATTGGCATGTATGCACGCACAACACCTACGCGACACGGATTAGCGGACATGTTCGAAAATACCGGGCGTTTTACAGATAGTGATGATGATGAGTTTGTGTTTATGGCGAAGAGCATTTGCTATACTGCCCCAAACATTCAATAGTCTGTGGTCTGACGGGAAAGAAGAAAAGGAGAAATTGGATGACAAGATGGAGGGTCGAAAATAGAGAAGGATCACTGGGTACCCTGGGTCAGACACCCAAGTTTACCAAAGATAGTAAACCCTTTGGGAAAAGGAAAAGATCACTAGGTCCTCGGGATTGTGACACCCGCACCTACCTGTAAGAAGGTGAGCCCCTGAGAGGGGGTTTATTGATAGTAGTAGCACGATGAAGTACCGTGCCACCAGGTCCAAGCCGTAATTTATTGAGCGTTGGTTAGAATGCGGTGATGAAGTGAATATCCGCCAACTCCGGTGTTCGTATAACGATTTATATTCATCGCACGCCGTTCATGTCTGAAATGAGAAACCGTGTGTGCTTTTTCCGAACTTTTGAACTCGCATACAGCGCCAATTTATCACTTCTTTGTAATTGCTCCTCGTGATGTTTCTACCTCCTCCGCAAGTTTATACACGGCATCTGAGACACAATTCTGTACCTACATGTAAAATGTATAAAATCTTGAGACATTTATAGTTCTCATTATTCGAATAGATTAAATAATAATCTGAAAATAAAATTTGACAAAGATAGGAATTAAATATCCTCAGCCATTTTATTCATTTTCTGATTTTAAATAATAATCATAAAACCTAATACATGTAGTATAAATTTTATGGCGGTCTATTTTTCCTAAGTAATTTTTTCTTTGAATATGTTTTATAATTTTTAATTTTATATAATGCCGCGATAAGGAGCCAATTCGTAATAGCTTAAAATGCAAAAACTGAAATATTTTAAAAGGGAGAGAGAGTTTTATCTTATAAACTACGCTTTAAATGAATTCTTAATACAAAAAATAATTTGTCTCAAAAAGATAACTTTGTTTTCTCATAAAAGAGCCTATTTAGCAAAGTTCTCTTTCATCTTACCTGTGGACTTTCATCTCGATATAGTCGATGAAAAGGCCCAAAATCCCTTTATTTTCCTTTCTCCCCTGTGATGAATCGAAATGTCCTCTTTTCCCTCCCTTGGGGGCTGTATGAGTACTCAAAATAGTTTCCAAGCACGCCAAGCCATTACTGTGATGAGAGATCGTTAAGAGAAGTTGCTGCAACTCCTTCAGGTTCGGAAAAGAGGGCTGGATTAATGAAAGATGCCTTTAGTCCGTCCCAAGAGACATAGTTAAGGATAGTTAAAACTAAACAAGTACTTCTATTGTTAATTATAAACTTGTAAGATCATTTCCATTTAAAAGTTTGTGCTTAAGATTAGATTTTCTTTTCTTTGTGTATGGAATGGCTGGCTAGTAAAATAAAAAAAAAAAAAATTATGAATTTAAAACATTATGAATTCAATGATTTATTTGTAAAGGATTTACTTTCTTTCTTTAGATAGTAAATCATGTACAGAGTTTAACCTCTTTATAATTTCTAAGGGAAATATTTTTCCCTTATTTCAAAACTGGCGATTGTCTTATTTAATTATAACTCATTCGCATTTTTAATATACTTTTTATTAGCTTTACTCTGTATGTAAGGAAATTGTTGAATACATTTTTTACCTTTTAAAAGCCGATTAATTCGGAAATTCTCTGCACACTTGTTAAGTACTGATGGCACATAATAATTTTTGCTCCATTCTCCTGATTGTGACTATCAAGGATTAACATCTCTCATTCCCAGATTCATGGTACCTCCTCTTCATGTTGGTTGAAGTGGAATATATCACGTTCATTAATTTGATTCTCAGAGGATCCTGGAACGCAGCACGAGGGGGTGAAACAAGTGTATTTAATCGAAATGCATTACTTAAAAGATTTGAAAATACAGTAAAACCTCGACTTCAAATCTCACAGCCATTTTTGTTTGAGCACATCTCAAGCAGAACTGCCAATGCTCAGAGCTTCTGTGATGAAATTCGGTAAATGTAATTGAAAAAAGTTGTTGATCTTGGGCTAAAAGGG
This sequence comes from Trichonephila inaurata madagascariensis, assembly GCA_019973955.1. NCBI lineage: Eukaryota > Metazoa > Arthropoda > Arachnida > Araneae > Nephilidae > Trichonephila > Trichonephila inaurata. The sequence continues at coordinate 109,753 of BMAV01019655.1, forward strand.
CCAAATTCTAGAAGTGAATAAAGTGAGGATTGTCTGTTGAACTGCTGGATTCCTCTACACCAGCAGATGAATGTGGCATGGGGCATCTATACGGATTCAGAGAGGATGCGCTATTTGCAAGATTTATCTCAGTTCACTCAAAATACGCGGAGCTTATTTCAATCAAAATATAATTCAAGGCTTCCAAAACCGAAATGATTTATTTGTTATATTTGTAAAGGCGACTACATTCTTATCTTTAGAGGGCGTGTGGTAGTCAAAGCGTCTCGCCGGGTTAGATACAAATGAGCTTGTATAGAAATAAATGACTCGTAAGAGCAAGACATTTTTTGAAGAACTCTGACTCTTTTATTCACGGCCTTTATTACAGAAGATTGGATGACTGTTGGGAATTTGATGGAAGACTCCTTTTATTTTGCTGTATCCGACTACGTTCGAATCCAAAAATTTTGTAAAAAGCGTATAAAATGGGATAATATTTATGATATTTAGTGTCACTTATAGATCAGAATAATACGTATAAAATTGTTTTGCTAATAGTATTACAATAAAATTATTTAAGCATACTATTTTGACAAAAATTACCATAGAATGACTCCATTTCCTGTATTTATTCTTCCTTCTAGACGTTTCTTCTGCTTGAAGACGTTGTTCCATCTTAAGGCACTGACTACGTTCCTTGGAACTCGTAATTTGCAAAAAGCGTATAAAATGGATAATATTTCTATGCTTTTGTGTCAATTTAGATTAGAATATGTATATAAAATTGTTTTAAGAATACTACTACAATAAAAAATTATATTTGACAAAAAATTAAATATAGAATGACTCCATTTCCAAAATATTCTTCCTTCTAGACGTTTCTGTTTGAAGCAAGAAACTCCATTCTATGTATCCGACTACGTTCGAACTGGTGATTTCCTTGCAAAGCATATAAAATGGATAATATTTATGCTTTTAAATACTTAGATTAGAATATGTATATAAAATTGTTAATATTACTACAATAAAAATTATTTCTAAGTATTACCTTTCATTTTTACAAAAATGAAATACAGGCATGAATTATATCCATTTTCAAAATATTCTTCTTTAAAAAATGCTTCATTATAATAATAGTTTGTCAGTATATATAGCTCAGACTCTGTACAAGTAGCTCAACTAGAATTTTGAAATATATAACTTAGAAAAAAGGGTTTATCCATGTTTTACGACAATATTACAAATAGAGGGAGACATTTAAGAAAAACGTATTGATAATTATTTCAAAATGGTTGTAACTCTAAAAATAATGGGAATGTTTCAAAAATCATAGTTCAGCCTCTGTACAGAAGTCTGAGATATACACAGGCAAAATATTATTATAATAGAAGCATTTTTTACAAAAGGAGAACATTTTGAAAAATGGTTATTCTAAGTTAATTTTTTGCCGAAATATTGTATTTAAATAGTTTTTTTTTTTGTCAAAATGTCTTTAAAACAATTTTATACATGTATTCTAATTTAAGTGATAAGTGACACTAAATATCATGTAAATTTTCCCTTTATGCGCCTTTTTAAAATCACGGTTCCGAACGTAGTTGGATACCTTAAAGAACCAATTTTGCTGAACAGAAGAAAACTCAAGGTAGAGAGGACCTCGTGAAAAGCCCATTGTTTCATAATTTTGTGCAAAAATAAAGTATGTTTGAACAAATATAAAAACAAACACAAATGTCTAATAATGATAAATAATTCTACATGAATAATTCTATTCTATTTCTATGTAAAATTCCAAAAAACCACACTTTATGTTTTTTTCTCATAGTTTTTTTTTTTATTTCAAGTCTAAGCAAACTAAAATAAATAATTACATAGTAAAACTTACTCTTAGAAACCTTATGACGCTATAAAGGTTAAGATAATTATTAATTATTTAGATTAATTTTATTTTTGAACATGAGACAAATCGCTTTTAGTTTAGAATTAGTAGTTACTAATTTTTAATTTAAAAGGGAGGCTTAAAAGGTTTTTTTAAAATGAAAATATTGAAAAATTTAGGAATATAACAACAAAAATATATTTAAGAGTATAACTACTACATTTTTTTAAACGAAATGAGTTCACAATTTTTTTTTATGATGAGTGTACATAGGAAAAATACTTTTATGAAAATGTTTAAGTGTTACTGAAATAAAGAATTAATTTTGGTATTGCTTCTTCTTTTATTCAGCAACATAGAAATATAAAATAACAGACAAAAATGTTTAAGTGTTGCTGAAATAATGAAATAATTATGACATTTCTTTATTTTTCATTCCGCACACAACATAGATATATAAAAAAAATGGAAAACAAATATTTCTTACAGAGATATATTTTAGCAATAGAAAAAGTAAGTATTTTTAACTGATCTGATTACTAAACCAGAAACTCAGCAAAAACAGTTTTTCCAGGATAAATTTAAAACTGAACAGAATAAAAGTAAAGTTTCTTTCCTTGTTTTATTCCAAAAGAAACAACGTGATTTATGAGACTTCTTCTTCGTGATTAATTTACTTCTGAAATAAATTGACATTATTTCAGAATATAATATTCCCTCATTTAATTGAACGCATTATAAATTAGTCTTCTTTATGTAATCCAATGAACTGTCAAATGTTTCCGGCATAAAATATCACGCGGTTGTGCATCTCTTTGGAGTTTATTTATAGAATACGACGTGCGAGATATTGGATCTACCATTTCCTCGGTGATATTCTATCAGCATTGCGGATCCGATTAAAATATAATGATCTATCAAGCCAGTTCATTTGTATCTAACTTGACGAGACACTAATTGACACTCCCTCTAAAGATAAGAGATATGATCCTTTACAAATATAACAAATAAATCATTGGAGTTTCAGATCATGATTATATTTTAGGATTGAGAATATCAAACCCCCCCTGTTTAATGATATAAATTTTTCAATCCTCCGGATCAAGTGACTGTCCCTTGATCAATATCTATTTCATGAGACATATCAGTTCCCTGGCTGTCTTTTGCGTATAACATGAAAACATAACACAAGACGCCCCAGAGGACGTTGGTGTTTGGGGATTCGAGCAAATATCAGCCATGGTACTTTAAACACAATTTTATTACTTTTACTTAATCACACAACACAATTAAAGGGAGAGAATGCACTAAACGTAAAACCCGGCAGAGCAATCTCGCTTAGGATTCATTTAACTATCATATAAATAAACGCACTTATATGATGACTGGAGCGCTCTTGACTCCCTTGCTTGTATACTCTTTAGATAACTTGCATAACTATACGACCTCCGGTCGTAATCTTATTTACGTTTCTGTGTCCACTATCAACCATCATCGTCAGTGGTGTAATGAAGAATGTCAGGGCCCCCCTGCAATGTTAGGTTTGGGGCCCCAAGCCATATCTAACAAAGAACTGCAATAGGATAGGATTAGGATTAGGATTAGGATTAAGATAGGATAGGAATAGGAATAGGAATAGGTATTGGAATAGGGATAGGGATAGGGATAGGGATAGAATGGGATAGAAAAGGGATGGGATGGAAATAGGATTGATTTAAGATAGAAAGGATATTTAATTGATTGATTGAATATTAATTTCAAATGTTGCAAGAATTTTAGAATAGTATAGGATGGGATGGGATGGGTAGATAGTGTACTTGCTTGGTTTCAAATTTCCCACCGAAAAGTCACATGTTTGGGGGGGATGATGTTTTGTTATTATATAGCAATATTTACTGAAACTTATCAATTTTCAAATCAGCTGGGTGAGTTATTCTCGGAAATTTTGAAGCCAGTGAATCAATTTTTGTCCACTATACAGGGTGATTCATAAAGGAGTATACACTTTTCAGATGCTGTAAAACAGTACCAATCAAAGACAAGCACCATCTCAACTAACCGTAAGGTAGATGTACTCTTAAACTTTATGTCTCACCCCTGACGAAAGTGAGCATGCATGTCATGTGACTAGACAGCCAAAATGGCATCGTTTGCAGGGGAAAAGGCATTTGTGTTCTTGAATTTAGCAAAATGTCATGAAAGCCACCTTTTTGTATACGTTCACTCTTTGGTTGATGAGTTGCAAGACAACATTGACAACTTTATTCTCTAATTGGATGGTGCTCCACCACAATGATCGGCCAACGTTCGAGATTACATCAATGTACATCTCCCTCACCGATGGATTGGAAGAGTACAACAATAGGCCGGACTACAACAGGCCACTTTCTTCATGGCCCTCCAGAAGTTCTGATTTAACACTTTGGGTTTTCTTCCTGTGGAGCTAAGTAAGGGACAAAGCATTCGTCCTTCCCCTTCCTGTAGATCTAGTGAAGCTGACTCAATGTATCACAATTGCTATCTCAATTGACTTGATTCAGATATCTTAACATGCGTTTGGGGGAAATGTGTGACATTTGACTAAGAGATCACACATAAAACATCTGTGACTGTCTTTAACAAAACTTTTAATAATCCTATATAATTCTGTTACAGGTGACATATAATATCTTACATTGTTCTTGATTTATAGTGCATTGAAACTTAAGACTTCTTTATGAATCACCCTGTATTATACTTGAGAGCATAATTTCACTAACTGGTGAAGACAACTGAACAGCATTGCACAATCTGACGTACCTTTTTGTTCGTTTCAGCAGCTTTGTTCTGGCTATATACCGTAAAATCAGGCGTGTAATGCTCACTTTAACACAAAAAATATGATCGAAACTTACTGGTGCACGCTATACGCCGGGTATGAAAATGACAGCTTTAAAAATAAAAAAGAGATGAATATAAAAATAATCAGGCTTCTACATATATCGAAATACTGTTATTTAAAGAAATGACATACCTTATGAACTTAAGGTATCCGACTACGTTTGGAGCCGTGATTTTAAAAAGACGCATAAATGGATAATTTTCATGATATTTAGTGTCACTTAGATTAGAATACATGTATAAAATTGTTTTAAGGACACATTTTGACAAAAAAAATTATTTAAATACACTATTTCGGCAAAAAGTTAACTTAGAATACCCTTTTTTCAAAACGTTCTCCTTTTGTGAAAAATGCTTATATTACAATAATATTTTGCTTGTCTATAGCTCAGACCTCTGTACAGAGGCTCAACTAAGATTTTTGAAAAATTCACATTATTTTCAGAGTTACTACCATTTGAAATATAATTATCGGCGTTTTTTTCTTAAAATTTCTCCCTTCTGTTGTCATAAAACATGGATAAATCCCCTTCTAAGTTATATATTTCAAAAATTCTAGTTGAGACTCTGTACAGAAGTTTGAGCTGTATACTGGCAAAATATTATTATAATAGAAGGATTTTTCACAAAAGGAGAATAGTTTGAAAACGGGTCATTCTATGTACATTTTTGTAAAAATGTTACTTAAATATTTTTTATTGTAATGTATTCTTAAAATAATTTATATACTTTTTAATCTAATCACAAATATAATAAATATTATCCATTTATACGCTTTTGAAAATCTCTTTTCCAAAGTAGTCGGATATTTTAAAGGGGTAGTGTTCTAAAAGTATATTTATTTGTTCAGAAACTTGGAAAAACTAAGAAAAATGTTTTAAAAAAACATAAGAGCATTGTTACTACTTTTTCGGGTTTTTTTAAAAAAAAGGGTTGAGCGTTATAGGGGAATAAAAGAAAAAATCAAAAAAATACAGCTCAAAAGTAAGGTTACGCGCGTTTACACCAAATTTTTATGGTAGGGGGGAAATAAAACAGAATCCAAGGACTGTGAAAAATACCTTAAGGAAAAGACATGAAATAACCAGACAATCACGGAAAATCAATACATTTAATCAACATAGTTCAAGATCCTACTGAAATTTAATTGGTAAAAAATTTTAAAATTTTTTTTTTGAGTTTCTAAAAAGACCATAATTTTGTTTCATCTTGATGTAAATATTATTTTTCCATGTATTAATTTTTCCCGTCAAAAATTTAAATTTTTTTAAATAAGTTTTCAAAACAATATATCTGGTACCTTAAATTAAATTTTGCAACTCTTTGAGTAAAAATTAATGTCTCATTTATTATTCAAAGAGTTATCGCCCTTTGTAATAGTTTTTAAAGAAATTTTATTTCCTTAAATATATTTTTTTTTGGTATTATGTTATGTTACAGAAAACTATTATTAAAACCCGTGTTAATTTTTCGTTACATTTAATCTTTTAACTATTAAAAGTAATTTTTATTATAAAATTACAGTTTCATTTTGAAAAAATACTTAAAATGTTTTTCTAAAAAAGTTTACCATTTTTTGAAACCAGTGTCATTTATTATTTAGTTATAGTTTGCCAGTTTTGTCGTACTATCTTCATAAATTATATATTGCTGACGCTTCTGTATAATAATTTTTCACTAAATTTCAAACTAGACTCAATAAATAATGAATGAAATATATATTTCTCAATATTTAATCGAAGGGTATACAAAAAGTATGTTTTTTTATTTGTAATCTTTTTATGTATGCATTTAATCAACTTACAAATATATTTGTCTTCCTTAAACTTTTCTTCAAGTATTGATCAGACGGTGAGTCAATCTAGTAATTTCTTCCATGATAACATAATCGCATTACTCCGGTGTATAGCGCGCATTTTTATTTTGCATTTCTTAATTTTTAGACGTACTCGTCAAATAACGCGCGTCTTCTTTTTTTTAACAAAGAAACCCGAAATGTACACATACAATGCTCTTAGCTTTTAAAGTCATTTACTCAGTGTATTAAACCAGGTTTGGAAAATACAACCCTGACTATGTTTGGTAATAGTCCGTAATATTAACGTAGATGAAATATCAACGAAAGGCCCCCTTTCTGTCCTTCGAAATATACCTCCATAACTATGCACCGCTGAGTCTTTTTACATGTCTTGAAACTTTTTTAAAGGGGTCTTTTGGGGGGGAGCCCAAAAACATCTTCACGTTTCGTTGGATGTTAGGAATATGAATATTATTAATAATTCTAACACGTTTTTCTCATCCCTAAATTCAGAGTAACTTATTTTCGCACGGATTCATGGTTAACCCTCAGTTCATCAGCTATCATACACACAGTTAATTGACGATCTTTAGTAATTATTTTCCTCACTTTCTCAATATTTTCGTCACTGGCGAAGGTCACCAGTCTTCCCTAGGGGAGTTGGCAGAAACACTTCCCGCATAAGTTTTTTTGGGGGTTTCCGCTTAAAACAAAATTTAAAAAGGATCGTTTTTTTTGTTTCATTTAAAAGCCAAGACAAAAAACCCATTGGGAAAACAATCCTACACGGAACACAAACGAGTCTGAACTGAACAATGGTGGGGAAAGATAGTCAACACCTGCCGATACGCATGTGCAGGGTTTTGTTTCGCCAGAGTTGTCAGATCGGCCGTTCTGACTTCTTTCACCCTTTATTGTCAGAGGTTTATATACGGGGATATTCAAAAACTAAAACCTTAAAACGCAAGAAAGAAGGTGTTTGAAGGTATATGGAAAGGGGAAAAAATTTTACCCAAAAGGGTCTAAAAAGGCGCCAGTCAGAAATAATGAGTGAGTGGATAATAAATAATAAATGCATGGAAGGAGAGATTAAACCTGACATAGTTTAAAAGTCGTTTAAAAATTTAATATATCTAACAGTCTAGATAAAAAAAAAAGATGCTTATTTGTTTATGGATCAGAGTAACAGTGATGGTGAAGAAGAAACAGAATTCGATAATTTGTCTGAAGATATAATAAGCTTTTCATTTTATCTAATAATGAAAAGTCACATAAGGTACATATTTCCTGTAAATAAACAGTATCTATACAGTGGAGTTTCCATATTACGAACCTCTATATTGCGAATTGTTCTAATGGAATTTTTTTCCCGGGAAACCAAGAACATTTCATGTTTTTCCCTTGAAAAAAAAAACCCAAAAAAAGCGAAGTGCTTTTTTATATAATGGGGCTTTTTTGGTTGTGTTTAAATTTTTTTTTTTTTCTTTTATTTTGTAGTATTTTTTGGAAATTTCTTTTTTCCCCTTTTAACACTTTTTATAGTGATCAAAAAATCTTGAACTGGTTTTATTGGGTTTGCCTAACTCGCCAACAGAAATTTTAAATTCTGGACGTTTCAATCCAAGTAGTGAAAACCCTTTAAACCCCTTGCCCAATTGACTAGAAACACCTTCGATACCCCCTTTCACCCTCAGTGGAATTGTATCGTGTCCCCGTGTCTTTGAAAAATTTCCGTTCATTTGTAGTGTTGACCCAGTCGAAAATTGGAAAACCTTCTTTTCCCTGATAGCTCGTAAGTGTTTGACATGAAAAAATTTTTTTAAATTTTTCAGGAAGAGATAAAGGGGAGCCGGACATTTTTTTTAAAAATTTGGTATTCCCCAAACAGCTTATCAACTATTAAAAGAAATCGAGAAAAAACTTCAAAATTAGGGTTCATCACATTTTTTGTTCAAAACGAAAAAGAACTTTAACCCCATGAAGATGTCGACGGGGGCATTTTTTTTGGAAGTGGATACCCCCAACGCGAGATAAAAAATGTTCCAATCTCTAGATTTTTTCGAATAGAAAAACTCTTAAATTTTTAAAAGGTTTTGGGGATAAAAACCAATTTCTAGGTAGAAAATGGACGACTAGAAAAATTTAAGAAAAGACCCCGGAAAAATACACTTGAAGGTTTTCCCCGGTGTTGAAAAAAGATGGGGGGAAAAAACCTTTTTTTTAAAAACAAAAAAACTCAAAACAAAACTAATAGATTTTATGAGTAATTAAAATTTAAAGGGGATGCATGTGGCAATCTATGTTTAGATTTCTTAGTTATAAAAAAAATGTATGTGTTTAAAATTTCTTTAGGGGTTTTTAAAATTTGAAAACGTCCTTAAAAATTCATTAATTTTAATGCTAAGTTATTTTTTTTTTATTAATTTTAAAATCGTAAATCCTTGACACTTTTTTTTTTTTTTGGGGTTTTTTTTTCAAATTTTTTTTTCACTTTTGATTTTAAGATATATAATACAAATAGATAATTTAAATTTACAAAAGGTTTGGAAATTACTTTTTTTTAATACATTGGGGTTTTTGAATTTTTAAAATTTTGGTTTTTTTGGTTTATAAAGTATACTGAAAGATTTGGGGTGAATTTAATAACTAATTTTCCATATAAAAGAACTTTTTTTTTTGAGATTTAGAGACTTTGTTAAATAGAAGTCTGACTGTTTACATGAAGAAATCAAATTCATTTCATTTTTTAAAGTTTCTTTTTTAATTCCTACTATTAGCTCCTTTTTTCTATATATTTATTTATTTATATATTTTATATTTATTTATTTATCTTGGTGGGGAAATTTTTAATCGTTTTATAAAATACATTTTAAAACCCTTTTAATTGAGCTGAAAATTTTTTAAAACAGGATCATTTTTTGGGTGACAATACAATAATTTTAAGGGTAATTAATAAAAATTAAGAAATTAAAAAAATTTAATTTTAAAAAAATTACAAAAAAACACAGACAAGTTGGGGGGCTTTTGGGGACCCTTTTTGGGGCTTTTTGTCAAAAAAATTGAAAAAGGTTTTTTTTTCACGGTTAAAACATTCCCGTTAGACTGAAATTAAAAGGACAATACGATACTTTAATGATAATTAAAAAACTAATTACACTTAATGTTGTGATTCTGTCTTATGTATATAAAATTTATATTAATTGTAACTATTTAATAAAAAAATAGCTAAAATAAAATTTTTTTGTTGTTGATCTAAGTAGGAATTTGACTTAAAAAAATATGTTTTATATTACTTGTTTTTAAAACTATCCTTTTCATCATATTTAGCGTAAAAGCACCCTAATTTTCCCCGATCTTTTTTTTTGGGGTTTTGGTTTTGCGTTATACAGTAATTATTGCAATAGAAATAATAATACACTGAATATAACTATTCTCTTTAAAAACAAACAATTGTTACTATACGATCTTTCATATTCTACTTTCTTTGCACAAAAGAGATTTATTTTTAAAAAGTAAAAACTATTCTTTTCTTAACCCCTTTTTTTATCCCAAAAAAATTTAAATTTCTTTTCTTTTTCCATTGGGTTTTTAAAAAGTAACAAAACAACAAAAAGAACTTTTCCTAAAATTGGGGAAAACGTTCTTTGGGTAAAAATTTTTTTTTAAACTTTGTCGTCAAGTATTTATTCGGGGTTTAAATTCCCGTTGGGGGAATGATTACCCCTCAAAAAGGGGAGTCAAATAATTTTATTAAACTTTTTTTTATTTTTCTTAGCTTTTTTTTTCCCCAATTACAAAATTTTCTTTTTTGAAATGAAAATAAATTATTCAAAATTTGTAGAAAGAAAATTGTAAGAAGGGAAATAAAAAACCCTTAGCCCAAAAAAACCTTTTTCAGTTTTGGAAAATTTATCACACATTTGTGAGTATAATTTAGTGTTATATTAAGTTAAAAACAAAGTTTTAATTATGATAAAGTGCTCTAGGAGAGGAGTAGATTTTCAGAGGAATGAGCAATATGTATATCTACTAATATCTCAAAAAACATTAACTAAGTTCTCGAGAAAAAAAATTACTTAGGCGCAATTTGGAGCTCAGCCAATTGTTTTTAGTTTGAATGTATATTACTATTTTATAACTTTATTTTCTTATCATATATTTAAAGAAAAATTAATTTATTTTACGCAATTTTTTTTGATTTTAAAAAAAGAACAAAAAAATGTTCTTATAATTGGGTCTTAAAGTATTAAGGGTTAAAACTTTTCAAAAAATTATCTCGTAATTTTCAGATTTTATTATTTTCCTTTGATCTCTTACTAGCGATAACAAGAAACTCTGTTGAATTAAATTTAATTCTAAAA
>BMAV01019656.1:0-10973 GCA_019973955.1 Trichonephila inaurata madagascariensis
TTTTAAAAATTTTTTTCCCAGTTACGGGTATTCTATTTTTCCCTTTTGATCTAATCCGCCAAACCATCGATCACGAGCTGCGGGTAAATTTTCTGTAGATCACGTTAACGCTCCGGTTGTCTAGCCAACATTCCTCCATTACATCAGATTTTAGAAGTGAATTCAACAAACGTCGCCAAGGTTTCAAAAGGCTTTAAATTGCTTCACAGTTTGTGCAATCGTCTTTTGTAGAGATGAACGCTGAAGAGTTTTTTACTTGTGTCATGGAGCATTTTGGTTTTCAAGAAGACAAGGCAGCAGTGGAGTTGGAACTGATTGATTTTTAAAAGGCTGGGAAATAGCTCTTTCTTCATGCTCTGAAGATATTTGGTCTCCTGTTCTTACAGAGACCAAATATCTCTTCCAATTTTGGCCCAGATTTGAAGGTATTATTCAGCTATAAATATCGTGTGAGATTTCATTTTCTATTATGAAATTTATAAAAAAATAAGTCCAGAAACAAACTCTCACTGATGAACACTTGAAGAGCTGTATTCGAATGGCAACCACTACCTACTCTCTCTCTCCCAACATTAAAAATACTTGTTGATGACAGAAAAAAAAGAGTCCCATCCTTTCTTATAAAAGTTAATAAGTCTCATAATTTTTTTTCAATTATACATTTGTTATTTAATCCTATACGTCAATTTGTTTTCGCACAGTTTAATTTCAGCTTCTTTCTGTTACATGCAATTTAATTAAAATTGATTTCATATTTTACAAATTTTTAGGTTTATAAACACCAAGTACAAGTTTTTAATTTTGTTTGTATAAAGACACGTTCCATTACTTACGCAGAAATATTCATATAAATTTAAATATTATTTTTGATTACGTAAAAATTCAATTGCTAGAATTTATAGCATAAAAAATGAAACGCGTTCTTGTAAATAAGTACTAAATTCTTAAAATATACCTATTTGTCCTAAATTTAATTTAAAAAACAATTTTTAAACATAGTCTTAAAATTTAAAAGAAAAGAAAAAATGTAATCCAACTTTATTTATCACATTAGTTTTAAATAATTATTTTTATATATATATTACTTTTTAAACTTCATAGTTTTATTAAAATTTTTATTGGTTCTGCAACTAGCTTGTTCTTTTTCTGACCTTCTAAATTGCTGTCACATCCCTGCTTTAGACATTGCATAAAATATAGAAAAAAAGCCCTATACTTTATTTATAATAAATAAAAAAATATTTTTATGTGCTTATGGTTTTTTTTAATTCTCAGTATTTAAACTACAAAAGAAATGTCATTATTTGCGAAAAAAAAATGAACGAGAAAGGTATATTCCCTCCCCCTCTTCTTCAAACTAATAAAAGAATAAATAATTGTAGGGGTTTTTAAAGAAAGTATTACAAACAAAAATAAAATATTTGTTAGCTTAGTACATTTCCCCGCAGACTTATATATAAGAATTCTTAATATCTTTTAAAGAAGTATTATTCTTTTTTTTATAAAAAAAAGGAAGTAGAAAATGACTGTTTCTATTGTCTATTTGAAATTCTCATGCGTCTCCGGTTGATTTATCATTGCTCGTATTGTTCTGTAAGAAAAAAAAGTATTTCGCCAAGATAATTCCTTTTTATTCGTTTCAATTTTAAAAACTTGGATATTTTTTTCTTTGTTCTCTCTCTTACTTTTTTCTTAGTGTATTTCTTTTAATTTTGTATCTTTTTAGTTATTAAGGAAAAACACATTAATTCTGAAATCAGCTATCCTATTTGTTTGTATAATTAATTCGAAATTATCTTTCCTGCGTATTGAAAAAATAATTTCTTATACAAAATTATCATTAACATATAATTTCTTTTGAATGACAGATTTACCTTTTTCCAATTAACTTGTGGTCACGGGGAAGTTATGACAATTTCATATCTTTTATAAATTCTGAGGATTTGAAAATTATTTCTTTTATAGTTCAACGATTTCAAACGATTCATATACTGTTGAACTGATTTTTTCTAATACAGCTAGAAAGTCAACGTTTGCAACATTTTTAACCATTAATGATCTCAAACAATGTGTGTGTTCAATGGGAAAATCAAACACTCACCTTGACTAGAAAATCCGTTAAGACCTCTGGTTCTCAACGAAGAGTGGTAGGTTGATACTTTGAACTTTGAAACATTCTTATAATTACCAGAATCCTTTTTTTGATTTCCTACATAAGAATAATCTTTTTTTTTTCAATTATTTTCGCTTGCGCTCCTCCTCTCTTGATTACTCGCTAAAGTTGAGTGGAAGTGTTCTGTGAATGTCTTATATAATATTTACAGAAAAGACAAACTTCACTGGAAAGAAGTGGCACGAAATTTTGCCAAAAAAAACACAAGCCTAAAAGTTTTCAATTCAAAATTAAGCGTACGGACACGATTTTGACTAGAGTCGACAAAAACGAAGTACCGTAATGCACCCGAATCACGCGGTTCATTTAATTCACTCTTCAGCAAAACACGCCTAAAGAAGTTATCACTTCAAAAAGGAGTACATTCTCTTTCAAAGTTAGATCCTCAACCTCTTGTTCTTCAACTTTTTTTGGAGACCTGGAGCATCCTTTAAAGAAAATAATTTTTCAATATACACGTCAGAAAAGATCTTCAAAGAATGATAAAAAAATTAAGAGTATTTAATAGAAGTAAAAAAACAAAATTTTAGTATTATAGAGTCATAAGCAGAGAAATATATAGAGTTATGTTCGTTGAGTATGTCACGAAGTAAGCAATCAAGTTTCAATTTTCCAAAACTTCTAATTTAGTTTTTCGTTAAGTAAAAACGATAAAGCGATTCTAATATAATTACGTTCATACATATTTATATTTCATATGATAAAGATATTCATTTATTCAATAAATCTTTTCATTTCAATGCCTCAATTCTTAGTGGGCTGCGGTAACAAAGTGGTCAGGTATCGGATCATGGCAGGCATGCCATGATTCGGCAGTACGCAAGAACCCGCCGTGTAGGGAGCGATGCACGTTAAATCTGCCTGGACTTCAAACGTCTCCCGTTAGTGAGGTGTGGTAGTTAAGAGGGGGAGTGCCAGCTCGGGTGTCGTTCAAGTCACTTGGCCAGGTTTAAAATTACGAGGCTCATCGCCAACCCTCATTAGTAGCTGAACAGTGCTACATTAATATTCACTCCTCAATTTTTAGTTACAAAAAATAAAATAAATCTTGAACTCACACCCTGAGTCCTTTTTCTTGGAAACATCAATAAATTACATATCAGCCTTACTCCTTTCAAACTTCTATAGCAACATCTTCAATCGCCAGTTTGTTGTTTTTCCTGTGCATTTTCCCCTGGGGAGTATATCAAAATCAGGCTCGCAATCACATTTGTCAAAACAGAAGCTCCACAATTCAGTCCGATAAGGCAATCGATTTTTGAATGAAACAAATATTCTAGTCGGAGATACATGGTGAACTGAAAAAAGAATTGTCCCTTGCAAAATACCAGGCATTGAGAAGAGTTATGCCACACAAAATCTAGTTTTGTACTCTTTTGCGCATGTTTTACATTTAAAAAAGAAAAGGAAGCTTTTGTTTTTATAAAAGTATTAAAATAATGGATTTCTTTAGCCTTAGTAATGATATGAACAGATAGCAGGACATACACATAAATTAAATAAATAAAACCGGAAGAAATATAAACAATATTTTATCTTTGAAATTTGGAACTTTGGTCGTCAATAACGAAGAGGACACCTGAGCTGACACCCACTCTCCAAATTTCCACATCCTGCCATTGAGATAATTTAGAGCAGGGATGGCCATTAAGACAATCACGATCGACCAGTGGACCACTAAGACATTTGGGGCGCCTTTATTAAGACTTAAAACGTGCATATACTAATTGAAACATATTTATAGAACACCGACGCCAGCTAGACTGGAGAATCGGTTTTTTACAGTCGATGCGACTGTGTTTGCTTAAGGAAATGATTCGATAAATATGTAGACAACACATGCACCTTCACTGGAAGTGAACAATAACGCTTAACGCGTTCACTGCCATGCTGTAGGGGAATAAAAGCGTCCATATGCCAGGAGTATAAATACATTTTCCCCACTCACCGACTGAAGGAGAGAATAAATGCTGATGATTAGCTTTTCTCGTGAAAGCCCGGAATTGGCCATTATGACATCATTTTATAACTGGTGCTTTCACGTGATTGGGTTCTCGTCTTGGCATTATAACTTCCATGGCGTGTAACTCAGCATCGAACAAATTATGTGCATACTGTGACGTCTCTCGCGTCTTTCTGATTAACATGACTCCTATGTTCTTTGACGGCCACGATTAATGGCAAAACTTTGCAACAATACCAAGAAGAGAAACGGATCGAATATGTAAATGAGATATACTATAAAAGGATATCGTGGCAAGCTTAGATATAAGGGTGGCAAACCTAGATAGAGCGATAGCATAATAAAGCGTAGCAGGCTCAGAGGTTGTAGTGTGGAATCATTCTGATCAATAGCGTGACAAAGCTTAGTGTGAAATCTTGCGGACCAAGAATAAGCAGTCAAGAATTAGCTGCATTGCGGATCAAGAATCTTCATAGATAAAGTTATAGATTATATTCTCTGGAGTCAAGGGACAAAACTGGAAAAGGTAATATTAGATATAAGTAATTAGATAACAGGATTATTTAGGATAGTGAGTTGAGGATCTAATTGCGTGATCCTGACAAATACGTGATTTAATTTGGGCTCGACTCTCACTCTGAGTAATAATTGTCAAATTAGAATTTAAGTATTATAAGTTACTCTTAATAAAGTTGTATTAAGGTATGTCTCATCATTTTGATAATCCACACCCCTCTAGCTTACGCGGAACCGGTAAGACATGGTCATCACAGAATGGCTATGTCTCAATGGCATGAACATCTATAATTCTGGGTTAGGTAATGTAGGTGGAAATACAATTCTACCTGAAATGTACTTTTCAGGGTCGGAGAATATTTACTGAGTTTATCGAGTGCATCGATAACAATATTCAGTTACTTGAAAATCAAGTAATCTGTCATGTGCTTATAAAAGTCATCTCAGGGGAAAGGGGCTCAAGATTGGTATTCGATATTTGGTTCACCGTTGTTGGTACAAAATACAGCCACGGATTTTGCGCAGCTCAAAGCTGAATTGAAAGCTTTTCCCCGCGATCAAAATAAAAAGTCAGGTTTTATGCATCACAACAGGGAAGAAATCAGGCGACTGATTTTGTATATAGATTACTAAAAATAGAGAAGTTTAGAATTAGGAATGTCCCAAGCAGACTTGGTGGCGGATCATATTTTAGTTCGACTCGAACCACAGGTACACAGGACTACGTGGAAGTCGAAATCACAAAATACGATACAACTTTTGAAGTCCTGAGGCTAAATTCGAAGAGATGATGCTTACCAGAGTACAAAAGGGGTTATCAGAACCATAATATAGAAGGAACGAGGTCAAAATGCGCATAGGATGCTAATTTTGAAAGCTAATGGTAGAAACTGGAGAATTCGGAAATAAGAAGAATTGAACCAAATAACAGAAATGAGTTTTACGAGAATAGCCGTCAAAATAATAGAGGGGTTCGAGAGGAATAGGTTTAATAATAATGATCAAAGATTCGGCAACGGGGTTTACTCATTTCGAAATGAGCGAAATGATAATTTTAATATAGGGGACCGTGAAATAAGGGTTCGGTATTAATTTCAATCGAGGCGATAGGACGCAAAGGGGACGATTAAATATTGTAAAGGTTAATGATCAACCTCAAGGGTGTCGACAAAGAGAACAATTAGACTTTCTCCAATATGTATAGCACCCGTAGAACTTCCACATTACCACATATTATTAAATAACACATTTTTTGAAAGCGCTATGGGACACCGGAGCAGATAAATCTTTTATATCGGAAGAAGTATGTAGAAAATATTTTTCTATAAACAAATAAAAATCGCAATTGGTAATAACAGCACAGGGTGCGGAAATGCCAAAACAATGAAGGATCGTAGAATTAAAAATTCACATCGAACAATTCGAAGAAAGAAATTGGGTCATTCGTATTATTTGAAAAGATTTAGAATACCCATGTATTCACAGGTATAGATTTCATAAAAGCGTCAAAAAATCGTATTAGATTTTGATCAGAAATCGTTAAATTCAAATACACTGGTTGAAGATAATAAGGTAAATAAAAGGGAAATTTCACGCTAATGGGTCAAATGAGAGTTAAACATGGTGGCTACACTTTTGCGAAAACCGGAATAATACAATTGGTGATAAAATTAATTGCCGCCAATCAAAGATTTGGTACTTACTTCGCGAGAACAATTAATAGAGAACAGAAAATGACCCAGGGTAGGTCATATATAGATATTTAGAAACCGGAAGAAGATAACTCGGTTAATGCAACGATATGTGAGAATTGGTCCAGATTTCCGTTTAATTGAAGGATTGTTATTTTAGCGCAGCAACTCATTGTAATGCTTTAACTTTCCCAAAAATTTTTAAAGGGAATGAAATAATGAAATTTCGACAACCAAAGGGGAAGCGGAATTTAAAACGTATCAAAAAAAATTCGGGACGTTTGTTATTTCCGTACATAAAAAATTTATTGATCAATATGCCCCCATGCCATATGTGCCAAGTTAAAAAAAAAAGGGCCCCACTGGTCGGTTAAACAAATTTATCGAATTACCCGAATGAGATATGCAGATTTATTAGGCCCGTACCCTATATCGAGAAAAAGACGTAACCGCTATATTTTTAAAACCGATCATTTCAGCAAATGGGCTGAAATTATACCTCTAAAAGGCCTACCCCGTATAATAGGGTTTTTTTGATAACTTTATATCGCTTTTGGGGGCCCCAAAAAAATTAATGGATAATGGTCCCAATTTATACCCGGGATTTTGAGCACTTAAGAAAAAGTTACAAAAGGCAGGAAGACTGTGCATATCGACCACAAGCAAATCACTGAAAGAGTTAATCGAGATATAGTGCAAATGATTGCAAATTCGAAAGATCAACATGATACTTGGGATCAATTTTACGTGAGTTTGCTTACGCTATTCGTACAGCGGTGAAGAAAACAACGGGAAAAAACACGCGAGTTATTTTAGGTAAAAAAAGATTACACCATTTAAAAAACTAGTTATGATATGGGAAAAGCTCAAATTCAAAATTCAAGATTACAGAAAAGCTTTAAAGAAGCTAACTAAGTACAAATTAAACAAAAAAGGGGGGAAAAAATATTATAATAGATAGAAAGGACATAAAAAAAAAAGGTAAATGTTTGGGGTTTTATTAAAACACACCCTGTAAGTTCACTGCTAACAAAGTAGGGCAAATTTAAAAAAAAATTTGAGGGACCTTATAGAGTTTTGGGAAGTTGGGAACTTTAACAATATTGTAATAGGGAAATCGGGAAAAAAAGATTAACAGTTCGTAGATCAAATAAGAATATATCGTCATGGGAAATGGACGAGGTCGAAGGGGAAACATATCCCAAATGTATAAAGACAAGTCGGAAACCGTACTTGGGAAAAAGTACACCAAGGATTAAATGAGTCACAATAGGGGAAAGAAAAATCTGCGGTGAAACGTAGGTTAGAGGCAAAAGGGGTCCCAATCAAATCAATAAAAAAATACAGAAAACCCATAAAACAAATCACTGGTCAGATCACTACCTAGTTCGAGGGAAAAAAAAATAAAAAAAAAGGTTTAAATATAACCAAGAATAAAAAAGATCAGGTTTCCGGGACCACAAAGAAAAGTGGCAAAAAAAAGGGAATAATTTATAATAATAGACAAATGTCATCTATACTTTTTCCCAGAGATAAAAAAAAAGAGCAGGGAAACAACTGAAGTTCCATTTGAAAAGACTTATAATCTAAGGCCACGACGGAGAACAGAAGAACCACGACCACCAAGAACAAAATTGGGAAAGGGAAGGAAAGGACGACAAAAAGAGTACAAGCCTTACAACAAGAAATTTCCCGTACAAACAAGGAATGAAGAGTGATGACACCTCATCGTTGAACGTGAACGTGGAACCCAATATAAAAATCAGGTTGTATTGTTTCATTTTTATGATCTTCCAACAAGTGGCGGAAGAATTATTCAAAAAGGAAGTCTCGGCGGTGCAAAGTTATAACCCAAATCAAAATACAATGAGTGTTCATTTAAAATTTTAACTTTTGACTTGTTAAAAAATTTTTTTTTGAAAAAAACATTTGTATTCACACATTTGTTTATTCGATGTATGACTCGTGAGATGCGAAAATTCCTTTGGTTATTTGTTATAATGGGTTTTTGAAAAAAGTTTTGTAATTGTATAATATTGTTTTAAAGTTGTTGTATTGTTAGATTAGAGGCATCGGTTTAGGAAACGCGGCGTAGTCAAAGGGACTAACTTAAAAAGGGGCCCCGGTCAATTTTTTGTTGAAACCAGATGTGGGGGTGGGGGAAAAAAAATTTATTGTGATATATAAAAAAATAAATTTAAAATTGATTAATATTATGGAAATAGATACTCAAATAATTTCATTTCAGGGGGAAATGACCCGAAAATCTTGAAAAGTAAAAAATTCAATGTGTTTAGGTTTTTAAGAAAGGAGCAGAAGTACCAGCTCCATATGAAGTGTTAGATTGGGCTGCGCCCCGAATGGAGTTTTGGTATAAATATTTTTAAAAAAGAAATTGTAAAGGGAAATAGGCACAAATTAAACAGTAATTATTAATGTTGGCCCAGTTTTGGAGTAAAAATTTATTTCACGAGTTTAAAATTAAATTGAATATTAAAATTCAAGATGAAAAGAAAAAAAGTCAAATAAATTTTAAATTATAAAAATTAAAATTTAAAATTAAAATTGAATGAAAAATTAAAATCAAGATAAAATTGGGAAAATTTTGTAAAATTTAAGATTAAAAAATTTCAATGAAAATTAAAGTCAAGATAGATATTGGGAAAATTTTAAAATTAAAAAATTTTAAAATTAAAAATTTAAATAAAAATCAGAAAGGAAAAATTTAGAAATAAAATTTTAAAACGTAATTTATTTAAGGGCTAAACCCTTAAGAAATCACGTTTTTCTTTTGGGGGTTGTGACGTTCTCGCTTTCTGATTAACATGACTCTATGTTCTTTGACGGCCAGATTAATGGCAAAACTTTTTCCCAACCCCAAAACCAAAAAGAGAAAAGGGTCGAATATGTAAATGAATATACTATAAAAGGAATCGTCAAGCTTAGATAAAGGGTGGAAACCAGATGAGCGATAATAAAAAAGCGTAGCAGGGTCAGAGGTTTATTGGAATCATTCTGATCAATAGCGTGACAAAAGCTTGGTGAAATCTTGCGGGCCCAAAAATAAGCAGTCAAGAATTATGCACGGATCAAGAATCTTCATAGATAAAGTTATAGATTATATTCTCAGGGCAAGGGGCCCAAAAATGGAAAAGGTAATATTAGATATAAGTAATTTGATAACAGGATTATTTAGGGTAATTGAGATTGAGGATCTAATTGCGTGATCTGACTTAAATACGTGTTTTTTGGGGCTCGACTCTCCTCTTTAATTGTAAAATTAAATTTGTTTATAAGTTACTCTTAAAAAAAGGTATTAAAATTATGTCTCATCATTTTGATAATCCCACACCTCTACACGAACCGGTAAGACATGGTCACCCCAAAGAATGGCTATGTCTCAATACGTCAGTTTCAGATTTATCGACAAACGCTCTCTAACGTTGAACACCTTCACTCCCACAGCAGCAGTTTTATGTTATTCAAGAATAGTAATCTGCAATTTTAAAAGTGGTTTAAAATGTCAAAAAAAGGGAAAGGGAAAAAGAAAATATATGTTTTTTAATACAGAATAGTCATACCTACACGAACGGGCCCCAAACACCTTAAAAACATTAGAATACCCCGCCCCCGAAAGGTCCTCCCCTGAGTTAGAACCTCAATTTTGTTAAGCCATGCATCTATTCTTCTCCCGGGGGTCTTTGGGGGGCATCAGGGCTCAAACCTTCAACTAATAGGAAAAAAAAAAACCGAAAATGGTCAGCATCATAACAGGAAAGGCCCATATCTTTTAAAATTTAGTGCTTCTCAAACTTTTGATCCGACCCAATTTTTTTCATAAATTTTTTTCGCCCCCCCCCAAACAATAACAATATATTGAATTCAATAATAATAATGTACTTCGACGTAAATCTACAATACAATTTAATTAAAAAGTACAAAAATAAAGATTAAAATTTTCATTTTTTTAATTTTATATTCGACAAGCCTATGGAGTCACTAATTTTTAAACTTTTTAGCGGTTTTTTAAATTAAATTCTACTTCGTACCATACATTTATATAAAATATTTTTATCGGTGTAAATGCATTTTACTTATTATATGGAAGGGTTTTGCCCCTTTACATAAATTAATGTTTTTTTGTTTTTTTTTGTGTTTGATACCCCTCCCTAGATGGTTTGTCACGCCCCTAGGGGGCGCACCCCATTTGAAACCCTTTTAATTGGAAAATGTATTCTATCAAAAGCAAGGGCAGCGTGGGCCCGACTTGAATGAACCTATAAGCGAGAATATTTTTAAGATCAAAAAATTTCTTTTTATTAAAAAAAACCAAAAAAAAACATTTTAAGACCGAGAATTCCCGGGTTTCACAAAATAGTATAGTTTTTTTCATTATGAAATTATTTTATTAATAAGGTTTACCAGGAGCACCATGATTTATATTATGGGAAAATTCTATACTAACTATGAATTTGCGAGCAACGCTAATAGGACACAAAAACAAATACATAAATAAATAAATAATAGATTTAGATATTTGATACCACTCATGTTCCCATGATTGGGTTCCTTAACTACCCCTTTTCAAAAGAAAATTTTTTCATTAAGCCTAAAATCATAAAAAAACAAA
>BMAV01019657.1:0-10251 GCA_019973955.1 Trichonephila inaurata madagascariensis
CAAAAAACAGTCAGTTTTTAAGAAATGCTTATTTTAAAACAGTTACAGATTTCAGAAACGGAACCAGATTTAGATTTCTGGTCAAATTTCGTTTAAATGGGTCACTTTGGTAAATTTCTAGGTTAAAAAAAATAGTGGTGGACATGTCACTGAAACAGTCAATGACCACTATACTTTTTGAACTAATTGGAATTTCGACAAGCGCCATACATATTCGTGATCAGCGTTGAATTCTGTGCAAGAAAAACTAAGTTTGGTGAGAAGTGGCCGGTTTTTTAAAATCGGTCGGTAAGTTGGCTTTCAAGCCAAATAGGTCGGTTTTTTCAAGAAATGCCTCATTTTTAAGAAACAGTTACAGGAATTTTGTGAAACGGAGACCAGATTTAGATTCCTGGTCAAATTTCGAGTGAAATGGGTCACTTTGGTAAGTTTCTAGGTTAAAAAAAAATAGTGGTGGGCATGTCACTGAAAAACACTATTGAATGAGGGGACGAATTTCAAAGAAACAGTTGGGCATAACTTTTGGATAAATTTTAATTTCGACAAGCGCCATACATATTCGTGATCAGCGTTGAATTCTGTGCAAGAAAAACTATGTTTGGTGAGAATTTGCCGGTTTTTTAAAAGCGGTCGGTAAGTTCGCTTTCAAGCCAAATAGGTCGGTTTTTTCAAGGTGTTTCATTTTTAAAAAACAGTTACCTGAGTTTCGTGAAATGGAGACCAGATTTAGATTTCTGGTCAAATTTCGAGTGAAATGGGTCAATTTGGTAAATTTCTAGGTAAAAAAAATAGTGGTGGACATGTCACTGAAACAGTCACTGAACACTATAACTTTTGAACTAATTGGAATTTCGACAAGCGCCATACATATTCGTGATCAGCGTTGAATTCTGTGCAAGAAAAACTAAGTTTGGTGAGAATTGGCCGGTTTTTTAAAATCGGTCGGTGAGTTCGCTTTCAAGCCAAATAGGCCGGTTTTTTCAAGGTGTTTCATTTTTAAAAAACAGTTACCTGAGTTTCGTGAAATGGAGACCAGATTTAGATTCCTGGTCACCAGTGGGTAACTTTTGGTAAGCTTCTAGGGTAAAAATAGTGGTGTATATGTCACTGAAAACACCATTGAATGAGGGGACGAATTTCAAAAGAAACAGTTAAGCATAACTTTTGGATGAATTTGAATTTCGACAGGCGCCATACATATTTGTGATCAGCGTTGAATTTTGTGCAAGAAAAACTAAGTTTGGTGATAATTGGCTGGTTTTTAAAATCGGTTGGTAAGTTATTAAGCCAATAGGCTTGCTTTTCAAGAAATGCCTCTATTTAAAAAACAGTTACATGAGTTTCTGCAGAAAACGGAGACCAAATTTTCTAGATTCCTGGTCAAATTTCTGGTGAAATGGGTCACTTTGGTAAGCTTCTAGGATAAAAAAAAAAAAATAGTAGGATATGTCACTGAAAACAGTGACTGAACACTATAACTTTTGAACTATTTGGAATTGACAAGCGCCATACATATTCGTGATCAGCGTTGAATTCTGTGCAAGAAAAACTAAGTTTGGTGAGAATTGGCCGGTTTTTTAAAAATCGGTCGGTAAGTTCGCTTTCAAGCCAAATAGGACGCTTTTTTCAAGAAATGCTTCATTTTTCAAAAAACTGTTACGGGAATTTCGTGAAACGGAGACCAGATTTAGATTCCTGGTCAAATTTCGAGGAATTGGGTCAATGGTAAGTTTCCTAGGTAAAAAAAAAAAAAAATAGTGGTGGGCATGTCACTGAAAAACACTATTGAATGAGGGGATGAATTTCAAAGAAACAGTTGGGCATAACTTTTGGATGAATTTGAATTTCTGACAAGCGCCATGTATATTTTGTGTTCAGCGTTGAATTTGCAAGAAAACTAAGTTTGGTGAGAATTGGCTGGTTTTTAAACGGTCGGTAAGTTGGCTTTCAAATAGTTCGTATTTTTCAAGAAATGCCTCATTTTAAGAAACAGCGTTACAGAATTTTGTAAACAGAGACCAGACGATTCCTGGTCAAATTTCGAGGAAATGGGTCACTTTGCAAGTTTCTAGGTTAAAAAAAAAATAGTGGTGGGCATGTCACTGAAAAACACTATTGAATGAGGGGACGAATTTCAAAGAAACGGGCATAACTTTTGGATGAATTTGAATTTCGACAGGCGCCGTACATATTTGCGATCAGCGTTGACTTTGTGCAAGAAACCAAGCTTGGTGAGAATTATTGGTTTTTAAAATCGGTCGGTAAGTTCGCTTTCGTCAAATAGGTCGGTTTTTTCTGCTGCATTTCGCATTTTAAAAACAGTTACCAGAGTTCTAACGGAGACCAGATTTAGATTCCTGGTCAAATTTCGAGTGAAATGGGTCACTTTGGTAAGTTCTAGGGTAAAAAAAAAGTGGTGGGCATGTCACTGAAAAACACTATTGAATGAGGGGACGAATTTCAAAGAAACAGTTGGCAACTTTTGGATAAATTTGAATTTCGACAAGCGCCATACATATTCGTGATCAGCGTTGAATTCTGTGCAAGAAAAACTAAGTTTTGTGGGAATTGGCCGGTTTTTTAAAGTCGTTCGGTAAGTTGGCTTTCAGGCGAAACAGGTCAGTTTTCTCAAGAAATGCTTCATTTTTAAAAAACAGTTACAGGAATTTCGTGAAACGGAGACCAGATTTAGATTCCTGGTCAAATTTCGAGTGAAATGGGTCATTTTGGTAAGTTTCTAGGGTAAAAAAAAAAAATAGTGGTGAGCATGTCACTGAAAAACACTATTGAATGAGGGGACGAATTTCAAAGAAACAGTTGGGCATAACTTTTGGGTAAATTTGAATTTCGACAAGCGCCTAACATATTAGTGATCAGCGTTGAAATCTGTGCAAGAAAAACTAAGTTTTGTGGGAATTGGCCGGTTTTTTAAAATCGGTCGGTAAGTTGTGGCTTTCAGGCCAAACAGGTCAGTTTTTTCAAGAAATGCTTCATTTTTAAAAACCAGTTACAGGAATTTCGTGAAACGGAGACCAGATTTAGATTCCTGGTCAAATTTCGAGTGAAATGGGTCACTTTGGTAAGTTTCACAGGGTAAAAAATAGTGGGTAGGCATGTCACTGAAAACACTATTGAATGAGGGGAGGAAATCAAAGAAACAGTTGGGCATAACTTTTGGATAAATTTGAACTTCGACAAGCGCCATACATATTCGTGATCAGCGTTGAATTCTGTGCAAGAAAAACTAAGTTTTGTGTGAATTGGCCGGTTTTTTAAAGTAGGTCGGTAAGTTGGCTTTCAAGCCAAACAGGTCAGTTTTTTCAAGAAATGCTTCATTTTTAAAAAACAGTTACAGGAATTTCGTGAAACGGAGACCAGATTTAGTTTCCTGGTCAAATTTCGAGAGTGAAATGGGTCACTTTGGTATGTTCTAGGGTAAAAAAAATAGTGGTGGGCATGTCACTGAAAAACACTATTGAATGAGGGACGAATTTCAAAGAAACAGTTAGGCACTTAACACGGATAAATTCTAATTTCGACAAGCGCCATACATATTAGTGATCAGCGTTGAAATCTGTGCAAGAAAAACTAAGTTTTGTAGGGGAATTGGCCGGTTTTAAAGTCGGTCGGTAAGTTGGCTTTCAGGCCAAACAGGTCAGTTTTTTCAAGAAATGCTTCATTTTTAAAAAACAGTTACAGGAATTTCGTGAAACGGAGACCAGATTTAGATTCCTGGTCAGATTTCGAGTGAAATGGGTCACTTTGAAAGTACAGAAAGAGTTCTAGGGTAAAAATAGTGGTGGCATGTCACTGAAAAACACACCTGTGAATGAGGGACGAATTTCAAATAAACAGTTGGGCATAACTTATGGATGAACTTGAATTTCGACAAGAAGCGCCATACATATTATTTGGGATCCAGCGTTGAATTTTGTGCAAGAAAAACTAAGAGATTTGGTGAGAATTTCGGTTTTTAAAATCTATTGTCGGTAAAGTTGGCTTTCAAGAAACCAAATAAGGTCAGTTTTCAGAAATGCCTCATTTTTTAAACCAGTTACAGAGATTTCGTGAAACGGAGGCCAGATTTAAGATTCCTGTGGTCCAACGGAATTTCTGAGTGAATTGGGTCACTTTGAGTAAGTTTCTAGGGTAAAAAAAAATAGTGGTGGGCATGTCACTGAAAAACACTATTGAATGAGGGGAGAGAAATTTCAAAGAAACAGTTGGGCATAACTTTTGGATAAATTTGAATTTCGACAAGCGCCATACATATTCGTGATCAGCGTTGAATTCTGTGCAAGAAAAACTAAGTTTTTTGTGTGAATTGGCCGGTTTTTTAAAGTCGGTCGGTAAGTTGGCTTTCAAGCCAAATAGGACGGTTTTTTCAAGAAATGCTTCATTTTTCAAAACAGTTACAGGAATTTCGTGAAACGGAGACCAGATTTAGATTCCTGGTCAAATTTCGAGTGAAATGGGTCACTTTGGTAAGTTTCTAGGGTAAAAAAAAAAAAAAAAAAAAATAGTGGTGGGCATGTCACTGAAAAACACTATTGAATGAGGGGACGAATTTCAAAGAAACAGTTGGGCATAACTTTTGGATGAATTTGAATTTCGACAGGCGCCATACATATTCGTGATCAGCGTTGAATTCACAATTACAGAAAAACCTTAAGTTTGGTGAGAATTGGCCGGTTTTGAAAATCGGTTGGTAAATTGGCTTTCAAGCCAAATGGAGTCAGTTTTCAAGAAATGCCTCATTTTAAAGAAGTTACATGAGTTTCGTGAAGCGGAAGGACCGATTTAGATTCCTGTGGTCAAATTTCTGGTGAAATGGGTCACTTTGGTAAGCTTCTAGGATAAAATAGTGGTGGATATGTCACTGGAAACAGTCACTGAACACTTTATAACTTTTGAACTAATTGGAATTTTTGACACCCGCCATACATATTCGTGATCAGCATTGAATTTTTGTTTAAGAAAAACTAAGTTTGGTGAGATTTGGCCGGTTTTTAAAAATCGGTCAGTAAGGATTCGCTTTCAAGCCAAATAAGACGCTTTTCAAGAAATGCTTCATTTTCAAAACTGTGCAGAATTTCGTGAAACGGAGACCAGATTTAGATTCCTGGTCAAATTTCGAGTTAATTGGATCACTGGTAAGTTTCTAGGGTAAATGATGGTGGGCATGTCACTGAAAAACACTGTTGAATCAGGGGAGGAATTTCAAAGAAACGGTTGGGCATAACTTTTGGATGAATTTTAATTTCGACAAGCGCCATACATATTTGTGATCAGCGTTGAATTTTTGTGCAAAGAAAACTAAGTTTGGTGAGAATTGGCCCAGTTTTTAAAATCGGTCAGTAAGTCCAACTTTCAAGCCAAAATAAGTCGGTTTTTTCCAGAAATGCCTCATTTTAAAACAGTTACAGGAATTTTGTGAAACGGAATCAGATTTAGATTCTGGTCCAAATTTCAGTGAAATGGGTCACTTTGGTAAGTTTCTAGGTTAAAAAAATAGTGGTGGGCAGCATGTCACTGAAGAACACACTATTGAATGAGGGACAATTTCAAAGAAACGGGCATAACTTTTTGGATGAATTTGAATTTCGACGGGCGCCGTACATATTTGCGATCAGCGTTGAATTTTATGCAAGAAAAACTAGGATTTGGTGAGGAGTGGCTGGTTTTTACCTTTAAAATCGGTCCGGTAAGTTCGCTTTCAAGCCAAATAGGTCGGTTTTCAAAGGTGTTTCATTTTTAAAACAGTTACCTGAGTTTCGTGAAACGGAATAGATTTAGATTCCTGGTCAATTTCGAGGTGAAATAGGTCATTTTAGTAAGTTTCTAGGGTAAAAAATAGTGGTAGAGCATGTCACTGAAAAAACACTATTGAATAAAGGGACGAATTTCAAAGAAACAGTTGGGCATAACTTTTGGATGAATTTGAATTTCGACAAAGCGCATACATATTATTTGTGATCAGCGTTGAGATTTTGTGCAAGAAAAAAGAAACTAGGATTTGGTGAGAATTGGCCTGTTTTTAAAATCGGTCGGTAAGTTGGCTTTCAGAAAATACCAAATAGGTCAGTTTTCAAAATGCCTCATTTTAAAACAGTTACAGGGTCGGGAAACAGGGGCAAGATAGATTCTGGTTAAATTTCAGTGAAATGGGTCACTGGTAGTTTCTAGGGTAAAAAAAATAGTGGTGGGCATGTCGCACAGAAAAACACTATTGAATGAGGAGGAAATCAAAAGAAACAGTTGGGGCATAACTTTTGGATAAATTTGAACTTCGACAAGCGCCATACATATTCGTGATCAGCGTTGAGATTCTGTGCAAGAAACTAAGTTTTTGTGTGTGAGATTGGCCGGTTTTTAAGTAGGTCCGGTAAGTTGGCTTTCAAAGCCAAACAGGTCAGTTTTCAAAATGCTTCATTTTAAAACAGTTACAAGAATTTCGTGAAACGGAGCCAGATTTAGATTCCTGGTCAGATTTCGAGTGAAATGGGTCACTTTGGTAAGTTTCTGGGGTAAAAAAATAGTGGTGGCATGTCACTGAAAACACTATTGAATGAGGGACAATTTCAAATAAACAGTTAAGGCATAACTTTTGGATGAACTTGAATTTCGACAAGCGCCATACATATTTGGGATCAGCGTTGAATTTTTTGTGCAAGAAAAAACTAGGATTTGGTGAGAATTTCCCGGTTTTTTTAAAATCACCTGTCCGGTAAGTTGGCTTTCAAGCCAAAATAGGTCAGTTTTTCAAGAAATGCCTCATTTTTAAAACAGTTACGGGAATTTCGTGAGAGCGGAACCAGATTTAGATTCCTGGTCAAATTTCGAGATGGGTCACTTTGGTAAGTTTCTAGGGTAAAAAAAAAAAAATAGTGGTGGGCATGTCACTGAAAAACACTATTGAATGAGGGACAATTTCAAAGAAACAGTTGGGCATAACTTTTGGATAAATTTGAATTTCGACAAGCGCCATACATATTAGTAGTATTGATCAGCAGCGTTGAAATCTGTGCAAGAAAAACTAAGTTTTGTGGGAATTGGCCGGTTTTTTAAAGTCGGTCGGTAAGTTGTGGCTTTCAGGCCAAACAGGTCAGATCCCGTTTTTTTTTAAAAAAAATGCTTCATTTTTAAAAAAAGTTACATGAGTTTTCAAAAAAACGGAGACCGAAATTTTGATTTCTGGTCAAATTTTGTTTTAAAAAGGGTCACTTTGGTAAACCCCAGGTTAAAAAAAAAGTTGGGGGCATGTCACAGAAAAAAGTCACAGACCACTATAACTTTTGAATAATTGGGAAATTTTGACAAGCGCCGTACATATTCGTGGGTCAGCGTTGAATTTGCGCAAGAAAAAAAAGTTTGGTGAGAATTGGCCGGTTTTTTTTTTAAAACGGTCGGGGAGTTTGCTTTCCCAAATAGGCCGGTTTTTTTTAAGGTGTTTTATTTTTTAAAAAAAGTTACCTGAGTTTTTGAGAAATGGAGACCAGAAAACGGGCAAATTTTGGGGGTGAAATGGGGAACTTTGGTAAAGTTTTTAGGGTAAAAAAAGTGGTGAGCATGTCACTTTGAAAAACACTATTGAATGAGGGGAGAATTTCAAAAAAAACGGGGGATAACTTTTGGATGAATTTAATTTCACAAGCGCCATACATATTTTTGTTCCCTTGAATTTTTTGGGAAGAAAAAAATAAGTTTGGGGGAGAATTTGGGCCCGGTTTTTTTTTAAAAACGGTCCCGGGGGAGTTCGCTTTCAAACCCAAAAAGGTCGGTTTTTTTAAGAACTGCTTCATTTTTTAAAACAGTTACAGGGAATTTTTGTGAATCTGAGGGCCAGATTTAGATTCCTCGTCAAAATTTTAGTGAAAAAGGGTCCGGGTATGTTCCAAAGGGGAAAAAAAAATGGGGGGATGTCACTGGCACTATTGGGAAAGAGGGGGCGAATTTTGCCGTTAAACTTTTGGGTAAATTTGAATTTCGGGGCAAGCGCCATTTCATATTCGTGATCAGCGTTGAATTCTGTGCGAAAACTTTTTTTGGAATTGGCCGGTTTTTTTAAAGTCGGTCGGTAAGTTGGCTTTCATTCCAAACAGGTCAGTTTTTTCAAGAAATGCTTCATTTTTAAAAAAAAGTTAGAGGAATTTCGGGGGAAAGGAGACCAGATTTAGATTCCCGGTCAAATTTCCAAATGAAATGGGGCCCCTTTGGTAAACTTCTAGGGTAAAAAAAAAAGTGGTAAAGTCACTGGGAAAAAGTCACTGAACACCATAACTTTTGAAACTAATTGGGAAATTTTGAAAAGCCGTACATATTCGTGATCAGCGTTGAATTCTTTTAAGAAAAAAATAAGGGGTTTTGGGGAGATTTTTGGGCCCGTTTTTTAAAAAACGGTCGGTAAGTTCGCTTTCAAGCCAAATAGGGCGCTTTTTTTAAGAAATGCTTTATTTTTTTAAAAAATGTTACGGGGAATTTTTTGGGAAAAGGAGACCAGATTTAGATTCCTGGTCAAATTTCAGGAATTGGGCCCCTTTTGGGAAGTTTTTAAAGGGGAAAAAAAAAAAAGTGGTGGGGGATGCCCCTGAAAACACTATTGAAAGGGAGGAATTTCAAAAAAAACGGGCAAAAACTTTTGGGTGAATTTGAATTTCGACAAGCGCCATACATATTTGTGTTCAGCGTTAAATTTTGTGCAAGAAAAAATAAGGTTTGGTGAAATTGGCTGGTTTTTTTAAAAAACGGTCGGTAAGTTCGCTTTCAAGCCAAAATGTCGGTTTTTTCAAGGTGTTTTTTTTTAAAAACAGTTACCTGAGTTTCGTGAAACGGGGGACCAGATTTAGCCCCCGGTCAAATTTTGAGTGAAATGGGTCACTTTGGTAAGTTCTAGGGTAAAAAAAAAAAGTGGTGGGATGTCACTGAAAAACATTTAATGGGGGGGACGGGAAATTTTAAAAAAAACAGTTGGGCATAACTTTTTGGGTAAATTTGAATTTCGACAAGCGCCATACATATTCGTGATCAGCGTTGAATTCTGTGCAAAAAAACTAAGTTTGGTGAGAATTGGCCGGTTTTTTAAAATCGTCGGTAAGTTGGCTTTCAAGCCAAATAGGACGTTTTTCAAGAAATGCTTCATTTTTCAAAAACAGTTACAGGAATTTCGTGAAACGGAGACCAGATTTAGATTCCTGGTCAAATTTCGAGTGAATTGGGTCACTTTGGTAAGTTTCTAGGGTAAAAAAAATAGTGGTGGGCATGTCACTGAAAAACACTATTGAATGAGGGGAGGAATTTCAAAGAAACAGTTGGGCATAACTTTTGGATGAATTTGAATTTCGACAAGCGCCATACATATTTGTGATCAGCGTTGAATTTTGTGCAAGAAAAACTAAGTTTGGTGAGAATTGGCCGGTTTTTTAAAATCGGTCGGTAAGTTGGCTTTCAAGCCAAATAGGTCGGTTTTTCAAGAAATGCCTCATTTTTAAAAACAGTTACAGGAATTTCGTGAAACGGAGACCAGATTTAGATTCCTGGTCAAATTTCGAGTGAAATGGGTCACTTTGGTAAGTTCTAGGTTAAAAAAAAAAAATAGTGGTGGGCATGTCACTGAAAAACACTATTGAATGAGGGGACGAATTTCAAAGAAACAGTTGGGCATAACTTTTGATAATTGAATTTCGACAAGCGCCATACATATTCGTGATCAGCGTTGAATTCTGTGCAAGAAAAACTAAGTTTTGTGGGAATTGGCCGGTTTTTTAAAGTCGGTCGGTAAGTTGGCTTTCAAGCCAAACAGGTCAGTTTTTTCAAGAAATGCTTCATTTTTAAAAAACAGTTACATGAGTTTCGTGAAACGGAGATCAGATTTAGATTCCTGGTCAAATTTCAAAGGGAAAATTATTTTTGGGAAGTTCTAGGGTAAAAAAAAAAGTGGTGGGCATGTCACTGAAAAAAAGTAAAGAACAAAAAAAAAATTTAACTTTTTTATTTGTTTTTAAAGCGCCATAATATTCGTGATAGCGTTGAATTCTGTAAGAAACCTGGGGGAATTGG
The DNA here is from genome assembly GCA_019973955.1 of Trichonephila inaurata madagascariensis. NCBI lineage: Eukaryota > Metazoa > Arthropoda > Arachnida > Araneae > Nephilidae > Trichonephila > Trichonephila inaurata. Next base: position 10,057 of record BMAV01019657.1, read on the forward strand.
CCGGTTTTTTAAATCGTTCGGGAATTTTTCAGGGGAAAAGGCGTTTTTTTAAGAAATGCTTCATTTTTAAAACGTTACAATTTTTTGAAACGGGGTAGATTTAGATTCCTGGTCAAACGGGGGAAATGGGTCACTTTGGGAAGTTCTGGGTAAAAAAAAAGTGGTGGCATGTCACGAAACATATGAAAAAACAAT
>BMAV01019660.1:0-86843 GCA_019973955.1 Trichonephila inaurata madagascariensis
CTATATACAAAGCTATATTTATAAATCAAGGCTTCAGTACCAAATTAAAAGTTTTAGATGTATTTTTCCCCCCCCTTAGTTTTTACAAATGTCGAGCACAGAAGTGGGTTAGGTGTTTTGGGGAAAGAAATAGGCAGTTTTACAATGAACCAAAGAAGCTAGGTTAAAACAAACAATTAAAATGTGAAAAAGATGATCTTGCAGAGAATAGCAATCCGGGTTACAGTTCTGGTATGCTTGTTAATAAAAAAGTTTTTACTTTAAATTTTTTTCCCAAAAAAAAATTTAACAAAAAGGAACATTTTTGAAAAAACTACTTTTTTTATAGCCTTGAAATTTTGCACATGTTTAACACTTAAAATAAATATTTTAATAGATTTTGTAAAAAAATTATTAAAAAAATTTTATGGATTAAAAAAAAATTTTTTCATTTTTTAAAAAATTTTGACGTACTTCACATATAAATTTTTTTAAAAAAAACAAAAATTTTTTTAAAAAAATGCCCCCATTAAAAAAAAACAATAAATGAACACACAAAAAATTCTATGACACCATCCCAAATTTTTTTAAAAATTTTCCCTTTAAAATTGGTCTTTTTTCTTACAATAGGAAAATGTTAAGTACCTTAAAAGTAATTTTAAATTTTGGGGCCCTAGTTATTGATAAAATTTATTTCGGGTTTAAATTTAAATTGAATATTAAATTTAATTCTAAGATATAATAAAAATTAAAAAGATAAATTTTGGGAAATTATAAAAGAAAATAATTTAAGAAAAATTTAAAAAACCAAAAAAGCAAAAATCTAAATAAAATTTAAACCTTTTTATTAAGGCCATTGAAAACCCCTTTGTAAAAATCGTTTTCTTTTTTGAGGGTTGCCTTTCTGCGTCCTTTTTTTCAACATAACCCTTGTTTTTTGACGGCCACATTAATGGCAAAACCTTTCCAACCCAATACCAAAAAGAAAAAACAATATAATATGTAAATGAGATATATTTTTAAAAAGGGATAGAAGCTTTTTTAAAAGAGGGAAGTTTAGAGATAGTTATTAATTTTCGGTCGAGTTAGTTGTCCTATAGTTTTTTGGAAGAAATAGGTTCATTAAAAAAAGGTTGGAAAAACCGCATATTCAATTACATTAAAAAACCACCCCCCGGAAAAGGAGATTCCCCAAAGGGTAATTTTTTGGTATGGGGTTGTGAATTTTATTTTTTAATTTAAAGAAAAAACAGGGGCGACAAACAAAGGGAACCCCACAAAAAAAGGCAATTGAAAAAAATTTTTTTCTTAATAAAAGTTGTTTTAAAGAACCAATATGCCCATCATTTTGATAACCACACCTCTAGCTGGATCGGGAAAACGCATACCCCCAGGATGGGATGCGCACTTTAAATATTTTCGAAATCAATCATTAATTTTCTTTAAAATTTTCTTTTTGGATTAATGTGTAAGTATCTATACGATTCTGACATCTTCAAAATACCCCCAAAAAAATAAAAAAAAACAAATTATTTTTATTTAAAAGAAAACTAATATTGAGAGGATATCACCTCAAAATTAATGTAATCCCTTTTAACCAAAAGCTCTGGCCCTTTGCGTTTCTAACTGTTTCTTTTCAGAAACCTTTTTAAAAAAATTGTTTTTGTACGGGGTAACGGGAAAAAAGTAACCAAAAATAACACCGTAAAACCCGGCGTATAACGCGCACCTATACTTTCAAGCTGCATTTTTAATTTTTTTTGTACCCCGCCGTATAACGCGCACATCCCGTTTCAAAAAACCCGAAAGGTAATATGATCCCTTATATTTTGAAAACCTTTATTCGGGTATCCCATGCTTTTGAAAATGGGGGTTCTTCTAGAACCCAAAATTTTTAAGTTCATAACGTAAGTCATATCTTTAAAATAAACAGTATTTCGATATATGTAGAAATCTAATTTGCCTTACGCTCATCTCTTTTTCCTATTTTTAAAGCTATCATTTTTATACCCGGCGTATAACGCGCACTCGTAAAATTCGATCTTATTTTTGGTATTAAAAGTGCGCGTTATACGCCGGATTTTACGGTAATTCAAAAAGAGATTTTTTAATTAATAAGATTTTTTTAATTTTAAAAAACTTTTTGGAGAACTCTACGTGAATATCTTTACCTAAGTATCAAATTTACAAATAGAACATGAAATACAGGTCTAACGTCAGTTTGAGCAAGTTAGTTCAGGGAACAAGTGATTGTGATTACTTTTATCGAATGACCTTCAACATTTCAACGCATTAATAAGAGTTTCAGTACATAAAATTTTCCAATTTATATTTTTTTTTTGTTCATGAAAAAATAGCCCCTTTTTTTAGGCCATTTTTTCAGCGAGCCTTCCCGACTCGGTAAGTCCCTAAGCGTAAGAGCCGTTTCATTGATGACCGTTGACCAAGTAAGAACCGTTTCATTTCACCATCTAGTGCCGGCTTCCGCCGCCAAATTTTAACTCCGGAATTTATTAAGCTCAAGCTCGTCAGATGCTAAATACTGACGTAATTTAATTTTGCCGAAAGTACCAAAGCCGAATTGATTCTAAACGAAACTTTTACATGTCACATAATCATATAACATGCATGCCTATGATTTTAGCATCCAGAAAATCTGTCGATTCCACCAGGAATCAAACCTGTAACCTTGGGCTAACGAGGCTGATAACTACATCCAAGTTCAGAGCCGACATGTAAGAGATAGTATTCCAGTATAATCTCTGAAATGTTTCAGTATAACTTGTACAAAATTTATCCTTTATTCTAACTCGTACATCATTGCGTGTTGCTTTTAAAAATAATTAAACACTTTTATTTTTATATCACCATCCTCTCTTTTGAAATAATATGAATCCCTAAATTAAAATGTGTTGTTAAATATAAAAGATTACTTTCTTAAATCATTTGCTTTTCTTCTTAACAAAACAACAAACTCGAATATAAATTTGAACCGGAGCAGGTGTGCATCACTTCCGTCTTTTAGAGTATTTAAATTCATTTATCATTTCAAAACACTCTTCTAACCACCAAAATACCCGCTCGCTCTTAATCCTTTCGAACATTTATTTCTTTTTCCGGCCCCCTCAACGTAAAATGAAAATTCCTCCAAAAGAATTAACCACGACACTTCTGTCTCTCTCGTTCTACAGAACGCGGCCATATTTAAAGGCTCATATATTTCCATTTACTGGAAGATCCGAAAATCTCCCAATTTCGCCTTTGTTTACTGCCGTTGTTGTTTGTCTCTTTAAGACAATGCACATCAAAATAACGTTATTTAAAGAAATATAAATCTTAGAGCGTGGAATCTTGCTTTAGAACAATATGATAATAAACTCTTTTCTTCGCCCGGCGTCTCGTCTAAAAGAACCACAGTTTTACTTAAGCTCTCTCTGGAAGGGATTCCTTTAGGATTGTTGGAATAGCCTCGTCATCAGATGAAATTGGATCGGAACTAACAGATGTTGAACAATATCTCACAAATAATGGCTCGCTCGTATGATTGTAGGAAGTAAATGACGCTCCAATAACACGTAATCTCGGTGAAGATATTAGGTTATGCATTCCTCTTGATTTACTTCCCTTTGCGTGTTAGAAATTCCGGTTATTATTGTATACGTTTATGCCCTGATGGTATTGATAGAAATACTTTGGAACAAATAAAGATGTATATCTTCTTTTTCCTTCGGTAAGCTACTTTGCGGTATTTTCTCAGAAAATGCTTTGATATTTTTAACTGTATTCAGTGGACGGTTTCTGAAGTTATTCAAGCTTGTGAAAATTTATTTCGTGGAAGAACTATGTGTAAACTCTTTTTATATAAACTCAAATTATTAAAATAACTGCTTGTATTTTTTTTCTATTTCAGTAGTGAGAGACTCGGACCTCTCTCTCGGGCACCTAGATGTGTGTGGGGGAGGGAAGAAACCCTCGAAATGATCCAATTAATCTATTTATTTACCACACAAAGAACAGACACAATTTCAAATAGAAATAGTAAGATAATTTCTCAATGCTAAACGTGAAAGTGGAACAATGATGGTAAAACGCTAACGATTAGAAGACTTTTAAACTTGATCCTTATCTTTAATAAAGGATCAAACTTATCATCCAATTTAATCTAATATCAAATCAATCCTAGTGAACACTCGTCACTCTAAAGTTTCCTCCTAATAAGAATCAAATCACTATAATTCTAATATTATACCTTCAGTAGCAATCTCATTTGACTCGAGTATATCTTCTCTCCTACTTTCTCTCAAGCTAGAAAATCTCAACTATATATAGTAAGTTAATTTAAATATCATGATTCTCTTCTTCCGAAGGGTTGGTTGTGAATAACGCGAATTGATAGCCCAAAGATTTTCCAAGAGCGTTAATTGGAAAAACGCTCATAGATCCATCACAAACTGCTTATATAAGATTGATTGGATGATTAGAATTAATGTTGCACCGGTGAGTGAGTGTTTATTAAAATTGCACTATAACACAACAGGAGGGCTCTTGACAACAGATTTTTCTGTTTTCAATTACATTTAAGAGACTGGGATGACACCTGAGCTCTGACATCCTTCCCTCCATACTACCACCCTACGCCAATGAGAGGACAATGAGCCATGACAGATTGAAAGTGCATCAGCTCCTCTTAAGTTGTACTTGGCTCAAATTCATAATATTCATGCCACGAGTCCATGGCCATGACCCCACTAGGCTAATCTGCAACTAGGTCCCATATTGTAGCCTCTGTTTTTTAACACCCTCTTGGGAGGTTAAATTTATACTGTCCACTGGCAACACAATGGGATGGGGGGGGGGTCCGGATCCCACCTATAGCCCTTAGTTTTTCTTTTGATTGTAATCGAACGTTAAGTTTAATTATGTATTTATATTAATAATTAATTTTATTAATTAATGCTAATAATTTATTCTACAGTTACTTTTTCTGCTCTTTGTTCCCGAAAATCGACAAAATCAAAAGAATGTGTTGGGTGGCGTATTGGAGCATGATACGAGAGTAATGGACTGGACCTGGACCACCTCAATCCGTGTTTGAAAAATTCCTGTGTACGCCACTGTTGTTGTCAATATTAGAGTACCTTCACTGCTATATTAATTGTTTAATAAATTCATTGTTATTAATTATTGTTCACTTTGAAATAACATTTCGGCTATTGGCAACGGACTTCGTAACTTGGAATCTCGGTTAAGTGACAAGGACACTATCACCAGGGACATCTCAAAACTGTTTGAGGGATTTGGACTCTATGCAAAAGTAGGCCTGTATTTAGGCGAGTAGGCCTATAGTACCTGCGATTTTGAAAGCAAACAATACATAGTATTGTCAAGTTACTCGTACAAACGTTAATTTGAAACATGTAAATGTGTACGATTCACAATCTCACAAACCAGTTCAACCAATAGCTGCATTTCGATTAAATGAGTTGAATGATTGTTCATAGAATTAGGCCTAGGCCTAGACGTATATAGACAATGGTCACACATCACCTAATATTACAGTCTTGCCACTTTTGCCAGTTGACATCCAGTTTAAAATTCCCTGTTTTTCTAAGAATACGTACCAGAATAATATGTGACCATTAAATTTATCCGAATCATGATCATATTTAAACTGAGTAGTGAACGAAACGAGGCTCCCAGATAAGGCGAGTCTCTGGGCCGGGTTTTAAAACGTCTCTGACTATCCCTTTAGTAGTTGTTACGAACGCAGTGAATTCGACAGTTCAATACAGAATATCTCGTTTCAACACCTTTATTTTTCGGTCTCTGAGTGTGGGACACATCAAGACTTTACTTACAAAAGCTATTAGCAACCTAATGAAATTACTATGAGTCTTATGTTACTTTCAATGATGGCGAAGTTTATATGTATATCTGAACTATATATGTATAGTATATCTCCTTCATCTAACTTCTACACCACATAAAGACTTTAAAGTTCAGTTTCACATTTAATCACTCATCAATGTCCCTTATTTCTCATTAAGAACTTTTAGAAGAACCAGGACTCGAACCTGAAAACTGATTTGAACTTATGGGTTAAGGATCTCGTAATATTCTTCATCATTGTCCGCGAACATAGGACAGTGTATTAATAGCTATATTCACTATTATAAATTGGTTAATAGTATATTATTATTTACATAGCAGTAAGAAGAGAAAGATGTCTTTTAGAAAAAAATCTCGTAATTTTGAGGCACGATCACATGATATGAACGGCACTTGATGAGGCACTCCGCTCTCCTCAATATCTGTCTCACCTCCACCCGAGACCCCCCACAGAGAGAAAGATTTGACGACAGTTAAACTTCACTTTCGACTGGTTTTTAATAGATTCAAACCCACAACATTATTTAAATTACACCAAATACGAGCTTACTGCCTTGATCACTCAGCTACCTTACAAACAGATTTTCATATTATAAAAATATTTAAAATTTCTATCATAACAGCTTTGTTACTGTATAGCATTTCAATATCTATGTAATTCTATACTTTACAATACATATTCATATATATATATATATATATATATATATGTCTTTTTAAATTTCTAATGGGCTACCGATTGGAGTTTTTCCATTGCAGATGTAGTACATTCCCCGAAAAGCTGGTGTCTCTTCTTAGTGAGGTGCCATATAGAGGATACCAATCACCGCAGATAATTTTGACTGTCCAGTTTCCTCCCTAAATGGAGGAACCTGAGCTCTGAAGATGCAAGCCAGTATTAGGATCTTAATTTTGCTTAGTAGCACCCAAGCCAAACAGACACTCTGGGGGATCTTTTGGTCCGTATAAACTACGACATGGATGGATTTTCGCATCAAAAATCCACCGATTTGGGGGGGGTCGAACCCCAAAACCCTTTGGGGCAGAAGGCCAGCGACAAACCAACCACACCACCCATTCAAATTTCTATATCTATCGTGTCTTATAAAAATATATATAATATTGTTAGGTAGATCGGGGTTCGAGGATTTTATGCAATCAGTCTCAAAGAGCAGGACATCGCATTCTTCAGGAGCGATGAAAATTTATTGTCAAAAAACAATCCTTAGAAATGCAGGGTACAAAAGTCAAATTTGAAAAATAAATCTCAGAAGGTCTTAATACCTTCTACAGCTCTCAGACACAACTATTAGTGTCTAAAATACAAATACGTTCAAGATTATTCACAAGCACTCGCTAGGACAATTCAACAACCAAACTAATCACTGGTCGACTGTTTAACAGCTGAAGATAATACTTGCTCACTTTCGGCGAGTGACTCCCTATTTGTAGTCTGCGTGGATTTTTTACGAAAAATCCACTTACGTCATAAATCGTGATATTAGTAGATTTCTCCAGTAATTTTCAGAAACATCCAAATGGTCACCAACTTGCCAAAAAGGTCACCAAAATCGTAGCTAAAAATGATGCTAATTTGACTTCATCTCTAACATTTCATCGTTTCCATTGAATCGTCCAATAATTGGGAAAAAAGGGGTTGCATGTATTTTTAAAAAATAAATATAATTTAGAGAAAATTTAAAGTTAAAAACCAGATATAAATTTTTACACGATTTTAAGCATTCACTACACAAAATTCATTACAATATTATAATATTCAAACTATGTAAGTGAGTTTAAAAACATGTAATATTCTTTCCTGGAATAAAGAGAAAAATGCATCCTTACTAATGCTGTCTTCTCCTAATATAAAAGAGTCGATACTAAATTCTAGAAAAAAATTTTAGACAGAAAAAGTTTTCAGTTTTCATTTAAATTCGCAACGGTGCAATCCAAACTACTGTTTCGTAATCTGCGTAAAATTTAAAAACATTTCCTTAATAAGCATTTTTTTACCTTTAACACATAAAGAGAAAATTCAAATTTCAGCACAGAATGATGGAAAAAAATCGAAATGTATTACTTCGGATAGAAGGAATAAGAGGAAAAATATACTGTTTTCACTGTTTATACTGTTCTAGGATAGAGAAGCCAGTATACTGTCTTAATGTTGGATAATTTTTATTCTAAATAAAATGGGTTGAGTTTAATAACAACATTGAAGCATTAAAAATGGTTTCAGAAAACACGATTACCTGTTCATTGAAACTTAAAATTTCTAGCTCCATTTTTCCTCCAAGAATAACAGTTACAGGAACAGATACTACAAACCACAAAATGATGTTCTAAATATATACAAATCACCGAGCGTTTTATAGAACCACTAGCCACTTCCCACCTACTTCGCTGCGTATTTAATGATGTTACTTTAATATATTGTTCTTAAATTATTGATATCTGAATCCTAGAATTTTATTCAGAAACCCTTGCCCAATTATAGATCTTGCCTTATTATTTAAAAAGAGCAGGAACTGAATTTCTGAAACGGAAGTGAATTTATCATTTAACCCCGTAGATTCCCCCCCCTTCCGTGAGAAATGATTTCCGCACACCTCGTACTTAGGGGATCTCTATTCAACAAAAGAAACATGTCCTCCAAATATCATGTCTGGAAGCATATTTGTTTAAAAGTGGAAATTATTTTCTATATCGCTCCTCCAAACCCCTTGGGAATTGAATTCTACAAAGTCCCATTCATTGGGGATATCTATTCAACAAAATAATCGTGTCTATCAAATTTCAAGTCTCTAAGTCTAATAATTCAGAAACGACAGCTCTACCCCAAATCCTTTAAGAGTCAATTCCCGTAAAATCCTTTCTTACTGAATATCAACTCAACTAAAGAAACATGACTGCCAAATCTCAAATCTGTAGGTCTTATAGTTCAAAAATGGGAACTTTTGTCTGTAACACCTCCAAAACTCTTGGGAGTTGACTACCGCAAAAATCATTCTTAGCGTATCACCATTCAAGAAAAGAAACGTGTCTACGAACTGTTAAGTCTGCTAGTCTTATAGTTGCGGAGATCTTGAGATGAATGAGAAATGAGTGAGTGAGGGGGAATGAGAAAGTAAATGAGGGGATGAGTGAGTCGCTTTTCTGCTGTACATATAGAGATATAATTTAGATATACATTATACAATATATATTTATGGAAACCAGTGTACATAATACTATTCAAAAATATCGCAAAATCTTTTGATGTATTATTCTACAAAGTTTCTACAATCATGATGTTTTTCTATTAAACATTTATATGAGTTCCATTTAGTGACTAAACTGAATGACGAAAATCCCATCAACAAAAATGCGCCAAATTAAGCACCAAGATTTGTTTTAGTCAAAAATAATATATGTATTACGGAGGATAACTTTAGGAGTAAACTCTTATAGCTTTTATTATTTGCTAATCTATATTTATTCCATAAACATGCATATTTTATCGTTCATAAGCAAATTTCATCTAATTTCCATAGAATAAAAATCTATTCACATAACATCTATTCTATAACTTTCTCACGGTTGCAAAATTACACAATTTCTCATACCTCAACCCTCCCCTGAAATATCCGAATACCAACAATTGTTTAGAGTCCTCTAGATATACATGTTCACCATATCTCAACTGTCTAATTTACAAACTATTCGAACATATAGCTCATGAAGAGTATAAAGAGTTCGAAGCGCGTCAAAATTCGCCATTCAACAATTTGCTGAGTCTATTCCCAGTTCTGAAAGATGCTGAAAGGGTATTGTTAACTCTATTTCACATCCTTCATTTGGAAGGTTGTGTGAGAATTATTTGGAGCTCTTGGAGGGGGGAGTGAAGCGAGTAAAAGTGGTATAAGTCAGTCTCTATTGAGAGATAATTGCTGGGTTGATAGATATTGAATGATAATGATGTAAGACAAATACCGGGTGTCCGAAAAGTAGGTGACTGTACTTTCAAATATTAATTACAAATAAGCAAACAAGAATATTCATTTCCTGTTTTTTATGTTTTTTACTTAAAGAGTTAACAATTTTTTTCACTTACAATTTTTTATTGTACAATTTAAATGCGCTCACTAATAAATGCCCGCAAAACATCGAGTCTGTACGATCTTTATGGTCACGTTCTATGAAGCATTGGAAGACCAAATTTTTCAATGATCACACTAATTCGACTTTTCAATTCCTCAGCGTTACTTATTCGAGATTGGAAAACAATGTAGACCTAATTTACATAATCACGTTCTCTTCTTCAGAGGGTGCGTTGCGAATAAAATAGTTTTAAAGGACCAAAGATTTCCCAAGAAGACTTTTTAGGCAAAAGGGCGCGGATAGAGCCGTCACATAATTACGCTTGTTCTAATGGTGAAGCCGTTTTGAAATGAAAATGTTGCAAAAGGTGCAAATTGTGCCATTCCATTAAATTAAATATTTAATCTGTTCTTTATTGAACATAAAAAACCGTAAGTGAATATGTTTGTTTGTTTATTTTCAATATATTTTTGAAATTTTAAATATATAATATGGGTAACATTGTGACGGCTCTATCCACGATCTTCCCACTAACAATCCTCTTGGAGAATTTTCGGTACTTAAAAATTATTTTATTAGAACGCTTCCTCTGAAGAAGAGAACGTGAACATGCAAATTAGGACTCCTATATAAAGTCTAGGCTTCCAGATTAGAGTGATAGAGATAGGGTTGGCAGTTAACGGAGCAGTGATTAAGCGAATTTAAAGTATGACGCAGATATTTAGTAACTGATAAGTTGTAATAATTAAGGTGAAGTTCGTCACTTCAGCTTTGATCTAGATTAGATAGATAGGAAGTCAGAGTAATTTTATTGAAGCAAGTGTTTCAAGTAATTAAAGTCTTCTCATACCTCGCGTACCTCGTTAATTGTCTTCATATTGCTTAATTGGGTGCATCTCTTAGTTTTCATTGATCAAACTTGTGTTGTGGTTTGTACCGTAAATAAATTAAGTGTTTATGAATATGGCTAGTCTTCCTTCCCTTTCTTTCACACCTTTGGGTGCGGAGGCGAGATTCTTACAAGTCGTGTGATTTCTTTGGAATTAGCAAAAGGGTTTTCTCGAGAAATGGAGCACTCTGTGCACCGCTTCCACGTGTAAGGGGCTAGGTTTATAGTACATGCTTTTTGCGTTCCCATTTACATCAATGGGAATGAAAAATAAATTTTCTTAGTATTCTCGCACACAATTCTTTCGTTATATTGACCCTTTATCGACGGTATTTATAAGTACCACTCTCTCACTTTAAACATTCATAGAATAACCATTTTTACGAATACTCAGACGATACCTAACAGAAATATTCTTTTAAATCCACTCTTCTCAGATATATGTCCGAACGGGTTCTATGATGAGTATTTTAGCGGGGAAGGCGAATAGTTTTATAGTAGAAATTGCGTTTTCAGCTGACGGCGTTTTCAGCGGATTTCGAAGATTGTTTCCAAAATAATAGTTAATGTTAAACGGTAAATGTCTTTTTTTATGTTAATGAAAACGATTTCACTATTTATTTTAAGTGAACAGTGTATATAATTAATTTTACTGTTAAATATCTTTAATTAATTAATTAGCTCTAATAGAATAAATATCTCAAAATTGAGTATTTTGTTTATGTATATCCGTCAATTTTCAATGTAGTGGTTTAAAAAAAAATATTGCATGAAAAATACTATAGTAAATCATAAGGCGGTGGATAAAGGGTTAAAGACAAAACATTCGATTAAGCCTACATCCGAATAAATTACGAATATGTAGATTTCTGAAGAGATGACTCGAAGCAGCTGTTTGTTTTATTTAATATGTTATTTTGAAAAATAAAGCATATAATGGGTTGTTCAGTTTTACATATTGCTCTGTCTGTCTTCCACTTGATTCGTATTGTTTTGCATAATGATGATTGTATCTGACTTGATAATTCGATGAAGATTAAAACAAAGATTTTGGCAGAAAAGTCAAAATAGAGGGACATACTTTACAAACAAATATAGTAAATAAAGTAATCAAAAAAGCGCTGTTTGTTATGAAAATCTGAGCTCATGCCAGAATAAATCATTAATATCAATTTACTTCTAACTGTGCTTCCATCTCTCAGCTATTGTATCTACTTCCTCCAAAACATTGATATATATGCAAATTTTGAAGTTGAATTTTTGTTCTTGAAAAAAGTGTTGAAAATCTTTCAAAAATTAAGTACATGATTTTAAAAAATATATTCATTAAAAAATATATACTTTTTTTTTTTGTGAAAGCAAAAATTGTGATTGTGAAAAATCAAAGAAAAACACATAATGTTTTATATATACATGAATATTTATAAAAGAATATCTTTCCAAAAAAAGTAAATTTCCAAATATTTTCTCGGCATAATATGAAATGCTTTACGACAAATATTTAAATTAGACGATAATTTTGTTTCGGAAAATCATAGATTATTTTGAAATTGGCAACATATAAAAAACTTCTTAATATTAAAATCTGTCCCTTATTAAGAAGAAAATTAAAAAAATTAAAAATTATGCGTATTGATGTAATATATTTTTATCGGAGACACGGGAAATTTATGAATAAAATTTACGATACAAATCCTGTTTTCTGGAGACACATGAATTTACATTACCTGTTTAAATGAAATTTTGGTATGGTGAATAGAAAAAAAAAATTTTTTTAATGTTCTGACATTTTATGAAGCAAAATATAACAAGGAATAATAAGTTATAAAAATAATAAGTAAACCAACAGTAAGTTTTAGAAACATAATGATTATTAATATTATATTTCAAAAATCTTATTCAAAATTAGTATTAAGTATTAACCAATTATAGTAATGTAAACTTAATTAAAACGAAATGATTTGTGCTATAGGAAAAAAATTCCACAATCAAAAAGTTTAAAAAATTAGTGTAATTTATAAAGTATGCATTGTGGAGAAGGAATTTCAGTCTACTAATACTCCAAGGGGTTTGTTTTAATCATTGAATGAATACCTGTAAAGAAAATTAGAAATGAAAATTTTGAATTTGCATTTAAATCTTCTCATAATGTTAAGGTATCTGAGCAAGTTGAATTTGTGGCAGTAGCCTAGTGGTTATGATCACGAACTCGGGGCCCCGGGCCGTGTTTGAGTCCTTTTTGTTTCTTGACCTTCCATGTAGAGGGGTTGATGCCCTTAAAAACAGTTACACTAAAAAGTTTTTTCCCCTTTTTTTTTCCAAAATTTTTAAAAAATTTCCCTTCACCACAAAATATACAGGGGCCCTTCAAAAATAGTATAAAACCCTATTACAAAGGAAAGGAAAAAAAATTTAAATTTATGGGAAGATTTCAAATATTTACAATAAATTTAGAACTTTTTAAAAACACTTCTGGTGGAAATACTTTTTGAAGATTCGGTGGCCAATTTATATTAAGTCTCTTGAAAGCAAGTCTTAGGATGCTTCGTTCTTTTTCAAACTTGGAACACAGAAGGAGGACATGTTCTACATTTTCCTCGCCACCAATATCACAATTACAAGAAGATGACGGAACTAAATTAAAATTGTTCAAGTAGCCTTTAAAATTGCCATGACCAGTTAGAAATTGGGTTATTTTGTATTTAGTATAAAATTGATGGCAGGCCTGTCTCTCATTAATGGTTGGAAATTTTTTTTTTCGTTAAGCTCCCTTTAATTGAAATGAGATATTCTTGGTTTCAAGACTTCACTATTCTTTCTTTCATAATCTTCTTGTAAAATAATTTAATAATATTAACGGTAATATTAATTTTGCACTTGGTGGCAGCGTTTGCAAGCCAATCAGCCCGCTATTTCCAAGAACGTCCGAGTATCTGCGAATAAATGCAAAATCTACTGAGATGCTTTTTATCTTTTAGGCTTTTAAGATTCTTTTGGATCTCGGCAATTATGTTGTTAGATGAACAACCCCTTAAGAGAATTCAAGGAGGAAAGAGAATCTGTACAGATTCTCTTTCTGTACAGAGATTAAACTTTTTGTTCAGTGATCCATTTATATATAACGACAAAGTTTAAACATAAAAGTTCAGCTACAAAAACTGTACATTCATTACGAATTCTAAATTGAACTTGCTCGGATTAAATACCACTCCTGAACATAACAGAATCATATCCAACTCTGTCATCAATATTACTGCCATCAGTATAGCAAATAACAGGTACATCAGCTGTGCTTTTGTCACTAAGTTGAATAATATTGATGACATTCCTCTCAGAAGAATAAAGGAGAAAAAATGAAGACAGAATGCAATCATAATTAGAGATGGAAGAAGCAGAGAAATTTTCCCTAGAAGCCGTATTATGAAGAAAAGCAATGTCGATTGGAGAGTCAGAAATAGCATAAACTGACTCGTAACTTATGGTACGATAACCGTATATGACCCTCAAAAGTATCTTTCTTTGTATGCGTAGCAGAATTTTAGAATTCTTCTTCCTTTTAAGTGCCTCACCCCAAACTCTAGAGCCATACATAAGTAAAGGTTCAAATTCCTTGTTTATAATTGTGTGAATGTACGTTGAAATTTATACCGAAAGTTCTGCGTGCAATCGGATTTAATTAAACGCTGTAATTTGTGACACGTTTCTCTGATATGTAACTTAAATGCTGCTTCCAAGAAAATTTAGTATCGAGAAGAACCCCAAGATATTTCATTTGTTTTACCATAATCAAGGTAGTTCCAACGAGATGTAGCTGAAATGCATCATAGCAAATGTTTCGTTTTTCAATATCCATGACTCTGTGGTTTTAACATCATTAAAATCCAGTTTAAAACCTTTTTACCATTCGAAAGCGAGGTTCAAATTTTCCCGTGCGTATAGGAAAGTTGCAGAAAGATCTCTAACTTGGAAACAAACTAAAATGTCATCAGAAAAAGCTATGATTTCACAGCAGGCAAGATTATTAATTTTAAATAGGATATCACATTAATAGTGATATTCCAAAAAATAGGTCCAGAAACTGAACCTTGAGGGAAACTCCTTTCCCGACAACGGATTTCAGAAGTCGAATCCAGTTGTATTTTGGGCGTTCTGTCATTTAAAATGTCAGCAACAAGTGAAAAAATATTTATCAGAATATTTGCTTTCTTAAGGTGATTCAGAATACAAGGCCACCATGCATTGTCAAAAGCAACTTTTTATCAAGAGAAATCGATTGAGTGTAAATATTTCTTTTTACCTCTTTTAACTATTTCATTCAAATGTAAAAGAGCGTCTTCAGTACTCGAATGAGGGGTAAAAGTCTCCACGGCGCAGATACCAGCAAACCCAGTTAACAAAAAGTTTCTTTAAGCATTTACCAAGAGCCGGAAGTAAGCTAATTTATCTAAAGTTATCCAAATGGGGAGTTCTAAACTCATTTACTTTGGAGATGAGAATCACCTGTGAAAGTTTCCAAACCCGTGGAAACTTACTTTCCGAACGTTCCTCGTACAAAGAATGAAACTCCGTGAAAGGATTATTTAAGATTTAAATAACTTTTAATAGTTGATATAGCAAAAAAATAATCATCAGCTGTTATTAAAAATATTTCTTTTATATTTGATTCCCTCTTCGTATAATTGAAATCAGATGTAAATTAATTACTTCAGTATCTGTGTTACATAATGTTGTTGTTGTGTTGTTTATGCAATGCTGAGAAATTAAATGGTGCCGAGGGTGTCCAAAGCTGCCCTTGCTATGTCAACTTTGGCAAATAAAGCAGTTGACGGTCCATGGGGCTTAGGTCTATGTTGTGGAGTTTATCCAATATAAAAACAGTTAAAAATATGATTCAGATAAAGTTGAATGTGTCTGTTAGGACAGTGCGGATAAATATTGTAATTTCCTAGGCCATCAGGGGATATTTCCATCCCTTTAAACGTAATCTAGCTATGTACGTAATCTGTGATGGGGCTTTACGCGACCTTCAACTACTAATCCTCTTGGGATTCCCCAAGAGTCCAGCAATTGTGTTATTTCACAGCCATCCCTCTCAAGAAGAAACCATGAGATGCAAATTAGCTAGTGTATATATAGTTAAAGTTTAATAACTGTAGATTAGAAGGAGAAGGAGCGGAGCAGCTGAAAGCAGAGTTAATACGATAATAATTAGAATTACGCCGTGGGGCTAAAGAACGGATTTTAACTACTAGAATAAATCAGTGAATTTAGAATTATTAAGATAAGATTGATTAAAGTTAAGATATTCGGATTTCGTACGCTTCTTCACAAAAGGTTGTCGCTTCTTTATATCGCTCCAAAGGTTCCCTTTATAGATTGCTTGTTCTGGAATATTATCTTTGATAATAATAAATTAGATTTATCATGGTTAGTCTTGGTCATCCATATTTCTCTCCTACAGATTTAGGTCTACAAGTTGATGAGGAAGTATCCTCTGGGGGTAGGTCATTACAAATCTAGCTATGATGGGTGAAATTATGCGGTTACAATTAAGATCTGGAATGAAGTTCTTAACTGGGTGGGAAGTGAGTTTACGTATGGCCATTACATCAGCCTCAGTAAGGGTAAGGTTATTAGAAAGTTGAGGGGAATCTCGGGCCTCCTTGGCAAAGTTATCAGCCTGCTCTTTGCCGAAGATGTTTACGAGGGCTGGTATCCAATACAAAGTGAAGATTCTTTGCGATGCAACTACTCTGTTAATAAACGTAGTTATGTCCTGTTACATAATAATACCTGGATATGATTGTTTTTTAAATTATTTACTGATTTCAATTTTAAATTTCATTAAAATACCCCTCTTTCTACATGTGTTTAATTAAAAAATACCAAATTCCATACTTGTTAATAAAATAAGTTTCATTTACATATTCGTTTATACAACCGACAACTATAACATAATCAAACATTTATCACAATAATGTACATATGCAGTTAACAACTATAACAGCGCCACCGAACATGATGAGAACTATGTCTATGGATGGCGTTTAATTAATTTCCCTGTAGCATTTTTGCTTTTCAAATGATTTATTGCTCAAAAAGAAACAATTCGGTACAAGCCTGAATGCATGGAAAAATTCTTTATGCCATAAATAGCATATTGCTTTTTACACATGCTGCAAAATTAATTAAATCCGCTTATGGAATTTTTCGTTCTTATCTTTTCCCTTTTACTTGTACGAACGAATTTTCTCTCTCGCTCTTTCTCGACTCTTTCAATTCATTACAAACGGAAAATGTATGGCATTTCAACTGGAATTTAACAATGTTTTATGAAGTCTAAAGAATTTATACAAAGTAAATATCTTTAAACTATGTAATATCATTAGTTACATTTTAATCATCAGTGTGTGGATTAGTTTTTGCAAAAAATAATATCCTTCGTATTTTAGCGTTAGCATAACGTATACCGGATGTCTAAAAAATATGAATGTATTTTCAAATATTCATTTTAAAAAAATTAATAAATGAAATAAAGATACTAACTTAAAGTTGCTTTTTTTTTGTTCTATAGAGAAAATTTTAAAGTTTTTTTTTCCAATTCTGTATGCACTATTTCACTGTGCACACCATTAATTGCGTGCAACACATCAAGTCCATACGAGATTTCAAGCTACATTCAGTGAAGCATTGAAGAAACAACATTCCAAATGGCCACTGTAATTTGACTTTTCATTTGGTAAGTGTCAATTGAGGATTGATAAACAATGTTTTTCACATTTCTCTATAAGAAGAGGTCTAAAGGTGTTAAATCTAGAGATCTAGGGGCCACAATATTGAAATTTATCTCTATATCCCTCTTCCCTTGAGCTTTTTCTCGCTTCCAAACTACAGTGCAGTATTGCCCCTTTGCACTTTACGTGTGTTACGCATTTAAATTCGATAAACCATGCTACAACTTGCGCTTGTTCTTGCGGTAAAGCCATTTTGAAACGTAAAAAGGGATCGTTGAGCCAACTAGTTTTCATTTGAGAAACAGAAACTTTAATCTTTTCTTTATGCAACATACAAAACTGAAATCTGTGAAAATCTGTGATTGTTTATTTTTAATTAACTTTAGAAAGAGTAGTAGTAGTTTTTGACACCATATATATGAAATTCAATCATTAAAGTACATATGAACACGATGATATGCTATTACTAGCCGTCAACCACCCACTTCGCTGGGTTTTTCATGTTGTTGTGTGACTTTATATTGATTTTTAGTTATTGATATCTAAATCTTAGTATTAAACTTTCGATTGTATTCAAACCCATTCTTATAGCCTTTTGATTTAAAAAGGGTGGCCGTGGTAACCTAGTGGTCAAGGTAACGAACTCGTGGCCAGCATGTTATTAGTTCGAGCCTAGTACCCCTGAAGACCCACCGTGTAGGGAAGCGATACACGTTAAATGGGTCGAGAGCTCAAACGTCCTAACGATGGTGTGGTGTAATAGTCAGAAGAGGAGGTGCCAGCTCAGGTGTCGTCTTCGTCACTTGACCATGGTTCAAAATTACGAGATCTGTCACCAAAAGCCCTCAAGTAGCTGAACAGTGCGACGTAAATATTCATTCACTTGATTTAAAAAGGTCTGGATTTGAATTCCTAAAACGAAAGTATTGTATCTCTTATCCCTCCGTAACCTCCTCTCTTAGGAATCAATTTTTGCAGAACGTGTCCTTGGTACATCTCTACTCAACGAAAGATAGATGCTTGAGAAATTTAAAGTCCGTAGGTCTAATAGTTTTAAAACGGATTTTTTATTTATTACGCCAAGAAAACCACCTTCCCTTGTCCTTGGAAGTCGATTCCCGCAAAATCCATGCTAAACGAATCTCTACTCATCAAAAGAAACATGTTAGCCAATTTTCAAGTATGTAGCTCAAATAGTTCCAGAGCGAGAGTCACTTTTCTCCTTATATATAGATAGATAGATATAGATAGATAGATAGATAGATAGATGTTACATGCTAAGTAACATTACTCTTCTCTCAGTATCATTACATTATTTATATAAATGAATAATATTGAAGTCTATTTTAATTCAGGAGATAAATGGTAAATAATAAAAAAATCATATAATTATTATAATTATAATATATATTTTAATTAAATGTTAAGGATTGTTCTTTTTCCCCCATTCTATGTAATACTGGTTCTCTCAAAAGATACTTAGAATTACATCAAAGTGTATTCCTACAAATTATTTTTGAGTTTTCACCAATTTGAACGTTACAGAAAAGAACGTCACACATTTACATTATCCACATCTTTAAAAGACAAAAACTACCAGGAGATTTAAATATCAGTAAATAAAAGATTTTTATCGAAAAATTTAAAGACAAAATAGGCGTAAAAGGCATAGATTCGAGTGAGTTTTAAAAATAGTTTCTCATAAAATTTGCTGCATATATCTTGGAATCTTTTATATATCGACTTTTGATGAAATATATAGAGCGCAAGAGAGAACCATAAAAAAAGTTAAAACCCGTTATTCATTAATAAATATTTATAAAGTTTTTTGTGTAAAATTTAATATACATTTTTTGTTCGAAAAAAACTATTTCAGCTCTTTCATAAAAATCTTAAAAGCAATATCTTAGTCATTAACGTTTCTTTTTTACTATACATTATTTTAAGTCTTACAAATTTTATTTCTTAAGGTTAATTAACTTTCAAAATCGGAGGTTTTTTTTCAAAAAAGAGTTACCCAAAACGATCTCTATCTCATGTCTAGATCTTTTTCTTTTTAATTGATTTTTTTTTTGTTATCTTTCTGTTTTAGTAATAAGCAAAAAATTTCAGAAAACGACGGTAGTTTTCATGTTATAAGTAATAAATACAATACTCTTCCACAAAGACATATTGATTAGTAATTTAGTGTCTTATACCTTAGCTTTAAGAAATTTTTAGCTTTAATATTTTTTTACTTGAAGTCTAGACTTCTGTAAATATGAACTCGTTTATTTTTTACTTTTAAAAAAAATAGGAAAAAATGTTTATCAAATGAGAACAACATCAAAATGTATTGTTTTCGTTAGTTCAAGTATTCCGGCGGATTTCTTCAACAAAGAGTGTTTGATATTAGTATTAAGCTGCTGATAAAAGCTCTTTTATTCAAGGTGACTCTTTATGTTCGGAACCGTGATTTTGTGAAAAGCTTGTAAATGGATAATTTTTTCATATACAGGGAGGTAACGAGCTCATGGTACAATTCATTGTAACAACCATTTATCGTATAGGAATGTATATGGGCGCAAGTGACGCGCTGAAGCACAAACACAAAAAATAAGAGACGAAAGGAAAGACAAAGTATTCATTGAAAGCGTCGGCGTCGTTGACAAGAGTATTGTTTACAATAATTGCACATGAGCTGTGAAGTCCAGCTGGAGCGCTCAATGGCAGTCGGAGAAATTAGTCTGCCGGATTCAGAACTTGTACTCGCTTAAAATGGAAGAGGTGAAAGCGTCTTGCATTCAACACTCTACAAACCGTCTCATGGCTCACACTTACGTGATGAGCAACAGCTCTTGTACTTGACTCGGGTCTATCAGCCACAACGTTCAAGGTGCTGTCTTCCAGGCTTGGACTGTGTACAGCTCTTCGTCGACCAGTATCACGTCTGGTGACGTAAAATGAACGTGTTTCATGAAGTAGACTATGTGTAACCGCTGAAAAATTCATTGTTCAGGAAGCTGTGCGTGAAACATTCGTAGCACAGTTCTGCCATTTCCATTTGCACGACTGTACATGTAATGCATGTCTGCATTTTCGGCATACGTAATGTCCCCCACAGTAAAAGTCAGCACAATTGCGAATGGAGTTTTTCCTTACTGAGATGTATCATGTTAATTGGAGACTAGACATCTACTGCCCCCTACCTGTAACGCAACCAACCGATAACTCCATTTCTCTTTTCCTTCATATCTGCTGTTTGCGCCTCACCGCGTCACTGGCTCCCATACATTCCTATACAATAAATGAATGTTACACACTGAACTGTATCTACCCTTAAAGTTTGTACTAGGAATTAGGGACCATCTTGTATATATTTAGTGTCAGTTGATTTAGATTGAGCATATAAATTTGTTTTTTAAAAAAACTTATTTAAATGCAATTTTCAGGAAAAAAATGAAGAAACAATGACATATTTTCATTTCATATTTCAATGACATTTTTTTCATATTTTTGATGAAAAATGCTTCTAAAGTATTAGTATTTTGCCTATATATAGCTGGGACTTCTATACCGAGGTTGAACTAAAATTTGGAAATATATAATTCAGAAGTGGATTTATTCATATCTTATTATATCAGAGTAAAGAAATTTTAACAAAAACCACCCGTTATTATTTCAATTGTGTTTAACTATGAAAGTATTGTAAATTTTTAAAAAGTCTTGTTTCAGGCTCTGTTGAGAAGTCCTAGTTATGTATAAGCAAGATATTATTCTAGAAGCATTTTCCATAACAGGTGAATATTTTTAAAATATGTCTTTTTTCCCCCGACAAAAACTGCATTTAAATTATTTTTTCTTATAATAATATTCTTAAAAAACGTATGTTCTTAACCAACTGACACTAAATATCAAAAAAGTATCCATTTACAAGCTTTTTTTAAATTACGGTTCTGAACATAGTCACGTTAAGGATGAAAAACCTTTTAGAATTTCTATTTTTAATGTGATTTAAGTGGTTTAAAAGTATTATCAATTATTCTTAAACTGATTATGGAAATTCAAGAAAGATTTCTAAAGTGAATGTCTTTCATGTCGAGAAATGAAATTGAAGTGAAGAGAAGTACTGAAATCAGCGGAATCATTAGACATTGCGAAGGAAAAATTGATCTTTTTTCTTTCACTAACTGAATTCTCATTGAAAAAAAAAATTCGATACAATATTAAAAATTCGTTCTCTTTTCCTGCCTCGAGCACTCATTCCACTCTGCCCCTGAGGGCTCAATGACAGCAGCGACATTGTTCAGAAAGCTCGATTCAGAAACGCATTTATTTTGACATTTTGTGGAGTTCCACAAAGATTGTTTGATCTGGCAACTACTGCTAGCTTCACTTCCGTTCATCGAGCAGAGTTGTTCGAACGTGCCAATATTAATGAGTTGGATCGGGGAAGATATTACTATACTCCAGAAGATTGTTGAGTGATGAATCATAACGAGTTCTCAACGGTAGAAATCCCTTTGTAATTCGCTTCGCCCATAATGTTCTGTTTATTTTCGAATCATACTAACAAAAGATCGTTTGAAACAGTTATAATTGAATTCTGCTGAAGCTTTCATCGGTTAACTGTTCGGAGTTCCTTAATTGTAAAAATAGCTTTCGAAACGTGTTGATAACGTTACCATGGCTATAAAAATTACGAAGATTGTTTGAAATGATTATCAACCATATCGGGAATAAGTTAATAGTATTTACTTAAGCCTAAAGTTCAATTTTTTTATTTAAATGAACTAAATTACTTTACATTTGTTAAAAATACTTCGTTTAATAAAAATACAAACTGTTCCCTTTGAGAAAAATTTTGTAAATCTTAAGAAAAAATATCTTTTTTTTTAAAAAAAAATTGTTGTGTTTGGTTTTGAAAATTATGTTTAAGCACTAATGTGTTTGATTGTAAGTTGAACTTAAAATTATTCAACGTGTTTCAGTATTTTTTTGATAAATATATTTAAGGGTCATGTGTGACATAATTTGTCTTTATTTCATTCTGTGAACTTATTTTATTTGTGTGTTCCTTTTATCTATTTTGTTGAATATAGTGTGGCACATTTAAACATCTGGCAACAGTTCTTTTCTGCCTGCATTGACAATACATTCAAGCACCTGGCAACAGTGTTTTTCTGCATGTATTCGTTATTCGAATTTTCTAATGAAGGTAGACATGTTGCAATACAATAATTTATTGGGGGGACTTGGATATCTTGAATGCTGATCTATTTGATGCTAATATTCTCATTCTTCAACCGCAAGAACTAACTGTAAGTTTCGGCGCGTTGTATTTGCTTAGTAGTATTTTATGCAATCATCGAATAAAAAATTTAAAATTTTGATATTTGTGTTTCTAATTTTTTATTTACAGACCCTTTCTTTAATTCTTTAGACAAAAAATATAAATCGTTTTATACATACAGTGTTTTAACTTGATTAAGTTTAAAAATTCCCATAACTTCCATTACATTTAGTGAGACGTTCATTTTGATTTGTATACGTATTTTGAAAAAACAACACATGGGTAGACGGACATAAGGACTATTATTCAAAAATAATATTTAAAATTCTATTATATAATAAAAACATCTTAAAATTTCTGTTATTTTAAAAATTGGGTTATAAATGTTATTCCGATTTTTAAAAAGTCTGCTGTATCCCTTTACTATCAAATGAAAACATTTTTAGCAAATAGTTCTGATATTTCATTTAAAACTTTTCATAATAACATTTAATTATCTAATACATAAGAAATGAACTTTTTATATCAAAATCACAAGAAGTTTGAATAATACATGTACACACATACTTATAAAAACATATTAAACAAATTAAGCTTTTTAACTCAACACGCTACGTACGTATTATTATTATTCATGCTTTATAACTTGATGAAACAATTCTGAACAGTGAACTAAAATTAATTGAATGATATATTATATATAATATATCATTTAAATTATAATATACTAATAGCTTTCTTTCGGATATCAGAAACAGTCGTTTTATCTTTATAACATATGTCACTTTCAAGAATAATAAATATTATTTAATTTTATAAGAATATTCGGAATTATTCTGTACTTTTAACTATATATATTCAGTGAACGTTGAGACAGCGCTTAAGTTGCTATCATGATTTTAGAATTATAAACAACAGAAATAGAAACAAATGAAATACATTTTATGCAATATATATAATTGTAATAATTTTATAATAACAAATATCGCGTAAATATATTTTTCTAATTTGCTGCATTTTGGCAGTTTAGTCTGTTATAGATACGACAAGTCCCCAAGTGTGAGAGCCAAGTGTGACAAGCCCAAGTGTGGCACTATCTAGTGGTGGCTGTTGCTACCTAAATTTGACGTTTGAATTTATTCAGTTCAAGCTCTTGTCAGATGCTAAATATTGTCATGGTTTAATTTTTTTTACAGTACTAGATCAAATTGATGTTAATTGATGTTGTTCAGCTGATATATGCAAAAAGCTTTTTTTTTTGTTTAATGTGCAATTCACATAAAATTAATTCATTAAAAACTTCATTATCCTTCAATCTTTATTGTTTAATTTTTCAATTGACCCGTGCGAAGAACGGGTATACCAGCTAGTTTAGAAATATTATAAATGAGAAAATTATAATATTTTTTATTTCAAATCACTCTATCCAAAAGTACCAATATATATTTTGTGATACTACATTAATATGTGATTATAAAAACCTAATAGAGAAAAAAAATCATATTTTTTATCTTTTATACTTTACAATGAAAAGACTCCTTAATCACTGATCTCATGGTCAAGCCTCCAATTGAAACGGATGGAAACCAAGGTTTAAAAAAAAAAGAACTATTTAATCCTTTTTTCCCGAGTGACAAGGATTGTTAAGGAGGTCGTTAAGAAGTGCTTTCCCAGATTAAACCATTCTCTTTCTTGCTTTACAACAACAATTACTTAACCAACTTTTGTGAGCAGTGGCGGCCCAAGTCCTATAAAGTGCCTCTAACAGTTAAGTTACATTATTGAGAGAGAAACACCAGATAAAAAGCCCCTTCTGGCTCTCCATTACTTAATTACGGTCTCTGGCATCCACTAACCTGCAAGGTGGAACACCTTTGTTTCGGCTTAGAACATTCTTCTTCGAATTTTTTTGTTCCACTAAAAGAATTTGCGAAAATTACATCGCTGTGTATTCTTTAAAATACGGACTATTAAGGGTTCTAAAAAAAGAACTGCGTAGAAGTGAAAAAAGTAGAAATATTTTCAGGTGTAAGAGAATTTTTATAAAATAGCAAACGTGAGGTATGTAGTGTAGTATGGAAATGAAAAATGCTTTCGTTGAAGATTATTTTTTAATGCCTTAAAAAAATAAAGTTTAGTTAAATGTTTTCTAGCTAATAATATTGATAACTTGTTTTTTATTACTATTTTTTTTAAATTTTAATTAATAAAGATTTTTAAAATTGTGAACATTTAATTTTATCGTTTATAAAACTTATTTCTTAATTCTGAGAAGTTTTGCTTAAAGTGGAATGTAAGCCAATTTTTTAGAAGAAATATTATGGTTACTGAAATTTAAACAAAAAAAGCGTTCTATCAATTAATATAAAATTTTAGATTATTTTACTTAAAATTACGCAAAATATATTTTAGTAAGTTAATAATTCAATCACTCATATTATTTAAAATTAGGAACGATTATTAAATATTGACAGTTTAATAGGCTTTTTTTTTTTCGTATTAGCCAACATATTTTATTTTGGATATATGGAGCTGCCCTAGAAATTTTTTTCATTTTAAGTTCAAATTGTCTCCCTCTCTCTCTTCTCCTCTCCTCTTCTTATTCTTCTTTCCTTCCCTCAGTGAGAACAAAAAGAAATTGCTTCATCCTTAATATAAACTTACAATTACATTTATCCTGTGGCAACCTCATTTTTTTCAAATTTAAACTGTGGTGGGTTAGGATTTATGGACATTGAATCTGAATTAAAGACAGACACAGTAGAAATTTTAACATATGTGTTGTTCTGGATCAAGATGCGCGTGAAGTGCCTTGCCTGGCCGAGTCTTATAGATATAGAAGTGTTTCTTACCTTTAAATGAAGCTCCCACGCGCCTAAGATTGAAGAATGTATAAGTAAGACTCAAAACTCTCTCTTAATCATCCTCATTATGAAAGTATTAATAGCTTCAGAGTCTTCATTAAATGCTTTAATAATAGACATTGACACTTCATATGTAATCTCGGGCTCTTCCTTAAATCCTCTCTTCAAATCAGTTTAAATAGTAATTCCTACTAGAATGCATCATAGTTTCTTTGCAAGGAGATGGTTTCATATCAAAGACATAAAATAGCCCCAGAAGTCAGTTAAGAAAAGCTACACGTGAGAGTCTACTACACAACTAGAAAATATATAAGTAAAAGGTATCTTACGACGGTCTCGATTGGAAATTCGATTTCAGCTTAGCTGTTAAAAGTGTAGCAAGACTTTGGGCGATAATGTCAATGTTTTGAATCATATAGCAAAACCAAGTTCAGCAATTTATTCCGTACTAGTGATTGAGTATAATTATTATAATGCTGTTTGACCACCTTGTAAACCCAAGGCATAGGGATCGAACCCGGCTGGATAAATTTTCTGGTTTCAAAAATCTTAGGCACACATGTCATATGATTATGAGGGCATGTAAATCCTTTGAGTAACAATTTGTCTCTGGTACTTTCGGTAATATTTAGCATCCATCGAAAGTTTGAATTAAATAAATTCAAGCCGCCACAAGATGATGGGCACCAATGAAATGGCTTTCACATTTGGGGACTTGGCATGACAGCCTAGGCGTGGCTGCCAAAATGCATCCTATTTGAATATATATATATATATATATATATATATATATATATATATATATATATATATATATACTATACTATACTATACTATTACTAGTTCCTTTGGGCCGTGGGTAGCCTAGTGGGTAGAGCATTTGGACTCCAGACCGGAAGACCTGAGTTCGATGCCCGATGCCACCAAATACCCTCTGAGTACACACGGAGTACGTGCTCGTTAAATCAGTGAGTCTGAAAGCCTTGTGGGTGGTTGCCGCTGAAACCACGAGTGCAGGGGGCTGGAGAATATTTCCCTCCCCTCCAGTTCCATGCCTAAATTGTGGAGGTGGAGATCGGTGGTGTCACCATCTATCGTAAAGAAGTCCAACTTGTCTCGCAGCCAACCTGTCACAGGCTCTGGCAACATTCAATCCTTCCCTTAGGGAATTTCACCGAGCTAAATAGTACTGTCACCTGGGTGGTTCTCAAGCGAAGGCCAACGACAGGCATACATACATCTAGACCCTTGCCACGATGAAGTCTCGTGGGCCTCGATCTGACTACGTCAGACAGGTGGCATTAGAAACAACAGCACTAGTTCCCCTAATAATACAATAAATAAGAGATGCAAACTGCTTTACTATTTAGTAGGAAGTCTTCAAATTAGTTATTGTTAAAATAACGATTACTCCATTTATTCCCAAGAATATTAACATAATCAGTTTTATTGAATGCAATATTCGAATAAAAGATTTTATATTTCTCAAAGAATAGCATATCCACTTACAGAAAAGTGCTTTAGGAATTACACTCCTTATTTATCAAAAATTGCTTCTTGATTATCAGCGTTAGTAACGTTGATAAAACTAATTTATTTGAACCCGAATAATTGCTTGGGAAAATTGCAAAGTTAATTTTTAAGTTCAAATTATAAGAGTTCGCCTAAAAAGGTTTACATAAAGACTACATAGCGAACGAGATATTATTATTTTAATATTTAAACTAAAAGTAAATATATTTTAAACTCGGTTCTTCTAGGTTTATGAAACCATTACTGAATTCGTCAAATTCGGCTTCCGAAACCTTTGTAACGCAACAGACATCAATGCATAAATATGCCCTTAATGTATGTACCTTTCGAGAAGGGAGCCTCGCATGCTAAGTGCTTCCTGTATCAGGGGGAAAAACCCCTTTTCATCGTTCGAAATCTTCACCCAAGTCCCCGGAGGGTGGAAAAGCGGGAATAAATATAAAAATAAATAAAAGGGGGGTGAGAGTGTGGGAGGAAGCAGAGAAAGGTTCCTCTGCCCCTTAGACTCGATACGGGAGTAGCTTTCTCAATATCGGAAATTCCATTTTGGACGACGTATCAGAGCGGGAATCAAATGCACAATGACTGCACTGGGGAGACCGTTCCTTTTGCGAACATAACTCTCTCCCTTTCTTCCGATAAGGCAGGCAATAAAAGGGAAGAGCAAAATGAAAAAAAAATCGAACGGAAAAGAAAGAATAGTTCGGAAAAAAGGGGGTAGAGAGATTAGGGTTTTTCTGAAAAGAATTCGAGGAAACAAAATACTGGTCTTCTGTGCCGTACCGAGTTGTCACACTCAGCTGTAGAATATCCATCGCTTCATCAGTCAGGGAAAGGGGAGGGGGTATTGCGTATTCCGGAGTGTGTTTTAGAACAATCATCTGATCGTTTGGGGAGATTTTAGACAGCGCTTTATTTACAGGATACGTTATTGAGTGAGTATTTGTCAAAGACGACAGTATGCTTTGGTGAAGATATACGTGCTATTTTGAAGAAACTTGCGTGCAATGTTGCATCCCGATCAATGTGTAACAATCCAATCGTATATAAAGTAAAGTGTACAAATATATTTTTCTGAAACAGAATATACATTTGATACAAACTAATGAAAAATATTGCTGCGCATCGCAATATGCAAATTATTGTCTCTCTTATGCGTAATCAATACATGAGTTATTGCACGATTCGAAAACGTGAAATTTTGTTCAAATTGTTTATTGCAAACTTTGCAAATTTTCAACATAAGTGACTCATTTTCAAACGTACAACTTTCAACGAAATTCCCTGGTTTGTGAATCGAGTACAATCATTGAAAAACTAAGATTCTCTGAAAAATTAATGAAATAAAATTGTATTGTGAAAAGTATATACAATACTTGCTTCAACATCCGAAATATTAGGAGTCATGTAGATTTTATAACATAATTAGGTTATTATTCTTCACGATAGTGATAAAGGAGAAAAAACAAAAAAAAAGCATCTTATTCTTGTTCTTTATCTGCTTTTCGCCATCATTTAAATCAGTTATGTAAAAAAGTAATTCAAAAAAGCTGATAATACTCGTCTGAATTTTACAATACCACACTAATTTTTACTTTTAATCATTTTCTTACATAATTAGAACTTAATGCATTTATTAATGTCTGCATTTTTTTCAGTAAAATTACGAAAAGATAAGATGTTTATTATGTTCAATAGATTTTGTAACGCGAATTTAAAGAAACAAACAACAGAATGCAGTGTTAATCTCAGCCTCGAATCGAGAGATAGAGGGCACGTGATTGGAAAAGAGGCTGCGTTGGAAGTAGAATTGACTGTAAAGTTTTCGGAAAAAAGCAATTAAAAAATGTTTATGCAATATTACCTAAGCCAATAGAGGAAAAAATAACTGCAAATAAACTTTATCTAATTTAGGGTTTATTAAGATTTGGTTTATTGGCTCCGGTGACTTAGA
Organism: Trichonephila inaurata madagascariensis; assembly: GCA_019973955.1. NCBI lineage: Eukaryota > Metazoa > Arthropoda > Arachnida > Araneae > Nephilidae > Trichonephila > Trichonephila inaurata. The sequence goes on from BMAV01019660.1 coordinate 29,198, forward strand.
GTTAGTGGGCCCGCTTCGTAGACCGAAGGTTGCGGGTTCGACCCCAGCTGGAGTTGATAGATTTTCTGGATGTGAAAGCCGTAGGTACCCATCTCATAGGTAGGCCCTGGTACTCTCAGCAAAATTAAATCATGGCAATATTTAGCATCCAAAGAGGAAACTAAATTAATCCAAGCATCAAAATTTGGTAGAGAGAGCCACCACTGGACGGTACCACCCATGAAATAGCTCTCACATTTCGGAACTCGAAGTGTCTACAAAGGCTAAGTTGCTAAAACGTAGCCCATTAGAAAAAAAAATGTTGGAAATCAATTATAAACCTTTTTAATATATTTCTCTTGGTATTGACTTTTCACTGTTCGAAATTGCTTTCAAAACATTTGGAGAAAAAGATAACGCATTTTACTTTGATTTTCAAAACTTTATATATTCCAACCTTTCGAAAAATAATTATTATTCAAACACATCTCCATTGTTAATAATAGTAAAATATACATTCCACTTGTGTATAGTATCCCTCTCTCTCTCTCTTCCTAAATCCTTTTTAATGTCAAAAACTATTCTCGGCGACGTTATTTAGAGAAAATAAAAAGAAGAAAAATTTAAAATGTTTTGCGTCTTAAATGATTAAGTCCCGTAACAGTTAGCCGATTACTTATTAATATTTTATTATTTCACGAAATTCATTTCCTGCTCTCCGTTACTATACTCCTCACAGATACGGAAGAAAAAGAATTCCAAAAACTCTCCGAGGGAGAGAGATAAACACGTGTCCTCCAAGTGTCTAAAATATTACTCTCTCCCTCTCTTTCCTAGTAATTACTTACCACTGACACACAGTTAATTTAAAACTAAAAACGACAGTTTGGGAGAGGAAAGATTAATACTTAAACTCAGACATTCATCATTTTCTTAATAATGACAGGATGAAAGGATGCTTTTCTTAATGATGACAGAACAGAAATTCTCCACTTTAGAGACTTAACTTTTCTCAACACGCTTCCCTTTATCAAAATGAGGGGTAGAGCGTGACATGAATCAACTATATTATCTGCTATAAGGAGGGAAAATAAAATTTTCCACTTTTATTCCCTCTAACTTGTGTGCAAATTGATTTCTTGTTGATCTGAACAAGTGGCTTGGATTTTCCTTTGACTTAACTTTAAAGAGGAAATTGATGTTCTAACCCGAAGGTTTACTGCCAATAATTTGCTATCGAACCGCTGCTTGTTTGTTGGGGGTGAACACGTCACGTGATTTAAACTATTAGTTGGAACATTTATTATAGAATAGCGGCAAATGTGAGCGTAAAGGAAATTTATAAAATTATAGTTTACTGAAACTACTCCATAATTCGTTAATACGCGCATCAATCTTTTTAACTATTATCGATACCTTTTAAATTTTAGAATAATCCATTGATATCGATTATATTAACATCGAATTTATCTCGTGAATAAATTTAAAAATTAAAAATAATTTTTAAGTACAGTAGAGGTTGAAACTGTCCACTCGTAATTTAATATATCCCTCCTCTCTCTCCTTCCTTTCTCCATGGCACGACAACCTAGGATGGGCCCTGGCCTTACTAAGAAATCCATTCCAAGCTGCCCTGTTCTTGGAGTGACTTTTCAAGATACTGACATTAATAGTTTATATAGGTAATCAATCCGCCTGAGTCTTGGTCTTCCTCTTTTTCAATTACCAAATGGTCTGACCACAAAAATCTTTTTTGTGACTCAATTGTCATCCGATCTTATCAGGTGTCTTGCCCATTTTAACCTTTGTATTGTAATGATTTTAACAATATCTGGTTCTTTAAAAATTTTAGGAGCTTTCTAAGCTGTGGTTCTTCTTCTCCAAATGTTATCATATTTTAAGCCTCCAAAAATATTTCTAAGAACTCTTCTTTCAAATACAGCAAGAGTCTCCTTGTCTCTCTCGGTCATTGCACACGTTTCTACAATATATGTGAGAAAAGGCCTTATCAATGATTTGTAAATTAGTAGTTATGTGTTCCTTTCTCTCTCACTCACTTTTGTATCTTAGAGCCTAATTTGCGAAATACATTTCCACTGTAAGGAGGTGGCAGTTAAACTAAGCTAAACAGCGAAGAATATTATTCCATGTTAGTTTCTGAGGGAATTCTCACGAATAACCCGCTACAATGCATCGCTGAAATTAATGTCAGTGTAGAAAAATAGGTTTATAAACTGAGGATATTATATAGAATTCTACCACCAAGAAGGGACCAGAAAATTGCACAAAATTTCAGAGTAGGTATGTCTCACTAAGTAATCCAAGGGAAGTGAAATGTGTTTGGAAGACTCAGCTCAGAAATGGAAAACTCATGCAGTATGGACAATACCTGTGCCATTATTTCTGCATGGAAAAACAATGTGGAAATTATTTTTATATCCCAGAGGATAAGAAAAGAGGATAAAGTTAGTTGGAGCTACTACCAACGGAAGCAGTTCCAACAAACAAACGATTTTAGGCAAGGTATGGTGATAAGAGTGAGAAGGGCAAGTTGGTCCATACATCAAACCTCAGTTGAAACCCGCCTCGTCAGCAACTAGTTGATTGTGGCAAAGATGGTTGGAATAAGTAAATATGACAATTTTAAATGTGGCAGTAGCAATTGTCAACATGCGTGGATCGAAGGCTCCGCTGACATAACGGTGTTGACCCCACAAGTCACTTCTGCCACTCTTTTGAAGCATGTGTAGAAAACTTTTGTGATGTTCCCGTATCGATCAAAACTATCACTCGTATATTGTCTGCTAGTGACCAAACCTCTTTTTGTCAGTAAAATTTGCTATTCACCCTACAGCACTTCATTTGCAATGATGTTTACAGCGAAATGAATGACGGAATGGCATAGGATTGTCTTATAAGATCAGTCCCCCTTTTTTTTACCTAACAAAAGACGTCTTGTACGAGGGTGGTCCTGATTTGATAATAGGTTCATTCCGGCTGTATCACTAGTACAACCCCATCACTCGACAATGCAAAATGATGGTTTGGGGGACCATCGCCTTCAATATCAGATCATCTCTTATTCGTATTCAGAGCAGCATGACGGTCCAAAGATACGTGGATGATATGCTGGGGGGGGGGGGTGACTCGCCCTTCCTCTAAGATGCCCAATGTCCTTTTTTAAGGGAAAAAGCTTGAAAAATTGCGCATACCAGCCGAAGTACTCTACATGACGCACAGATACTTCAAAAGCCACCATTCTTCCTTAATCTCTCACCAAACGAACATTTCAGGAATTTGATTAGACACAGCTTGCATGTCTTGACAATGATGCATTCAAAAAATGAACTGTAGCAAATGATGGAAAAATGATAAAATCTCAGAATGTCATCCATATTCTCATTGAATCTGTTCCCAGATATAATGAAATGTGTGTAACCGTAAATGGCAGGTCTTACAGCCTAATAAGCTTACGTTGATCAAGCGCTGTGTATTAATCATTTATTGTTCTTTTTTTTGCCTCGGCCCCCCCCACCCTTTTTGGGTTATTTGTGTTGTGTTTTTTGTTGACATAGTCGCATACAGGTGCGTGTGTGTGTGTTTATGCGTGCATGGGTGTAAAACTTTATCAACAACTGAGTTAATGATAACGCTGAGATAATGATATCGCGATATTTTTTTCGATTAAAAATATCGCGAGATATGTTCTGTAAGAAATGAAAATTTTGCTGATGATTTAAGCCTGGCAAATAAGTACGTTTAACGTGAAAACGCTTGATACGAAATATCGGTTAACAGGAAATCATACAATAGTCCCGACAAATTATTATGTATTTTCATGAATTTTTTTCTCTTAACACGAAATAAAAATCGCTGAACACCAAAAGATATCTCTTTTGGGAATGAACAAAATACGGAAAACACCAGCCAGGTTGGACTGTCCTATTGTATTACCGGAAGAAGTAATTACTGTAGATAATTATAATGTGTGTACAATCCCAATTTTGGCAGACAAAGACATTTTGATGTTAATTCAAAGCTCAAAAAATATCATTAATGTAAATTTCGATAATGAAAATGAAATGAATAATGCAGCTCCTGTATCCACATTATCCGAAATGAGGAACGTCATAAAAATTATGCACAGTTGATATCGAACAATTTGTTGACAATTTGAGGCTAAAAAAACAATGCAAGAAAAATATCAGACAATTTTGCAAAAACTCATTAAATATTTTGTTTTTCACAAAATTTGAGAATTTTGTTTTAAATTTCTTAAAATTCTTGTGAATGTTTTTGTTTCATTGAAATTTGCTAAAAATATGCATATATACTTGTCTATGTAAATAAAATAAACTCTAAAAAACTTAATTTTGTTGGTATATATTTTTATAGAGAAATAATTAGTTGTTTGTTTATTTACGACATATTACGAGAGCAATTAGAGATGGACCTTGCAATTTGAACCACGGTGAAGTGACTAGAATCACTGATGATCGTGAATGAAAATTCTCTTACATACATAAATCCATCTATAATATAAGAGAAAGTTTTTAATTCGATCTTAAAAATTTCATTTCAATAAACAATCTTCAACGAAATGGAACCATATCTAGAACTTATAGTGTGAGATCATTTTTCAATATATGAAGAGATGTTTAAAAAAATCAGTCATCTAAAGCAGCGTTTATCAAACTGAGGGGTGCATCCCGCCAGGGTACGTGATGACTCTACGAGGGGGGTATATTGGAAAGTCGAAAGCAAAAGATTATTTAAAAAACTGTGAATAAACTGAAAGTAAACCAACAAAATACATTCTGATATAATAAGAAATAAATACACATTTACACTGATATAATATACTTATAAATGTATCAGTACTGTATAATGTATTTTACAATTTACTTAGAAATACTAAGTTAGGAACAAGTTTAATAATTACCATTTCCCCCGTGGGCTTGTCATATATAAAATTATATACAAAAATTAAGACTTATCCTGATTATTTGTACGGTTTATAATTAATCCCTTAGAGTGGCCGATTCGATCTGTTTAGAAGTTTCTTATGTGAACATAAAAATAGAAACGTAGTTCGGTTTTTGGTGGCGATGGTTTCTAAATGGTTGGTATTGAAAACAAATGTCATTCTTATCCATGTTTACAAAACACTCGAATTTTTACCGGGATATTAAAAAGATTTTTTTCCCCCGACAATCGACGTCAAATATGAAATTTTAGCGGGTATATATAAAATATATATATATAAATATATATATATATATAATATATATATAATATATATATATATATATATATATATATATATAATATATATATATATATATATATATAATATATATATATATATATAAATATATATATATAATATAAATATATATATATATATAAATATATATATATATAAAAATATAAATGTGCAAGAGCATAAATAATAGTAAACAAAGAAATGTTTGACGGAAAACGAAAACATAATCACAGGCCTCTTCATGATAATCGCAAAAATTCCTAATTTTTTCCATGGTTACATTTATAATCACGTGAATCTATCAACCAATCACCAGATTTCAAGTAAACGCACCCCATTCTCTTTAAACGGGTCGAAAAACATCCCGGGATAATCCGGCTTTCGTCCGCATTTCGAAATTGCGGTATTTTGCCGCTTCCATAAACGGGCAACTGAGATTAAATCATGATTCCCCCGCACCGCTTTCCGTAGGTAGTATGGATGTATTGGTGGTGGAAAAGGGAAAAAATAAAAAACCTTCCAACACTGTCAAGATCTTTTTATTGCATTCCAAAACCTTTGAAATAATTTTATAAATAACAGTGCGTGGAAAAGATCGTATTTCGGAAAGAATTATATATCCTCTTCTACTTGGGCTGAACGAGACGTTTATATACTCCGGTGGCACTTAAGCTGTTAAAGTCGTATTGTGTGGCTCTAGCGTCAAAGTATATGATTATTGAATTAAATATATTGTTATTGTATGGAAGGGGAGGGACGATGAAAATTATGATTGAATACTGGGTAGAAAATATTGAAAGTTTGAGAAGCGCTGATCTATTGTCTTTGCTAGTTAAAAATTAAATTTTCCTCTGTTAGTAATCAGCCAAAATAATATTCATCGAGCAATCCTTCTTGTCAGAAATGTAAATAAAAATTGTAAGAAAAACAGTTTATTAAAATTTTATTAAAAACGGTTTTGAGAGTTAAATTCGTTCCAGTCAAATAAAAATAATAACGAACGAGTCCTTGGATAATAGAATTAAAGCACTCCACATAAAGCAATGCATATTTGTGACGATTTACTCGTGTATTGCATATATTAGAGAAAAATCACGCGCTGACTTTTCACCTTTTAACAGAGAGTCATAATCTCATGGGAGGAACCTCTCATCTAAATTCTGAAATATATTCTATTGTATTAGTTGATTAATTCTGCAAAATTTGATGAATGCTGAATCGAAAGAATTCTAAATTTAATAGGAATTATTCATTCTCTTTAAATCCGACGGAACAGCAAATGAAAATCGTAATTTCAAAATTTATTTTGTGTAAACAATAATATTTTCATTTAGATGTGTGTGTTTGTTGAAATATTCCACCCTTCCAAAAATTTAATTTTAAAAGGGCACGGTTACAACTCTTTAAAATAACAAAACCGCTTTTGAAACTCTATTATAAAGCTATTCTCATTAGATTTGACATTAATAGAATGTTGAACTACGTAAAAGAAAAACACCTTTTTCCAACACATGAGAGCAAAAATAAAATATGCAGAGACAATTATTAATGGGTACCTGAAGTTTATTGAACTTCAGGGTTCATTGATATATTTTAATTAGTTTCCTTAAAGCATCAGCTGTGTAATAATAGAATTCTAGAATATAAAATTACCCAACAATGTAGAATGTTAAAATATTTTCTGCTTCCACATTGTTTCTAAATATAATGCTTAATCGAGAATTTTTGAAATAGAGTATCAAAAGGAATTGATTTTGTCATTCTAACTTTTTAAGTGCATAGTTTTTCTTCTAATGTTTAGTTCATCTTTATAAAAAGTTAATTGTTTTAGAAGACATGCTCTATTTTTGTAGACGGTATAAATTTTTACCCTCCCTTTAACTACTATCTTTTCAAATTGTTATTTTATTTAAAAAGTATAAAAAGAACTTTATAAAGAAATGTTCTTTTTTATAGGGAACATATATTAAGCCTGTTAAAATTTTTTCCATCATTTTCTGTTGCTATTAAATAATTCTGAACAAAGCTTACAATTGTATGCAATGCAAATTATAATTCATTTATCACCACATTATGCATCTAATATAGAGAGTTTAATATCCTCCATGAGTAACATATTCCATCATTATTGTCCTACATCGTTTTTGAGAAACTGAATCTTAATTTGAATTTTAATTACAACATTTATTAGGATGTTGATTGGCTCATTTTAATTTTTATAGAAATACAGTATCACACGGGCTTACTTCTGTAAGCCCCGTGATACCTTTGTGGTGCACGGGGATTTTATAATTATTTTCTATAAAAAAATTAAAAAATTGAATTGTGTATCTTATCATTTAATCATTGAACTAAGTTATTTGGAAGATTATTCTTAAGTTATTGGATCTATAATCGTTCCAAACAGATCTTACGATTATGAAACTGTTTCCAGGGAGCATTTGAAGGTAAAGTTCACTTTGGTAATAGTAAAGAAAATATTTAAAATTAATTTAACAGTTAAAAATTTTTGTTAATCTTTTTCTAGAAAGTTTTTCACATTTAATTGATAATTTCGAATTTTTATTATTTTTCCACGTTTATTGCTAAGACACGTTGTAACGAAAACAGTAAAACGAATTTAAATTTCTAGATATTTTTTGGGCTGATTTACGGTAATTTTAAAACAAATCAGTTATATTTCTCCCAAAATTAAATTTGAAAGTACTCCAATGTGTAAAAAAAACTACGTTTATTACAACCTCACAATTCCTTTAAAAATTGTTAAAAATTATATTACAAAACAAGACTTTCGTACATTACGAAAAATATAATAATTTTTTTTTATTTGGAAGATTTTCTCTTTGAAATCAATCGAATTACTATTTTTCCTATCAAGAAATAAAAGTACTTTGAAAGTTTAGTAGCTAATTTAAATAAAGATTGTGCTTAGCAAGGGTTTATTGTCGCTTTGAAATATGAATAATACTGGTGGATATTGATGATGGATATCGCTGTTGCTTAGCAACTACGACAAAACCTGAACTTACGTCCTATTCTCCACATCTAATTCCGCTGTTTTCGTGAGAAAACTGCACATATATTTGACATTAATTACTTTTGCTAAGAAATCAGAACTTAAACACGCGACTTAACTAGGTACTTAGGTATTACTTCTAAAATAATCGCCAAACTTATTGATAACTAAAACTTCATAAACTGATTTCCCTTTGCGTAAGAAACGCTGTTGAATTCAGTAAACCGATGCTTCTTTCTTGTTATTAATGCCATAGGGGTTGCTGCACGTTTAAGTAACCTTAATCCACACTAAACTCAATGAACTGAATATTCAGTTTACTATGGTCACCTTCAATCTTGGGCCAAACCGTGTTATTTTAATAAGTCTATCCCCTAAATATTCATAAATAATGCGATAAAAAGAGTTTCAGATCGAATTAAAAGTAATTAAAGTTTTCCTGTGAGCAAATCTCATGCAGCATATAAAAAATGCTTCAGCTTACCGCACACTCTTGTTTAGAAGATTCCTCTAAAAAGTGTATTAATTTAGATAGAGTAAATTCCTGACTATAAAGAGATTGAAGCTTAAAAGGATCTTCAAATTTCATTATCACTAAGAGTTTAATTACTTTAACTGCAAATATACTTCCTGTGATGGATCCTCGCTTAATAAACCAAAAATTGTAGTTCATATTATCGCCTAAAGTAGCTCAGGCGTGAAATTATTAGTAGATTCTGGATGAATCTAGCTAAGGATTTAGAATCTTTTCTAAAAATAATAAATGAAAATAGATATATTTGTTTCACTGAAGTAAATATCAGTTTTCGTGTTATTTATTGAAGAATTTTTTTTAAAAAAAAGAGTTAAAATGAAATGAAGAAAAGTAGCCAAGGAGTGCAAGAGGCCCCTTAGGAAGTTTCTATTTAATTATCTTTTCACTTATTTCTACAAATAAATTTTTGATGGTCGATGAATTCAAAAGTATATTGTTGCCAAATGCTAAACTCAATCATATTTAGTGCTAATCACACACATTGTTGTGAATCGAGAAAACTATTATTCTTTGGTTTCAATATTATTTTTTATTTTTATTTCGCAGTAGGTGGTGAGTGAATATTAACTTCGCACTGTTCAGTACACGAGGTTTTTTCGGGGCCCCGTTTTTTGAACCATGGTCAAGTGATTGGACGAATTGAGCTCAACACCCTCCCAACACCACCCAAAGGGGAAATTTTTCACCCTCGACAGATTTGGGTGATTGCTGCCCACACGGTGGGTTTTTTAGTGGTACGGGGCTGAACCGTAAAAAGCCCCCACAATCAAATTTTCCCCATTTGGCTCCCGCACCCCCCTTTAAACGTAGGATAAATGAATCTCCCTATAAAAAGTTAAAGGGTTTATATAAAAGAAGTTTAAGAGCACATGTTTTCAAAGATATAACATTATATATTTTTTTCTCAACGTAAAACCCAAATCCTTTAGAATGTTCCAAAAAAACTTATTTTTAAAAAAAATTCGGGCCAGATTAAAAGTGAGTAAACAAACGAAGTTATGAGGATTAAATAAACCAAAATTTTTAGCTAAGGGGGGGTTTTTGAGGAAGTCATTTTGAAATGGTAAATTTGGGGGGACGACACCTGACCCCTTTCCCTCCCCCTAACATAAAAAAACCCAAAACAAACCAAAAGTATCAAATAGGAAATGTCGAAATTATTAGGAGTGACAACACACGTGAAATATTCATTTCAGGAAAAATACATCATTTTTTAAAAAAAAAAACAATTATTTAAAAATTTTGTAAAATTATTTCAATATTTTAAAATTCCTAATACTTTTACAAACTTCAATACTTTTGAATATCTTTTTTCCAATGTTCTCTTAGAAGTGTCCCTCACAATTCTGTGCATGGGATCAGTATTACGAGTGATACTTTTATTTTTACATTTTTTTTTCATAGTGACCACTATAAAACAGAGTAAAAAGGCAGCTAAATCTGAATTTGAGGATTTTTTAAAAATAGAACTATTCACATAAATACTTACTCCATGCACAAACCTATCAAATATATTATACAAAACAGCCAAAGAAAAAGTTTTGAAACCTTTATATTAAATATATAAAAAAATCTTTAGCACTTAAAGTATACGATGAACGTGAAAAATAAAAAACCTGAGAAAAAACCCATTTAATTTTTAAAGGTCAGTAAAATAAATGAGAGCTGAATGCAGACGTCACGTGCTCTAGTTCTGGTTTTCGCTTCAACATGCAGTTTAAAAAAAGATAAATAACTGGTTAAATAATGTAGATAGAACTGCGAAATTTTGTGCAGATATGTTCAGAAATGTCGCACAATATTAAAATAGATATTTTGGTCATTTTAAATAAATGCGTCCCCTTAAAATCATTTAGTTATATTGTAAAACGACTTTTTACAGAAAATATAATTTAACAAGAATATACAGGGGTCCCAGGATCATTGGTACAAACTTCAAAAGGAAGTAGGGAACATCACAAGGATTCAGATTGGCATTACAACCTATGATCAGAAACGTCTGTGTTCGGTGCTTGGTGGCAGTGTCCACAAGACCATTAACCTGTTCAAGACCAGGCGATTTTTCATTTAAAACTTCATTTAACTTCATTTAAAAATTCATATGGAATCATTTTTCTAACAAAATACGGCAAAATTTATAGTTTATTTGTTAATTCCATAAGTTCTAAATTTAGATCATACTGGTGGCCTCAGAACGAGAAAAACATAATCTCGTATATGATACAGTGTTCCCTGAAGTGATCATGGCCCTGAACGAGTTAAGGAAACAGACCTGCATTGCCGCAGTTATTTGAGCTGCCATCGTCCGCAGAGGAGTATGGAATGTTTTACAAACACCGAGCTGGCACATATGCACCAGATTTACGGATTGGCAAAAGGAAATGCATGAACAGCAGAAAAATTGTATCGCGAAAGGTACCCACTGAAGGACCACAAAATTTTGTTGTTGCATCACATTTTGAGTGAATACGGTCATTATGAGGTAATAAGCATACTGAAGGAGGGCCACGCCTTCCAACGGTATCCAACACATTTCGTTCCCTGCATGGAACTACAAAATGTGTTGAATACTGTTCAAAGGAATCCGAATGTCAGGTTGGGAGTTCGAGTCACTTGTGGCCCGTCCTCACTATGCCTATTACCTCGTAATGATTCCTATTCACACAAATTGTGATTAAAATTAGCAAGCATCTGTCGGTTCAGTGCATCTCTCTCTGTGGGTATATTTTGCGATACAATCTTTCTACTGCTCGTGCATTTCATTCTGCCAATCCGAAAATCAGGTGCATATCTGCCAGCTCGATGTTAGTAAAACGTTCCATACTCCTTTGCCGGCTAAGACAGTTCAAATGATTGGGGTGGTGCAGGTCTGTTTTTGTAAATGGTCCTGTGAAAAACTCCACCTAATGACGAACAAAGAAGTTTCCGACTATTATTTGGTATGTAAGTCTTAATCCTTGAGATGTCCCCTACCTCCCCGTAAAGTTTGTCCCAATGATCCGGGGAAACCCTGCATATTGTGTGTGTGTGTGGAATATCTTACTACTCCTCTTCCTCTACCTTTTCTTTTTCTAAAATTGTATTATATTTAAGTTTTATTATTAGCAATGTTTTTGTAACATTTACCATATAAGAGAAATGAAATAATTTGACAATGAGAACATAATTATAGACGATTGTTACACGTTTTTAGTATAATTGCCTCTTGAAACAGCTGTTACACTCTCAAAATCTATCAAACGGAAAATATTTTCAGCTTTTTTTAAGCGTTATATAAATACATAACTTACCTCAAATGAAGTGAAAACTTATTCAACCTTTTATTTTGCTTTTAACTGACAATTTTTTCATATTGCTGAAATTCTTTTCCAGAAGATATTTCTCATACTAAAGGTCTAAAGAAGTGTACAAGAATTCAAATTCTGTTCAAACAAACTAAAAAAAGGCCTTGTTTTTCTAACCTGGTGATTAAAATGCCTGAAGTGCAATTTAGGAAATCCGTGTTTTCATTCTGGGGTCAGTATTAAACTTCGCAAATAGTTGCTGAGAATAAGGTAATAAGTTCGAACTATAAAACAAAAAAGAGCATTAAAGTTTGTGCTGCAACTCTTCTGCTATCTTGTATCACCAAAGTGAGAAAAAAAGTATTAAAAGAAGAAAGTTCACCTATTAGCATATAGATGGTACATTTTACGAGACCTCACATAAAAAATTTAGCAGCTTTACGAGAAGCAGGCTTTATTTATTTATTTTTTTTTTTGTGAGCGAATTGAGGTATGGCAAGCCAGAAAATATCTCGAAGTATTTCTTCTTCATTGCTTTTTCAATTATTTGATAAGAAATATTTAGAACACTATTAGACTTGAAAGAAATATCGAAATGGTTTTTTTGGATCGTAAATTTTGCCACGTTAACTTCTTACTACAATATTCATGTAAATTTTTGAATTACAAAGAATTGTGAACCATAGACTGTAAAATTATAATGTTTCAGGATTTTTTTAAAGAAAGAAACTCTGATATCTTGTACAGCTTATTTATTAATATATCCTATTTCTTATTGAGAAATATTGAAATACACATTATTTTTTTTAATTTATTTGATTTATACGTGAAACTCACCATGCTTGAGCTTTTGAGCATTTACAGTTTGCGCAATCCGAGAAAAACAGAAATAAACAATGGAATTGTGGGATGCCAGGAAACATTTCTATCATCCAATCCAATGTGGTCTGTTAAGATTTGTTTGCTTTAGATTTAAGAAGACACGAATTATATTTTTGTGAACACTCATACATATATATATATACATATCGCAATAAGGATTGAAACATTGTGTAAATAATATTCGATGTGTCAGTTGAAAGAAAAGACTTGTAACTTCACATTATTCACAAAGTGTAATTCCCAAATTCCTGCAGAAATGACAAACTTATTTAAACTTAAGTAGAAAATGTAAAGATTGTACAAGTAAGAGAGAGAGAGTACACCAAGCAAGCAATTATCCTAAATCTAAAGTAGACAATTGCCACTGTAAATAAATATATATCTTAACATGAATCTAATTTTCAATTGTTTCCTCGAACGTAATTAAGAACTAAGATGGGCATGCAATTCATTTCAGTTCTTTGAATATTTGTACAAATAATTTCAGAAAGAAGCAGGGAGAGCAATTAATTTCGCATTTAAAAGCAGCGCAGAATAAAGTTATTTTTACGGAAGGAAGTAAACCAAAAACAAAAATAAATTTCAGAAATGCTTAATGGAGCTTTCTACACGATATAGATTTATCAGTAGAGGTTGACACGTAAAAGGACATTTATAAATTTAAATTTCCATAAATTCCGGAAAAAATTATATATTTAGACGAATAAATTCAAGGAAGAGATGAACAGTGAGCTGGACAATAAAAGGGAACAAAATTTTATCATTATCTAATTTTCAGTTAAAAATTTACCGCGAAGAAACAATTCATTTTCAATGCCTTTTTACAATTGCATAATCCCTATTATTTCATGTAACCTAACCTGACAAGCTTTGATTCAACAGTACATATCAAACACATTCTGATCGCATTAATCCTTTAGCGGGTAGTGGCTAATAAGTCTAACCACATATTAAAAAAATTTTCTCCAAGCGGAATTTCCATAACAAAATTTCCTATCCACATGTCTTAATTGAAGATAAAGCGCATAAAAATCAATACAGATGACAAGACTATACCTTTTTTTTACAATTCATATCGAATGATGGGTAGTTAAAAATATTTTTCTCGGTGTAAATTTACAAATTTTATTTTGATTATTATAAATAAAATTTCTGATCTTTGAAGAAAGTTTTGACGTGTCTTCTGACGTGAAGTATACTTTTCTCTCATCTGAATGAATTAAGCAATTGGGCAATTAAAAAAAGTTTTTATTTAGGTTTTTGGAAAGCTTTTATATGTGGATAGATGCTCTATCCACTGCTCACATAGAACAGAAAAATGACCTAGAAATTTTCGCTTTTCCTGTTCTTGACAGAGAGCATTTAGAATCACGTGTGTGAGAATGTTGGGGATCGGAAATATAAACAAACTTTGTTTACAATATGTGGTACAAGATTCTCGGTTTCGAAAATCTTTCATTACAGCTTTTCTGCTCGAAGAAAACGTTTGCATATTATAAAGTTCCACAGTAAATAGCTCATCAAATTTGTGAAATAACTAATTTAAATTCTCAAAAATATTACTTTATTTCTAACTTTTTTTTACTAAAATTAAATAAAATATAAAATGTGGATATATACCAATTTCAATGTATATTCTAAGTATTCTATCTATGTTCTAAGTAAGTATTCTATGTTGTACAATTATTCTATTATTATTTAATTACACTTATACTTTGTATTTAATTGTTATTGAAGTAATTATTACACAAATGTTAATTTTTCATAAAAAGTTTTTTGTAATATGATTCATAATTTCTGTCCTTAAAAGTAAGTTAAATGTCTTAAATGCGCAGTGGCTATAACGTCTAGCCACCACCCAAAGAAAAAAACTCTGATCAGATATTTTTTTGTGTGACTAAATAATGTTTATAGATGCCGAGAACATTACATTTATCAAGTACTTTATCACAGAAAAGTATATTTTAGCTTTGTGTCCATTAAAGGGTTAAGTAACCAAATTAAATCATCAGATATTCTAAAACCCTAACGAAAAAATAGCCAAAAAATAATAATTACAATCAAGCAATTCTTAAAAAATAATAAAATTTACCGAACTAAAATTAAATTTTCATATTTGTAACCTGTCCTCAGTGCACGCCTCAAGGTATAAGAAAATATGTATTCCATTAGCATCTATAATTCT
Organism: Trichonephila inaurata madagascariensis; assembly: GCA_019973955.1. NCBI lineage: Eukaryota > Metazoa > Arthropoda > Arachnida > Araneae > Nephilidae > Trichonephila > Trichonephila inaurata. Next base: position 44,345 of record BMAV01019660.1, read on the forward strand.
ATAATTCAAACATAATATGTTTTTAGTATGCACCTTTACATATTCTATGAGAAAGTAATTATATTTGTCTTCTCTCTCTACAACCCTCTCTTGTTATTTCTTATGACAAAACCTTATTTCGATAATTGTTATAATAAGGTTAATATAAGTGTAATTACATTTATTTACTAGCTCTCTCCGGTTATTCTTAGAAGAAAAAATATCCCGAACCCTTCAAACATTATAATAATTATCAAAGTCATTATTTTCTGTTGATTACGTGCAACAACAAAATTATTTTATAACTTCAGCTTCTTATGCTCATATCATTAAGAACTTTGTACAATGCTACTTTTTTTCGTCAAGCAATGAATAAATTGTATTACAGAGGCAAAAAAACAAAATAAAATAATGGAAGCAAAATAACAGCAAGTGGTAATGGTTGGTGTATTTTATCGGTGCCTATATCTGTCTAACAATTGTTGATTTACTGGTGCAGTCAGATATGTTGTGTAAATAATTGATGCAAGTATATTTTTTCTGTTCAATATTGATACAAATATTTTAACGTACAAATATTGATACAAATACTTTAACATTCAAATATTGTGATACAAATATTTTCATGAAAAAGGGGAAAGAATGCAAATTTTGATAAACAAAAATGAAGACTGAAAATAGTATAGGATCTCTAGGGTACCCCACTGTCATACATAATCATTTATAAGATCATGGTAAGTATACTTCTCACTTTCATTAACTTTTAAATGTCGATGGAAAGCTATTTTCTCACCTATGACATGAGTTGCTAGTACTTCTACTAGTACAACTAATTTCTGTGTTTTCAAGTCCTAAATATAAGTTGGTATGCAAGTTTCATGCTCAGCAATAACACTGTTCCAGGTGACATTCAATTGACAAAAGTTGTTGACCATGCCCTAACTTTACAAAAACATAGACGTTGCCGTTTGTGCTCTACTAGAGACCATGAGAAGAGAACAAGATACACTTTTACTTCTGGCAATGCCCCAGTGTGTGATGTGATCACTTTTTTTCTAAATATCATGGAACGTAATATGTATAAAGTCCTAAACATTTTAATGCAAAATATATCTAAATTATAATTCCTTTGTAGATTGAAGTATTTGCAGGTTATATTTCATAAATATTGCGTAGTGTGATACAAAAAAATGCAAATCATAAGAAGTCCTACTTTTGAATAGTTCCAGACGGTGAGATCCCCCCCTCAAAAAATGGTCTTAAAAATCAGGAAGGTTATTCACGTCATATTATAAAGGAATACAAAGGCTCTTGGCGGAATGCCCAAGGGAACCGAGCTCACCCGAACAGGGTTTAGAGCTACAAACCGATCTCTTGGGAAACAACCCCACCCACGTCCAATCTTTATTGAAAAAAAATCCAAGATTACATTTTATATAAACAGTAGAAGACAGTAAAATAACAAAATACAAATTTAAAAGTAACTGCAAGATATACATACGTGTGCGTAAACATAATACAGATATACAAAGCAAATATAATAATAATAATAACATAAGCAGTATAAGGGATGGAAAAAAGAATATACGTATTCTGCTTAGAATTAAAAAATACAAATTATCAATAAATGCACCATACAAACCAAAAGAAAGAAAGAAAGAAAGACTGGAAAAACATTTATAATAATAATAATAAAATGTTTCTTATGAATCATATTTTCAGTTGAGGCCAACATTTCCTGTTGATATTTTTATCTCTTAATTGGTTTTTCAGTTTAAAAAAAAAGTACCGGAAGGAGGATTATTTCCTTCGAGATCTCCTCCATTTTTATTTTAAAGAAACATAAAGGAAGAATGCAGCAATGCAAAATAGATGAACCTCGTAATTTTAAACCACGTCTAAATGACAATATAGACGACATCTCACTCTCCTAACTTCCACATAACGCCAGCCTGAGAAATTTGAGCCGCGACAGATTTAACATGCATCAGACCTCTACATGACAGGTCTTCAGTGGCACCAGGACTCGATAACGCCAGCCACGAGTTAACAGATTATTTGCCATCATCACTAGACTTCAGAGGATCGCTAAAAATTAAAACAAGTTCTAACAGAGGTGAGAAAATCCATATTATTTTATTCATTTTTTATGGATTAATATTAAATTTTTTTTCTAAATAATTACTACTTTTCTTTTAAAATAAAACACCACATTCCGTTCTCTCATAAGATAATAAACATCCTAAAAAATGTGTATTAATAGTGCCCTCTCGAATTTTAACTTTAAAATAAAATAACAAAATAACGCAATAAAGAAGATCAAGACGCGCACAGATTTCTAAAATATTTCTTAAGTCGAAATCAGACCCTTAAATATTTTTGACGTCATTGCGAATCAGTATTGCAGTCAGTGTGTTCTTTTAATCGTTTTACTCATCCTGTGGCAAGATCTTAATGGAACATTGAAAACATATCTCAGTTTCAAGTAGTATTTAGTCGTGCCACAAGTTTAGATACAAACATTTTAGATCATTTGCTGATTTTTATATTTCATAGTAGAAGTCGCTTTCAGTATTTTTCAAAAAAGTTTAGTCTTTCACGCTATTCTAATTTAATCAGAGCTTTAACACATCTAACAGAAACGTTCACCAGATATTTCTCTACTTTAAACAACTAATATAAAAAAAATTAAGTCAATTCCTGCTTAGATCAACAAAGAAAATTTTAATTTCAGTTATTTTTTATTCATAGTTACAATTAATATGTTCAGCCGGATCTCTATATAACGAAGTCATAAAATTCCGAAAAAAAGTTCGTTATATAGAGGTCCATCTTCCAATTTTCTTTATAAACCACATAAAACAAATTTTAAACTCATAAACACCATATATTAAAAAAAGTTATTATTCAAACTTTTTTGTAAATTAATATATATTTATTTTATATATATTACCTATCAAAAAAAAGAAAGAAAGAAAAATGGCAAGAAAAGTTTCTTGGCGCCTTTATTCACTTCCTGAAGAATTAAATCTTTTTTTCTTTGATGCTCAAGCGCTTAACTTTTTATATTTTCGAAACACAAGAAACGAAGTTAGAAGTACGATTGATCAACACTACCAATGGACGGAGACTAGTTCAAGGACATCGAGACACGAGACAACTCCGCTGACGATGAAAGAGGATATCGAAGATGTTTCCAGTGAATTAGACAATGGGATTAAAGATAGCACTTCTTGGATGAAACGCACAGAATTCTATTGCTCTAGGTGAATTAGGCACCTAATAAAACCAGTTAATGACCACCAAAAATGTGTTAAAAGAATGAATAATTTGAAATGTCTTGAGAAATGCTTTAAAAAAAGGGAGTAAAAAAATTGAATCACAAGAGAAAAAGTTCGTTATATAGAAAATGCTCTTCGGTATTGGAAGGTTATTTTACGAAAAAAATCATGAAATGTTCTTGGTTCCAGGAAAAAGTTCACTATACAGAAAAATTCGCAATATGGAGGTTCGACTGTATACACATATGGCAGAATCACAATATTAAGTGACAAAACAGAAAACGATTTTCCTTGCAATTTTCCATTTTCCTTTCTAAAAAAGGTATTGTACAATTTTTTTGTTTGTTACTATTTATTCATCAATTAAATGTAATTATTCTAATAAGATGGTATGATAAAAAAGAAATCAGATTCTCAGAAATTAGGCCATCCCAGGTGGAGTTAGATTCCACGACCTTTAGATTAGAAGTCCAAGCGCTATCTATATGCTGTTGGACTATTATTTTTGTTTGTTGCTATTTATCCATTTTTTTAATTTAATTAATGAATTAATATTTAAAAAAAACTGTACTAACATCGAGTGCCATCCACTACAAGTTTTAAAAAATGCATTTGAACTTGAATGGATGAATAGAAATTATTTTATGAACGATTGAAAATTTGAACAAGATATATATATATATATATAAATATATATATATATATATATATATATATATATATATATATATATATATATATATATTATGTATATATATGTGTGTGTGTGTGTGTGTGTGTGTGAGGCCCAGTGATCAAGTTTTAACGTATCGCGCTTCCACCCCACAGGTTCGGGGCTCTATCTTCGGGCTGGGCAAGGTCGATTCAGCCTTCCATCCCTTCAGGGAGTCGATAAATGTGTATCAAGCTTGCTTGGGGACTAAAACACTGGGGGTTTCGCTTCGGACTGACCACCTGATCGAGACATCTGCACATGCACCTCAGCGCCCAATGGTCACGTATACTAGGATGGACACAGTAGGTTTTGGCCCTCATGGGCTGTTGCGCCACTGAGTTTGAGCTTTATATATATATATATGTCGGTTTGATAAGCAAATAGTTATTTGCTTATCAAACCAATAAGACCAAAAGCACTGCAAATCGTAGTCAACGTGGTCGTCAATGTTCGGGGAGTACACCAGCTCTCGTCAAAGCAGTCCGAGTGAGAGCTCATCAAAATCCTTGTCTAAAGGAGACGCTTCTTGCAAAACAGATGAACGTATCAAAAAGAACAATGCGTCACATAGTAAGATTGCCAAGAAGATTTTGGACTAAGAAGACCGACTACGTTCGGAACCATGATTTTAAAAAAGCGCATAAATGTATAATTTTCATGATATTTAGTGTCACTCAGATTAGAATACATGTATCAAATTATTTTGAGGGCATTATAACAAAAAAAATTATTTAAACACAATTTTTTGGCAAAAAACTAACTTAGAATAACCTTTTTTCCAAATGTTTTCTCCTTTTGTAAAAAATGCTTCTATTGTATTAATATTTTGCCTGTATATAGTTTAGACCTCTGTACAGAAACTCAACTATGATTTTTGAAAAATTCACATTATTTTCCGAGTTACAACCATTTGAAATAATTATCGGCGTATTTTCTTAAAATTTCTCCCTTCTGTTTTTGTAAAACATGGATAAACCGACTTCCAAGTTATGCATTTCAAAAATTCTAGTTGAGCCTCTGTACAGAGGTCTGAGCTGAATACATGCAAAATTTTATTATAATAGGAGTATTTTTTACAAAAGAAGAGCATTTGGAAAAAAGGTTATTCTAAGTTAATTTTTTTGCCAAAATATTGTATTTAAATAATTTTTTTTGTCATAATGTCCTTAAAACAATTTTATACATGTATTTTAATCTAAGTGACACTAAATATCATGAAAATTATACATTTATGCGCTTTTTTAAAATCATGGTTCCGAACGTAGTCGGATATCTTAAGCAAAGGCAGTGTAGGGGAGTCCCGCTTATAGTGACCACAGATGAATTTTACTTACCGACGAGAAAATTTTTAACGTTGAATAATCTTTCAACCGCCAGAATGACCTGTATACTCATAGTGCTCAGGAAGTTAAAGCGATGAAAAATACAAGCTGAGTGCTCATCATCTGGCGTCCGTAATGGTTTGGTGAGGTGTTTGCTGTGAAAGCGTCTCAGAAATTCATTTTTTGTCCTAAAAAGTGAAAAATGCGACAAAACTTAATCAAGACACTATCTTAAAATCATTGGTGAAATGATTGCCATTCACCAATAAACCTGTAAACCTGTTCCAAGTAAACGACAGGACTTTTCAATAAGACTCTGTGGTATCCCCTCCGTTGGGGATACCCTCTCTCAACTCTCCACGCGTCCTACATCTAAGGGAACGCAAGATGCACCACTAAACTCTGTCATAATGAAATCAGTTTATTCTGATTTTAATTTATATATGTAATGCAACAACAATACTAGTCTAAGAGGATGCTGATCAAGGGTGAGCAGACGCAACACGTATTACTGATAATTAGCACAATTAACAACTGAATCTATATTTATATATTAATTCCTAACTTAATAGTATCCGCACTATCCTTATAGTTTAGATGAACTATATTACCGCCATTTCCTGGGTAAACAGCTACGGTCCGGAAACGTCAATTCAACCTTTAATCTGACTGACTGGCTTAGGCAATGCTCCGCTGGTCTCGAACCCTCTTTAGATTTATCTGCACCGGCACTGTTAGGCCAACTCCCAGAATTAAGACTCCTCTTCAAGACTTTACCTCACTTCACTTAGCGATCACTTCTAGCATTACTTCCCCACTTAGCGATCCTCGCGAATGCTAACATTCCAATATATATGATTCTTTATTTGCATAAACGCGTTCTCTTCTTGGGTTGCTTGGAAAAATTTGCCTTTCTGGCCCCCAAAGAATCCCAAGAGGACAATTAGTGGAAGTCGCGATAAAGCCCCGTCACAACTCTACTGCTGATAAGTCAAAGACGAACCTGGCGGTTGTTGAAAGAGAGTGTTGGTGTTATTACTCCTATGCCCCCTGTCTGACGGTGTCAAATCGAGGCTTCTCAAAATTCATCAAGGGGTTGGATTTTTACGTCGGTCGTTAGTCGTAGCTTTGAGAACCATGCAGGTGACAGTGTGAATTAGCGCGTTCCCATTCCAATTTTGAGGAATAACAACCTGGGGGTAGTCAGGGGCCTTCCACCTCTCTTACCCCTCCATCAACCTCACTAGAAGGCATGTGGTTTGACAGCAACTTAGAGTACCCCTCTGCTACAAAGACACTATACATTTACAAACACTCAGGCCTTATCCTGAAGTCAAACCCAGGCCCTATGGCACAGAAGTCAGCTTCACTACCACTATACCGGATGGTTGGGCGACTTAATAGAACACGAATATTGGCCTTCCAACAGTCCGGGTTTAAATCCACTCAACTAAAAATTATCGTGAAACAAAACTGTGTCAAAACCGGCATCTCAATTAGAACAGTCTTAAACGTTCTTGAAGTAAAACATTGAGAGGGAATTTACCATGAAGATAGTGTGTACTTCGATAGATGATTCGACAAAGAGACTTAAAACCCATGTGAAGTCATAAGGTGATCATTTTGAATAAAAGGTGCAATAAAACTTAAAATGAAATAAAACTTAAAGAAAAAAATTAGTTTTAAATTTACATATAGTTTTCTTTTTTATTTTAATTCTTTTATAGCTGCATTGGAACTTATACCACTACTACATATTTAAAAATCTGAAAGTAATACTTATAAATTCAGATGCAAAAAACGTATTCTAATGTTTTTCGTATATGTTACAATATATGCATATCATAATTTAATTTTGAGCTTCGTTATTTATTACAACTTTGCAATAAGTTTCCCTTTTCAAAAGAATAAAAGAATATACTACTGATATTCTATCCTATTTTAATCCCAGGAGCTTAAAACATTTGATATCCACTGAATATCGTGTTTTGTTACAGTGCTTTTCAACTCCGATGTAAATTTCTTTTGAAAAAAGTAATAAATAAACCCATTCTCAAACCATATCCCGGCGACAAACAATTATTAAAAGTCAAGAGGCTGAAAAAGAATGGAGAAGTCGTTGCTTGAAACAAAACACAGCCGTTCTAAATCACTTGACACCTGTCAACAAAACAAAATTTGGTTGAGAATTTGTTACGAAGAACACACGAAGACTCCCTTCCCCATCTGAATAAAAATCGAAAAAGAGAATTCCAAAGGCGGTACATAAATTGGTTCCACTTCTCACCACTACCACCCTTCCCCCTTTGAAGGAAGAGAGGAGAAGGGCGTTTTCTTGTCTTCGATATTCCGAATATGCGAACTGATGACCCAGATATTTGACTTTCAGTGTCTCTTTAAAAAGAAACGCTTCTTTTCAACCTTTTTTTTATATATATCTTTCCGTGTTCTCTTTCTCTTTCCGTTCACTCTGTATCCATCTTGTTAGTTTCGAATAAAAATGGCGCAACTCATTGGTGAGCACTTTCCGCAATGAATTTGGTTTTATATTTTCAAATAATTTTGGACTTTCTTTTTTTACAAAAGGAACAAAGATATAAATATTTAAAACGAGAAACGTTGACATTTAAATCACGCAGACGATCAAATGGAACATATTTGTTTGAAAGTTTTCTTTACATTCCCAGATCAACAGTTGCCATCGTAATTCATCGAAAATTCTCATTCTGCGATGCCACTCGTTTATTGCTAAAAATACTTTTACAAAATATAAACAAAAGTTTTTAAAAATTAATACAGTGTATGATATTGGAAATGTTTTAAAAATATTTCAATAAAATAAATTTTCTGACAATTTAAAACATTTTGAGATCGACAGTTGCCATAGTTATTCATCGAAAATTCTCATTCTGCGATGACACTCGTTTATTGCTAAGAATATTTTTACAAAATATAAATAAAAGATTTTTAAAATTAATACAGTGAATGAAATTGGAGATGTTTTAAAAATATTTCAACATTATAAGTTTTCTGAGAATTTAAAACATTTCGAGATAAACAGTTGCCATGGTAATTCATGGAAAATTATCGTTTTGCGATTTAGTGTTGCCACTCACCGATTGTTTCGAATATCTTTTCAAACTTTTAATACAGGATTTTAAAAATTAATACTGAGAATAGTATCGAATGCTTTTTAAATATTTCAACATATTCGAGAAAATAAAAATTTTATTTAAATCAAGATTTCAGTTACGAGTCCGTAAACTTTATATTTAAGGAAACATTTGAAAATTTAGAATTTCATCAGATATTTCGTAGGAGTCGACATCTCGTCTACTTAAACCAGAAGCATATTAATAAACATTTTTCAGTGCTATATTTTCTCTGTTTTAATATATTTTGACGCTTTTGAAATTAATTGTAAAGTGCATGTGTTGGCGATTTATGTTGCTTCAACAGTACTTGAAATTGTTACAGAATTTAATATAGGAATTGAATATATTTTTCGAATTACTTTTAAAAATATGACCTTCGCTAATGCTCTAAAACGTATAAATGAAATAGCGCTAGTAAAAATTTATTACACTACAGAAGCACTTTCCAAACACGTATTCTGAATTTTTTAAAGATATTTTTGATATTTGAATAAAAATACAACATAACGCCCTACAAGAATAAAAACTTATTTATTCTTTTTAAAAATATTCTCAAGTATTTATCAAAATATTTCAATAATTTTCATAAATCTTGAATTTTGTTCTTTTAAAGTTATTTTTAGCTAATTTTCATAGTGGTGTGATTCATTGCATATTCGAGGAAGCTTCCTGCATACAATTACTTCCCTGTCCTTTCCGCTTTTTTTATGTCTGATGAAGAGGACAACTCTATATCTTCTAATATATCTGTGCAGAGTCTTAAAGATATGTAGGGTGTACGAAATGTGTGACTATACTTTCAAAAATTAATTAAAAAGAAACAAACAAAAATTTTCTCCTATGGTTTTTTTATGATCAATAAGCAAAAAGATTAGATTCAGTTTTCTGAAATGCAAACTAGATGGCGCAATCTCGACGTTTTGCAACATTCTCGTTTCAAAATGGCTTCTCCTCAAGAACAAGAGCAAGTTGTAGAAGGATTTATCGAATTTAAATCTGCGTCGAATGAACAGCGTACATGGAACACCACCACACTGGAGTTTGGAAAAAAGAAAATGGACGGAAAGAGGAAGTACAACAGCGTGGTCATCTAGATCTCTAGACACAACACCTTTGGACTTGTTCTTGTAGGGATACTTGAAAAACATTGTTTACGAATTTTCAATAAGTAACACGAATAAATTAAAAATTCGAAATAGTGCACCATTTAGAAAGTCATCTTCCAATACTTCATAGAAAATGGCCTGAAATATCGTATGAACTCATTGTTTCGAGCGCAAATATTAGTGCCCACATTGTAAAAATATTATTAAAAGGTGTAGTCACAAAAAAATTATTTAAAAGTGTAGTCATACTTTTCGGACACCCGATTCATTTCAAGAAAGGTTTATTTATAGCTACTTCCTAAAAATAAGTTCAAAAATGTGATTCAAGTACTTTACGAAATATATCACAAAACAAAAATTCTGAGCGTGATCATACTTCAATGATGAGTGAACAAGATCTTGTCTGAAAGCACGTACATATTACTGTAAAAATAATTTAATAACTGATGTGAAAACGTGATGCAATTAACTTTACAAAGTTACCGAGGCATAGTGTGTATAGTTTCATATAAACCTAGTAATATGTCAATATTTGCTATGAATTTCATGTAAGATTGAGAACATGTCATGATTAGTTATGAATTTTACATGAAATTTACAATATGGCGCATTATTAGTTATAAATTTTACATAATGCCCCGTTATTTAAGATTGTCAAAATGTAGATTCCTTTTAAGCTATGCTTTCTCGACATTGCTGTATTATTGATTGATCTCACGTGAAACTGAACATGAAAATGCATCCAGTCACAGAACTAAGGAAAATTTATGTACACCCAATTCTTTTTTTAACACCCTTTTATAAGCTTCACTTGTATGTAACGGAATCTTTGAACTCAAGTCTTACACATTTTAAAAGGTCAGATTAATTCGAAATTTTGCTCACTTGTTAAGGATCGATGACAATGCAATAATTCAATAATTTGTTCCATTGTCCTGATCAGGATAATCACGATTAATGATTTCCCATTTTCAGATCCCATCCCGCATCTGCCGACTAATTTCAGATCCCATTTCCAGATTTAGCGATTAATTCCATACTTGGTGACTTAAAGATTAAGTTACAATTAAGTTCGCGCGCGATTAACTATAAAAGGGTGTTTTTTTTTAGTTTTTTAAACTATAATTTATTATTTATACGGTAGATACGTTCCTTAGAAAACCATGCAAAAAAAATCTTGTAAGAAATACATGCGACATACGGTAAATTTAGGGAGTTTAAAAAATCGTATAAGAGGAAAAAAAATTCTGAATATTTTCCCAAAAAAATCTATCTGCTCCTCTACACGGTAGATCTTCGGTTGCATAATGGCTCGAACACATGACACGTCAGCCACAAGTCAGTGAGCATAACCAATAGGTTACCACGGCTACTTTGAAGAAAAGGGAGTGTCTAAAGGCCCATCACGTTTGAGGTACATCAATCATTCCATACAGTGGGTCTTCAGTGGCATCAGGACTCGAATCCGAGATTCGGCAATGCCGGTCTTTAGTTCGTGACCATATGCCCACTAGGTGACTGCAGCCTGATGATAACTATGAGAAGGTACCTAAGCTGGTAGTGTACTTGTCCAACGACAGCATTTCCCACTGAGGGCTAGTTTAATAGGACGTTCAATAACCTCTATTATCCTCGCCTGAGTCTTTGATCATATGAATTTACTCAAATACGGCCAACTCTGAAACCCTATATTTAAACTTTTAAACTACTACGGCTTTTCAACTCCATTAAAAGCCCTGGTGAGGAATGAGCAAAATGGGATAGCTGTATTCGAAAAAGAGTGTAACTTGATATGGGACTTCATTGACTGAGATTCAACAGATCTCTTAGAACATGATTTGTGTGAACAAATAGGATCAAACTTTAATGTCATCAAAAATTCGAATGAGATTTATAATTCCATAATTCGAAACAAGGAATAAATAATTTTTGCTTAATTACGCTATAAATGGTTTTGACGGATTTAAATTACATTTTTATTGTAGTAAGGAATTTTTTTTCTCCTCAATTTCTTTATCTGTAAATTAATTTAATTCTTCAAAGACATCCGAATTCTTTCATTATGGATTTAATAATACTTGTGTTTAAAGATCTAGAGTGAGTGAGTGAATATTAACGTCGCACTGTTCAGATACACGAGGCCTTTGGCGACGGATTTCATACTTTTGAACAATGGTCAAGTGAAGAGGACGACACCTGAGCAGGCACCCCCCTCTCCTAACTACCACACTTCACCAAAGGGAGGACGTTTAAGCTCTTGTCAGATTTAACGTGCACCGCTCCACCTAAACGGCGGGTCTTTAGTGGAACTGGGCTCGAACTCATGGCACGCCTGCCATGATCTGATACCTTGACCACTCGGCTACCGTAGCCAGGAAATAAAACTGTGTGTGTGTGTGAGTGAGAGAGAGAGAGAGACTAAACATGGAAGCATGAATTGAGGCGCGTCAAGATAAAAAAAGATAAATACTTTTCAAAAATAATATATTTAACCTACGCCATCAAAAAAAATTTTTTTTAACTATTACTTCAATTGTTTTTTTAAGAAAAATGAATTAATATTTATAGCGAATTTAAATCCTATATATATATATATATACGAGTAACAACAAACTTTCTGAAAGTTTTAATTGCCTTAATCGAAGTTTTCCGAAACACATAAGCTCTAATGCAAATAAATTTAATGAGCAAGAAAAATGATAATGCGCATCCTGTTTACTAGTTAGTGTGAATAGTTAAAAAGACATTTTTTCGTCATTACAACACGGATGCAATAAATTTAAATCGTGACGGAATGTTGTTTTTTTAACAAAATTATGATCCAATAATAAATTCATGTTTAATACATTTTTAAAATAAATATGTTCAGTGTAAAAAGCTATTAATCAGGTATATACTTTAAGACACATATCAAATTACCCTCTCCACTATTTTTCATTTAATTTACGAGTTTGAAATAATAAACTGAAAAACAGCTTTAATCCTTAATTTTTCTTTTTAAAATTATTTACAGTTGTTTATTGCCAAAACCATTCACTTCAATATCTTTATACGATAGAAGTAAAATATGTGTAGTCTTCTTTATAGTCGAATTATTCTTTTTCAATCAACATTTAATTCTTTAAAGTTTTAACCACTTACATAGATTTGAAAACCCTTAAAAAATATTTAATGTTAAAAATTTTCGCAATTTTTGCATTTATATTGAATTAGCTTTTGTCCGCCCTATTCACTGGGTAATTCATGATGCCGTACAATTATATATGCCCATTGTGAGTTTTTGTTTATTAAGTCTTAGCATTAGGCTTTCGAATGTATTGAAAAACATTTTTTTAGCCCTCTTGATTTGAAAAGGGCCATTGTATTCCCTTGATTTAAAAAGGACTGGATTAGAATTTCTCAAACGGAAGCATAATTATTTTTTACGCCCTCTTACTCCCCCGCTAAGAATAGGTTTACACAAAACCCATTCTTAAATGATCTCTATGCATCAAAAGAAACATGCTTGCCATATTTTTCACGTCTAACTCAAAATCAGTGGAGCAACAGTCCATGAGGGCCAGGGCCTACTGTGCTTATCCCAGTATACGAGACCATTGGGCGCTGAGGTGCATGAGCAAATGTTCCGATCAGGTGGTCAGTCTGAAGCGAGACCCCCAGTGTTTAAGTCTCCAAGCAAGCTTGGTACTCATTAATCGACCCACTGCAGGAGGAATAAAAGGCTAAGTCGTGACCTTTCCCAACCCGGGAATAGAAGCCGGATCTGTGGCGTGGAAGCGCGATACTCTACCACTCGACCACTGGCCCTCGATATTTCAAGTTAAGGGATCTAAATGTACAAAAACGGGATTGTTTTAATCTGCAGCCCCTCTTCTTACTCGAGTTCCGTAAAAACTGTTCTTAGCGGATTATTACTCAACAAAAGAAACATGTTTGCACACAATTCTGTAAGCCTAATAGTACAAAAATGGGAATTTTTATAGCATCACCTGAATTTTTCAAAAACCCCATTGGGGGTGATTTCTGTAAAACGCATTCTTAGATGACCTTTATTCAACAAAAGAAACATGCTTACCAAATTTCAAAAGTGAAGGTCTAATAGTTCAAAAACAAGATTTTTTTCAAAAAAAGCCCTTTAACCCTTCGTAACACCTACCCCTCCTTGGGAGCAGAATTCAGCAAAACCTGCTTTTAGCAAATATCTACGAAACGGAATTCAAAATGAAGCATCTTCTTAACTCCTTGGGAGTCGATTTCCGCACAACCCATTATCAGCGGATCTCTACTCATCAAAGACACTTGTTTTCCGAATTTCAAGTCTAATGTTTCCAGAGATATCGGGATGAGGGACTGAATGAATGAGTCGCTCTTTTTCCCTTTATATATTTAGATAATGAAATATGTTGCTCTCTTTTAACTTATTACTAAGAACGAAGTTTAAAGGTGAGATATTTATAAAATATAAAGAAAAAGGGTGTTCCAATATATATTTATATGTTTGCCACATTGCTTTATTAAAGAACATATTACGTTTGGGATCTAGGAATATTCAATAAATGAAAAAAAAATATTTCATAATGTGATAATTGTAGTGATGCTGTGTCTAACAAAATAACACAAAACAGAAAATAACTGAAAGATAAAACGTCATATTACACATATTATACACACACATACAATTGGAATGTTATTATTTTTACCAAAAAGGGATTCCAGAAAAATTTCATCCTTTCCCACACATTAAAAGAAAAAAATGCCAAAGAATTTCATTTTGATTCGGAATTTAATTTAAAATTCGAAATGCAATTAGTAGACTAACATTTGGGCTTAATTGCTTGCTTAAAACAAAAAAGAGAGAGAGAGAAATACTTTCAAATAATGTTAAATATCACGTTTTAAAAATTTCAGTAAAGATACCAAACCAAAGAATACATTATCTCTCATCAATTTTTCCAAATTATAATCAAAAATTGTGATAGTAATTGAGTTAAAAAAAACATTTCAAAACAAAACCCTCGCACAATGGGGTATACTTGTACCCAAACAAAAATCTAGAAAGAAAATCATATTTAGTATAAAACATTCTGGATATTTTTAAAATTTCCAAATTCAAAAAATATTTTGTCAAACACTGCATTTCAAACGAGTCCCCACAAAAGTTCCTTATATTTTAATTTTTTCCCTTCATTTAATAATATATTTAAATAAAAATCGCTACCTTTTTAGGAAGTGAGCATATTGAAACTATGACTATTCTGGCGCCATCTCTTAGCGAAAAAAGAAGTATTGTAAAGGCAATTAATGGGATGGAAAATTTTAAGTATACTTTCGAATTTCACTGCGTATTTCGAAAAGCATTTTTTTCAAAAAAAATTCTCGAATTGTTTCTTTGTTAAATTTACATTAAGTACTAATAACAATAAATGGAAGTTGGGAAAAAAGAAGAGAAGCTTTCTTTAGAATTGGTGTTAAAATGTTTAAAACTGGAGATGCAATAAAATTTCACTATGAATACATTTTAACATCAAAAAACAAAACCCGAAGCAAATATAAGCTTAGTAAATAAATTCTCTTTTTCCAAGATCAATGAAATTAACTATATATTAATAACATTATTTTTAAACCAACTTTTGAAAAAAACTGATTCATATATAAACTTTTCAATCTCTTGTGTTTTGTTTTTCATGTATGACTTTTGATTAACAATGTTTATTTATATATGGTACTGAAATATTTTTCTACAACATATTTTACATCACTCTGAAATCCCCTTTTTCCATGCCAGAAATTTAATTTAATTATTTTCAAATTCCTTAAATTAAACTCAGGATATTCTACTGTTACAACTAAAATAGAATAAGAAAATGACAATGACAAAGTTATAAAATTATTCAGATTTTTCGATATCCACAAAATAGTAAAATAAATAGTAATTCAATATATTTTAAAAGATTATTCACTTGATAGCTAGCGTTGAAATGATTTCCGCGTATCATGATATTTTAAAAAATAACGCTGGAGTTCGAATTAAGAGAATTCACATACTTGGTCGAGAATTTCTCCCAAAGTACTTACTGAAGGTAAAATAATGCTTCCAAACAAAGATGCAATTTTTTAGTGTTCGATTACATCAATGGAGTACACAAGGGGAGGGGAGTTGGAAGTTAACCCTCAAGTGTTTTTTAGAATGTAACCCCCATAACAGCAGTTTGTGTGCCTCACTAGATTACATAAAAGTACGCATGGGCTATGCTTTTAGCCCATTAACTTCCATGGCAAAAATATACGTCTCCCTCAACGGGGATGCCCCAGACGTATATATACGTCTTTCCGAAATGCGATCTTTTTTCTTTGCCCTACTACCAGCAAAAATAATCCGAAAGGTTTCGGAATGCAATAAAAGATTTTGACAATGTTTGCGAAGGATTTACTTATTTCAGAGAAAAATTGGCTGATTTATGCATTTTCATTTCTTCCTAACACACCGCAAACGCGCACCTATTGGAAAACGGTGGCGCTGGAGAGAGAATAGTGTAACTTTTGAGGTATCCGAACATGTTGAAAATACCAAATTGACAGATATTTTTGTTTTTTATTTTATTAAATACAGGTATCTTTTGGCTTTACGAAACATACTTTGTTTTGTTTCGTCGCTTCCTAGAGGCCAAGTCACAATACAATCGATTTTATGAAGTTAGAAAAACCGGAAGTGGGTTTTGGATCTACCAGAAATGTGCATTTAAATTGCTCAAAATCTATCATGACGAATCTGATAACTCAAAATGTTACGAATATATTTCTATAACACTTTTTGAACCTGATATTTATGTTATTTTCTAGAGAACGTACTAAAATATTTATAGTATGAATACTTTTTGAGTTATGGCTTGTTATTTAAATAATGGTCTCATAAAGAAGAATGTAATATTTCTTATAAGATTTACTCAATCAGCTCAAAATTTTTCAAATTTTAATAAAACATTAAAATTTTAGAACATTTTCTAGATAAACTCATTTAATTTGTTTTAATAATACTTTTACTAATATATGTTTATTACTTTTTCTGTAAATGCTTTGAAGTTTTTCAAAAACATTGCTAAAATTTCACTTAGAATTGTGATTTTTGTAAAACATAGGTAATTTATTTTAAATATTGTTAGTTAAATAGTAATATTTATTGGTATATTGAGTCCTAAAAAGTATTTAAAATGTTGAACTATTTTATTTTGTTAAAAAGTACTCCGAACGTGTTCGGATACCTTAATCGGCAGTTAAAAGGGTTAAAAGAAGCGCCTTCTCACAACAATATTCAAATTTCTGTGTTTTGCTCATTCGCCCGCTTCGATGACTTTTGAAGTGTTTTTCTGTAGCGTTCGGTAGTCTAAAGTGCCGATTGCTGGAGATTTTAATGTGGAGACAGTTTAATGAGACCGAATCTGCAAAGAAAGAGCCTGAGGAAGGTGCTCCAAAAACTATGACAGCAAATAAAGATCAGCATTTATCCATATATCGAGGTTTAACAAGAGCATCAGCTGTCTCGTGAATTTCATACGGTTATAGGAACATAACGAATAAAATTTGTCGATACCTTTTGATATTCATATTGCCAAAAACTAATACAAAACTTTTATGTTCTACAAATAAAAAGTGAGTGTTTTATTCCAATAACATCAAACGTATCGATATATTTGTTTCATTCTATTTTGCTTTTCCTTGGAATAAATTGAGTATATTTTTTTCCTTTGAAATATTTATCAAAAGACAAAATATTTACTTTCAAGTATATTCCATACTTTCATTAAAATTTTTAAATTAAAAAAAATTTCTCAAAGCTTTTCGGAAAAATTTTAAATTTCCCAATCTATGACTTTTTCCCCGGGGTCTGTTTCCCCTTGCCCCCTTTTTCATTAATTGCAAATTTGACCGATATTTCTTCCCCTTTCTCTATCTTCTTTTCTGTTCTTCAAGAAGAGGAGGGTGAACAAAGTAAAAAGGTGAGAGACAAATTTGTAACGAGATCTCTGTTTGTTCTTTTAGTTTCGGCCCCTACATCATCTAAATAAAAGAGGATAAAATTTAAAAACTTTTTTTTACATATATATTTCCTTATCAGGTGAGTTTAAAAGTTTGAGGAAAATTATTTTTCAGGAAAAGAATATTTTGGAGAAGAAAAAGTAAATATTTTATGTCACTTTATGAATACTTTATATATTTATTAGATTTTTTCCTTCTTTTTTACCTTTTTTTTTCAAAGAAAAATTTTTTAAAAATAAATAGTCACGCACGGAAATCTCTGATAAAACTTTGGTTTTTGAAATTATAAAGACTGCTATGGCTGGAAAAAAAATTAAAAAAAAATTTTTCAAATAAAGGAAATTTTAACAAAATTAAAATAAACATTTCAATTTTTTCGTCCTAATATAATTCTTTTAACTCTCTTGAAATTTTTACTTTTTGGCAAAATTCTATGAAAAAATCGCTCAACAAAAAAAGGGAATGGCAAATTTTAAGCCCCCTAAATTACCTATAAGAAGAGCAATTTTTCAATTTCGTAAAAAAAAGCAAACGTTTTATTTTACAAAAATTATCTTTTTTACTGGTTAAAATTTTAGGATAGTTTTTAATTAATCTTCAGATGATTTTTTTGGGAAGTAAAATTATTCGATTGGAAAAAGCAATATAAAATCGATTAAATTTTTTTAAAATTAAAAAGGGAACATCCCGAAAATAAACAAAATTTCCCCAAAAAATTTTGATTTTATCGCAGAATAAGTTGAATCTATGAAAAATTCTTTTAATAGATAAACACCATCAGGATATCATTTAAATTTTTATTTATAGGTATCAATATATCGTCAAAAAAAATTCCTTTACGGTCATATGATAAAAACAATCCCTGTTTCCCCAAACAATTCAAATTGACTCAAGTACTTGTACTGGGATTCATTTAAAATTTTGATAAAATTTCAAAAATTTCTAATTAGTTTGATGTTCAAATGTTGAGTCTTCAAAAGGATTTTCATAATTAAAAAAACTATGTTTTATATAAAAAATCAATTATTTTTTTTTTCTTTTTACTTTTGGGAGACAAATTAAAATTTTTAAAAAAAATTTTACAAAACAGTAAAATTGGCCGGGAAAAGATTTACTAAAACATTTATTCGCATTTATCATGTGAATATGACGTCACATGAATTTATTAAATGATTGGCTTGAAACACATATACTTGCAATTATCATGAGACTATTACATAGACTACGAAAGTAGCTATTGTACTGAAATTAAAAGTTTTTCGTAGAATTTTTAATGAACAGTGATCGTTTATTTCTAATGTTGATATCTTATCACTCTGGCAACCCAATTATTATGATGAATTGATCTGATAACTATTTTACTATTTTTATACATGTGTGACATAAATATTTTAAACAAGTAATGAAACAAGTCATGGAAGGCTATAAAAAAGAGAAAAAAAGCAAGAACTTAATCACTATGTATAACCGTTTTGACTTAATATTACCTTCCCATACCTAAATGCACATTTGCATAATAAATATGAAACAGGTTTTCAGAAATGGAAATCAAAAGTTAATTATCCTCTGTTTTGGATGTGAAAATAACTTGCAAAATGAAATTTTCCCTTCTTCATTTAAACGTCAATAGGAATAAAAATTTTTTAAATTTTTTTTTTTATGCAGCATTAAATTTTTTGTAATTATGATAAACGGGAGAGATATTACTTTTGGTACTACAAAGTGCCTTTTATTCGAATAATAATTACTATCTTTGCGTGTGTAACTATCATAAAAGATATTTTCATTACTAATCTGCACAAAAAAAAAGTAGTTTGGACCGTTTGTTTCAAGGAGAACGATCAAAGAATTGTTGCTTTGGATAACATTAGCATCATTATAAACATAGATCCCCTCCTCTGTTTTTCTCGAATTAAATGTGTTTTATATATAGGGTCAGTGGTGCACACAAGAGAGGGGGGAGTTCTCGGGTCCACCCCACTCCCCTAAATCCCTTGATTTTTTTTTCGATTGATTATAATTCTATATATATAGAAAACGTAAAATTTAATTAAGTATTGGTTATTAATAATTAGTTGTATTAATAAATGCTAATTATTCATTCAATAATTAACACTTTACTGTTTATTGTTCCCGAAAATCGACAATATCAAAAGAATATGTTGGGCGGCGTATTGGAGAATGATACAAGAATAGTGGACTTTCAACCTCTGACCTCCCCCTCCCTTGAAAAATTCCTGTGTGAGCTATTGTACAGGGTTATTCCTAATTTCCACTAGGGTTTTGAAACGCTATAGTAAAGAACTAAGACGAATGCAACAATATAAAATCCTTTGAAAGAATACAAAAATAATTTAAGTTTTATATACATACCTTACCTGTGTTTTACGTGTGAAACCTTGTTTACTCGGCATACATCAATACGATAAACCAGCTCCTGCCTCACTTTACCCAACATGGAACTATCAACGTTATTGACAGCACGTGTCATCCTTTCATGCAGTTTTCTACATCACGAGGCAGAAGGGGTACGAAAACTTGGTCTTTTGTAAAATACAAAGCTTTTGAATAACACGTGTTGTCAAAAACGTTGATAGTACCATGCTACGTCGAGTATGGACGGAACTGAACTAGCGCATTGATACATGTCATGTAACCAAGTGAGTGAGTGAATATTAACGTCGCAATGTTCATCTGCACGAGAGCTTTTGGCGACGGACCTCGTAATTTTAAACCATGGTCAAGTGACGAGGATGGCACCTCAGCTGGCAGCCCCTCTCCTAACTACCACACCACATCAACGAGAGGACGTTTGAGCTCTCGCCAGATTTAACGTGCATCGCTCTCCTAAATGACGGGTTTTAAGTGGCACTGGGCTCAAACTCGTGACACGACAGCCACGATCCTAAACCTTGACGACTAGGCTACTGCGGCCACCCCGCCGTGCAACCAAAGTTTCACACATAAAACGTCGGTAAGGTATGTAAATAAAACATTACATTACTGGGAATTGGTTTCTCATTCTTTCATATGTTTTTTTTTTGTTGTATTCGTTTTAGATTTTTACTATAGAGCTTCGAAACCCCGGAGGGAATTTATATTTTGGCTTGCATGATAT
Organism: Trichonephila inaurata madagascariensis; assembly: GCA_019973955.1. NCBI lineage: Eukaryota > Metazoa > Arthropoda > Arachnida > Araneae > Nephilidae > Trichonephila > Trichonephila inaurata. The sequence goes on from BMAV01019660.1 coordinate 65,055, forward strand.
AAAGAGATTGCGTGTATTATGATACTATGCAATATTTTATAATATAATGATATGATTATATGCTTGGCTAAATAAAGGAAATACAATATAATACAATCGTAACATGCTATTAGGGTTGCATATTATGTTATTATTCAAACACATTTAAAAAAATTTGACTTGAATTTAACTGTTTGCAGAAGAGTTTTTTTATTATTTATTAATGTCTCACGAGAGCTGTTATTAACCAATCTAAACACGATCAGATAAAAAGGAGATGTCAGAAGGGTCGATGCCTCATTTTCCTCATATCCATATCATGCCACGTCAGAACCTTAAGTCAAATTCCTTTTAATTTACGAAAATCTACATTATTTCCTACAAAGGATTTCCTTTATAACTAGGAATCTGACGAGCAATTAAACTTGACTTCTGATCGACTTTAAGCCAAATATCTGATGGGTATTATCTAATTCCGTCACCCTGGAGGATTATTGTGCCCGCAGCAGCCTAATGGGCAAAGTCACAAACTCGTGGTGGGTGGGCAATAAGTTCGAACCTAAGGGATGTTGGAAACCTAAAATCTTCTTAATATGACAATTTTGAGATTTTTACATTTTCAAATTGTATAGATTTTAACCTTTCTAAAAATACTTTACTTTAACCTGTACGGTAATTAGAACCTCTTAAAACCTATTTTTAAATAATCAGTGAAACTGGGCCACGCCGATTTAAATGGCGAAAAATGTAAACAAAGTATTTTCTTTTGCTTAAAAGTTGATTCAAACAATTCTAAATTAAATCAAAACATTTAATTCAGAATTGCTAAAAAATTGTGCACATGGAGATACACAATATCCCAATGAAAGTGTAAACAACGTAATATGGTCTCGTGTACCGAAGAAAGTATTTGTACAATTAGAAGTATTATCATTGGATACATAGGATGCAACTTCATCATTTATAATGGAAAATGTATCAAAACCAGAAATTTTTAGAAAACTTAATATTGAGCTTGGTTATTACACGGTACAGGTAATGGAGTGCCTCGACAAACAGAGGCTGTTGAAGACTAAATACTCATTTTTACAAAAAACAAAGGAAGTTAGAAAAGAAAAAGGACTTAAAAGAAAGGGAGAAGATAATGAGATTCAAAAAAATGTAGATCATTTGGAGTATGGGGAGGAATGTTTTAATAAAAAAGTAATTATACATTAGGGTTAGCAAAAACCACAAAGAAAGCAAAAGATATTTGGATAGGAGTGCTGAGGATATGGCCCTGCTGGATCATAACTTGGAGACATTAAAAACGACAAACAGTGAGAACATAAGGATCATTAAAGCGGAGCTTTGATTGAGACTGGTCAATGTATTAACAATATGACGTATAACAGAGACACTTTGAAATCCTGCTTAGAACAGAATACATATAACAATCGAGGATGTATCGGAGACTCAGGAATTAACCTTAGGATATTAATCGAACAATTGAAATGTCGACTGTCAATAATGGGTGAGTGTGCAATGTCAATTTATTAGACTAACAAAAAAAACCACATTCATTATCACTTTCCTAAAATCCTTACAATTTTAAGTTATTTCGTAGCAATTTGTGTTACTGCTTCAAAGGCATCCTTATTACATTTTCACCTGGATTATGCCAGTATAATTGCAAACTGCATTCCTTCTTTTTATTTGAGGGGGGAGTCTCAACCTCCCCCTCCCCACCGTCTCCTAGACTGCTATATCTTTCTTTTGTAGAGGATACTTGAGAAGGTCCTTTTAACTAGGTCAAAAAAGTGCCTTAATCCATAGTCCATAAAAAAGACATAAAGCTATTCTGCAAATTAATGCTAAACTAGGGACCATCTAGTGCAATGGTTAGTGGCACTGACTGCAGTGTCGTAGGCCTGGGCTCGGACTTCCGAAGAAATGGATGTTTCTAAATGTATAGTACCTGTGTGACATGGGGGCCTCATGAGAGACCGCAAGTCCTCTCATGAGGTTGATGGAAGGAGAAGAGAGGAGAGGCCCCTGACCACTCCCTAGGGAGCTCTCGCTTAAAATTGGGGTGGAACAAAGCCAAGACGTACGATTACCTGTATGCTGCTCAAAGCAGCGAATAACGACAGAGCGTAAAACTAGAAATGAATTTCTTGGTCCTCGATCTGAATATACCGTCAATCAGGCGGCATCAAAACAACAACAGCAATGCTAAGCTATGTAAAATTTTTCATGATGGAGAAATTGAACGATTGAATTTGATTTTTAGAATATAACTTTATCTCCCGAACAAAACATTAATACCTCCTAAGCTTTAATCATTTATTTTTCTGTACGTGTACATCACATTTATCGATTTCTTAGCCGTTTAAATATCTTCTTGCTAATAGTTTTATATTTAATCGCTCATTTCTACAATATATATTACTTGGGTGCTACTGTTTTCTCCTTCATTTTCATCAGTGTATGTTATATATTAAGTCCGAATTATTCTCTATATTTCTTCACTGTCTTCTTTTTTTTATATAAAATAGTAGTAATAACTGATAATGTCTTCCTCCAAAATTCCTTCCCGAATTGTTAGATATATCTTTTGCTATGAAGCAGAGCTTTGAAGAGTTAATAAAACTCCAGACCTTACCGATAGGGTTCAAAGAAGACATTATATTATATATATTCATTTTTATTTATTTTTTTTTTTTGCTGTTAATTTATTCCCTTGCTTTCTTTTCAGCGTATTTCATTATGCACAAGTGCGAAAGAAGGAAAATTTGATCTGTTATTACTCAACTCTCTATATTTCTCCCCGCGTCTTGATCTTCTCAGAATAAAGTCTTTTGATAATAAATACGCCTGCGTAAGTGCGGGCGTAGAATGAAGAAGGAACAAAACTCTTTTTGGAGATGAAATTGCGTCGGATAGAGAAAAGGCTTCTGCGCTCCTGGAAGCGTGGAAAATTCTATTCTCTGCAATCTCCAAAAAGAAGGTTGGAAGGGGGCGCAAAGAAGAAGAGTTAGTATGTTACGCAGTGTTTTCGAATATCTCTTCGGGTGAATGCGTTACAAATATAAACTATCCAGACTATTTTGCAAGTGAAAGAAAAACGTCTAAACGATGAATGGGATTCTTGGAAAACTGTAATCCAACTCTCGCCTAGCGTTCTCAAAAGCAATTTTTTTTTCTTGGAATAACCGCACAAATACTATACAAAGTTTTTGAATAACAAATTCATTCTCTTGCAAAGGGATCTATAGTCAAAGCCTATTATTGAGTATTTTCAAAATTTTGGTTTGATTATTTTTAATAAAGAGGTAAAGAAAAATATATATATATGTGTTACCGTTTAAATTTTAAAGCAGTTAGTATGCAGATTAACTGACTATCACAGTTAAATGCAGAATCTAAAGAGCTTTAACTAGGTAATCTTCACATTAGCGATTTCTATATCGTTTTAGTCCAAAAGTTTGTTTCTCTCATTCCTTATTTTGTCTCGAATTTTGATTAAACACATTGGCTTATCCCACAATAATTTATCCTAAACATTTAGAAACAAAGTTGTGTTGCCCTGAGTAACTTAATAGTTAGACTCTAGACTGAAGGGCATGGGTTCGATGCCCGATGCCACCAAGTACACACGGAATACGTGCCCTTTAAATCAGTGGGTCCGAATGTCTTGTGGGTGGTCGCAGCAGACACCACGGGTGCAGGGGGTTGGAGAATGTTTCCTTCCCTCTAAATTGTGGAGATCAACTGTAAAATTAATTTTATACACTGTTTACAAAAAATAAATAGTCAAACCGTTTTTTGAGGGCTTCATTAACACACACACAAAAATAAGACACCTTTCGACAATAACTATTTTTTCGGTACAAAAATGACAATATTCGAAATCCAATCAAAATGTCAACTGAAAACGCAATTTCTGTTATAAAATTCTATTCGCCTTCCCCTCTAAAATACTCACCATAGAACCATATATCCTGGAAGAGTGGATTTAAAAAGTGTTCCTTCTAAACATCGCCAAAATATCCGTAAAAATGGTTGTTCTATGTAATTTTAAAGGTACTAATAAGCACCATCGGTAGATAAATGGTTAACATCTAATTCTTTTACAACATTGCAAACCCACATAAAAAAATTTAAGAATTTATTGAAGTCTTTGAATGGGAGTATAGTGAGAAAAAATACAATTATATTTTACTTTTTTTTTTTTGGAAGAACGAATTTTTGCCTGAAAGGAATTAAATGTAAGAGAAATATACAGTCGGACCAACATTTTACGAGCCTTTATTTAGCGAACTTTTTCCTGTAATCAAGAACATTTTACAATTTCTTATGTACAAAACCCCTCCAAATAGCTAAATGCATTTTTTGTTTAACAAACTTTTTCTCTTGTGATTTGATTTTTTCCCTCCCTATTTTAAAAATATTTCTGGACATTTCAAATTATGCTCTTTTAACCCATTTTACGGTTATCAATGGCCTTGAACTGGCTTTACCAAGTGCCTAACTCTTCTAGAGTAGCAAAATCACCGTAATTTTTCAAATAAAATTAACAGATTTTATAGGTCATTACACTTAACAATACATGTGATAAAGTATGCTTAAAACTACGGTTATAAAATAATTCATATTTAAAATTGCTTGTACGCTTAACATTAGAAAATGTCATTAAAATTCATTAATTTTAATGCTATTTTTAAAGTAGTTAAAAATACAATATATTCCTTGACAATATTTTTTTTTTTTTTCTTTTTCATATTTTCATTGTAGATTTCTTTTTGATGGATAAAACTTATAAAATAAAAAGATGTTAATTTACAAAAAAATGTGTAAATAATTACTTTTTTTTAATAATATGTAGTGTTTATGAATTTATAAATTGTTTTACGTGGTTTCTAAAGTACATTAAAAAGAATCTTCATTTAACGAATTTTCCGCGTAATGAACTTTTTTTCGGAATTTAGCGACTTCTTTAAAATAGAAATGCCCCAGTAATACATACTTGCTGTATTTCTAGTTCATTGATTTCTAATTTAATACATTTTACAAACTAAATTATTTTTAAAAAATAGAAGGAAAATAGATGTAGTATTTTCTGGTTAAATAACAGATGGTACAAACAAAGCTAAATAACTAAAGCAAACAAGCTAAAATTTCAACAAAAAAAGAAGACAGTGCTGCCAAATATGACGCAACATTCGGTATTTATTTGTAATTAAAATTTGTACAGCTTTCTCTTTAGCATTGATAAATTAGAATCTCTCGCTTGAAACTACAAATAATTTATATATAAACTGTACGCCGGGGTTCATATTACAACAGCTATCAAATTCATATTAAATTAGGTGAACAAAAACTATTAATTTAAAGTACATTTTAAGTTTGTTCATATAAAATATCCATACCGAATTAATAAAATATTTCCAATTATTATGAAAAAACTCAATTAAATGTCATAATAGAAGAAAAAGCGCACACATAAAAGTGTATAACTACAGATTTAATTTCCATTATTTCTCCTTTTACTCGAAGTTTGACAAATTTAAGCACCAAAATGGTAAAATAAAACTATTATCCACATTTTTTAACTACGCACTTTTTGCAAGACTAAAATTATATTATGATTGGAGAAAAGAAAGATAAATTTGAAGTAGTCTCAGATCTTTGAAAAGTAGTGTTAAGTACATAAAAAAAATCTAGATTAGTTGAGATTATTACTCAACAGCTTTAAAAAGTAATAAAACGTCTTTAAGTCAAAATGTCAAGTTTTTCTTTGAAGATAAAAATTCTTCAAGCGTTCATTGACTATTTCCACTCTTCCTATTCTTTTTTTTACTCTTTACTGATTTTTTAACATACAGTTTTTTAAAATGGATCTATTGAGGCAATTTCGTTATGTAATGTTTAATGGATGCTTTTATTCGTACGTTTTAATTTTAAATCAGATTAATTTTTCAGAATAAATTAAAAAAAGCTTTTTCTTAATTTATCACATATATTTTTTTTTTAAATTTAGGATTTAAAAAAAACTATTTAGGATGAAAAAAGCCCTTTCTTATATTAATCTCTTCTTTTTGACAACTCATGTTTTGCCCGAAAATTGAATTTAAATATTTTTCTTGTAATAATACTATTAAAACAATTTTATACGAATATTCTAATTCATTTAACACTAAATATCAAAAAGTTTTTCAGTTAAATGCGTTTTCAAAAAGTCCGAACTGTCAGTCACTAAATATATTAGTTAATTTTTTTCTTCAATAATGAGCCGAATTGATGATTAATTCGAATTATTCTCATTTAGAACAAATATTGGTACTTACGTTCTATCGCAACAATGCCAACACTCATGATAACTCATGAAATTGGTAACCCTGGTTCCGCATGTGTCGTAAGCGCTGAATTGACAACTATGTGTTTCGTCTCATATAACGTCGCCATTATAGTTGCGATAATATGTAAGTACTCAAATATTAATTTCCTTTTGAAATCACTTCGCAGGAAGTAAACATATTATAACAGTAAACATTGCATATACAGCATAATATATAGAATTCTAATTATACATACATTGTGTGTGTGTGCTAGAAGTTTTATTTAAACACAACATTTTTTGATCACTTATAAGCGTTACAACAAATAAATATTACTTTAAGTAATTTTGTTGAAAGAAAACGAAATATTACTTCCTGACAGTAGGTGCTTATATAGAATTGATAGGTATAGAAACATAAATGCAATTATTAGAGACTGAATATTCTTAATAAAACTGTGAAACTTGTGTAAAAGCAAATATAGGTAAATATCTAAGAGAAAATATATATTAACACGAATCTAAACATCAAAGGAATTTTTTTTAATCTAGTGAGGATAAATATTTCAAACGTACAAATTTTGAATTCCTCAAAGGAATATCTAAAATATTTATAAACGAACTTGCGTCAATAGTTTAACGAAATGGGATTTATATGATCTAAAGAAATAAGTGCATGAAATAAATTAATGCAACTTTAAAACGTCTGTATCTGTTACAGTAGCATTATTATTTTATTTCAGTGAAATCAAGTTACTAGAAGTACCATGTAACTAAGAAAATTTCTAAGTTTTTGAAAGGAGTAAAAAAAAGTGTGTGTGTGCGTTTGTGTGTGTGTGAAGCTAATTTATAAATGCCATTTTTATTAAATTGCATGCTCATATTTTTAAGAAACATCAATCCCTCTCTTTTCAATTCTCGTTCATTATTAAGCTGTTTACCAAAGATAAAAATAGGTGAGAAAACCGATGAGAGATATATGCAGCAACACCGTCTCCAGCGAGTCGTAACCAACAAAGGACAGGGATAAAAGCACTTTACGACAAGCATATCTTTCTGAAGGCAAAAAGAGACCGACTAGACATAAGGCAAAATTGCTCAGCAACTGCATATGGCAACAGAACGCTTACTGTGGTCAGAAATCTGTATAAAGGCGTCATATTCATCCGTCGACCCGAATTCTGCATACCATTAACAGCAGCCCTTCGATGTCCTCATTTATAGTGATGTCAAGAACACAAATACTGGATATCGCACCAATGGATTTACACTCTGTTTACTGATGAGAGTCTTTGTAGTCAGGGCAATGATTCTCAGCGCCACTTGATATGGAAGGAGAGACGTGGTTTCATCCCCCTAAAGTCAGGGTAAAGAGACCGTTGGGATGGTCCTGGAGTACTTGTGTTGGGAGTCATTGTGTTGAATGGGCAAATGGAAGTCCATATTTTCAACAGCGACTCATTTACAGTAGATAATTAAAACGATGAAATTATCCTGTCACGGGAGCATCTGTTCCAATTTTTCATTAGTTCAGACTTTATTTTTGTGGACGATAATGCACATCCACACGATCTCTGTTGTTGAAGAATTTCTAGAAAGGGGAGATAACTGCTGAATGTATTGGCCAGAGTGCTCCCCTGATTTAAATTCCGTTGAACATGTGTGGAAGGCCTTTGAGAGACACCTGGCAACAAGATCGAATCCTCTGGAGAACACCAGAAAGCTGAAAGACATGCTCATTGAAGAACAAGCAACTATTACCTCAAAAACTACAAGATAATTTGATATTGAGTTTGAACAGGGATGGCACGTAACCTTTGCAGTTAGGGGAGGTTATATCCCTTACCAGGAAGCTTTCGTTTGCTATTCTGCATAGCGAGACAATATTTTTTACCAACGCCATTTTATGAATAAAGCGCGTTTCTGCGTTGCTCCATAATGAATGAGTACAATTAATTTCTGGCTACTATGCTTTTATGAACCCTTATGTGGTGCATTCTGTCTCTGTAGGGAGAATTCCATGTTACCTGAGTGTTTTCCCGGAATTACGGTACAATCTGAAGAATATCTATTTATATAAAAGAGAAAAGTGACTCACTCACACGCTCGCTCATCACGAAATCTCTGAAACTATTAGACCTTCAAACATGGAATTTGGTAGGCACGTTGCTTTTGTTAAGTAGAAATCTGTTAAGAACGGGTTTTAAGGAAATCGATTCCTACGTTAGTTTTGAGAGGCTTAGGGGAACTTATAGACGAGACTATTCGTTTTTTTCTAATTTTTTTTTTTAGTCTTAGACCTCCAAACTTAAAGTTCGATAAGCAAGTTTCGCTAAGAACGGATCTTAAGAAAACTGACACTCAAGGGGGCTGCGAGGGATGTTATAATGAAACTTCCCATTTTGTAACCATTAGACCTACAGACTTGAAATTTATAGAAAACCTGCTACCTTTGTTGAGCAGAGATCTACTAAGGACGATTTTTCTGGATATCGACTCTCAAGGGGGTTGCGGGGACGTTTAAGGTATTGAAAAATCGCTTTTTTGAACTGTAAGGCCCAAAGATTTTAAACTTGGCAAGCATGTTTGCTGTGTTGTATATAGATACGCTAAGAATGGATTTTACGGAAATAGACACTGAATCTGGGGAAATGTGTAGGGGGAAAAAGATAATTATATACTTCCATTTGATAAATTCAAATCATTCTTCAATCAACAGGTAAGGGCTGTAAGATTGTTTTTCATTCCAATTGAAAGCTTCTTTTTAAGACTTAGACATCAATAATTTAAGCTGTGTTGGAAAACCAAAATCTTTATAATGTGACAATTTTGAAATTTTTACATTTCCAAATTATACAGGTTTTAACCTTTCTAAAAATACCTTACTTTAACCTCTAGGGTAATTGGAAGCCCTTAAAACCTATTTTTAAATATTCATTGAAACTGGGCCACGCCCATTTAAATGGCGAAAAATGTAAGCAAAGTATTTTGCTTATGCCTTAAAGTTGAATGAATGATGGAAATCAAAACATTTAATCCAGAATTGCTAAAAAAAAATGCACAAAATCCCAATGAAAGTGTAAACAACGTAATATGGTCTCGTACACCGAATAAAATATTTGTACAAATAACAGTAATATCATGGGGTACATAGGATGCAATTTCATCATTTAAAATGGAAAATGTATCAAAACCAAAATTTTTGAGAAAACTTAATATTGAGCCTGGTAATTACATGATACAGTCAATGGAGCTCATCGACAAACAGAGGCTGTTAAAGGCTAAATACTCATGTTTACAAAAAACAAAGGAAGTTAGGAAAGAAAAAAAGACTTAAAAGAAAAGGAGAAGATGAATAGATACAAAAAAATGTAGATCATTTGGAATATGGGGAGGAATGTTTTAATAAAAAAGTAATTATACATTAAAAATTCACTTATCTAAAAAATTAAATTTTTTTGATGTTCGATGTATCTTTTCTGGAAAAATTGTTCAAAGTTGGGTTTTTTTAATGGACTCCCAGATTATTATTTAAATAAATTTTATTAATGCGATTTCAATATGAAGTCTTTCGAACGAACTGAAATATTTTTCAAAGCATTAGAGTTTATACAAAACAATTGCAGCGGCCTCTAAGCGTTGTTTTTGCTTAAAATTAAAAATTCCCCAAAGATTGGCTGAACATGCCAAAGTTTACAGGGGTTAAAGGCCCACCAAAAATTTTTATTTCAAGTGAAAATTTTTTTTTAACCCCCACAATCATAAAAATTTCAACACAATAATAAACAAGAGAAATGCTAATAAAACATACAGATAAAAAACATTATATAGAATTTTTTGACACATTTAAACATTTTAAACAATAAATTAAAAAATAAAGCATACATTTCATGTTTTGGGGAAATTTGGAAAAAGAAAAATATTGAAATGGGTTAAATTCCAAAGGGGTTTCTCCATAAAACTCGAACCTTTCCATCTTTCCTGTTACTATATCTTGGATTCTACTCTTTGGGCCAGTGCGGGGGTTTTTTTCCCTTTTAATAGAACAAGGTTTTTTTTTTATATATTATTTTTTTTCAAATTTCCATTTTCCGTTGTTGAAGATTTTTTTAAATATAACCCCGCCACACACACACTTTTTCGAAATAATTTGAAATTTTTTGAACTTTATCTAAAAGTCATTATCTGGAATACCCATTTTTTTAGATTCGGAATGGAAAATTTTGGACCATTAAAAATTCAGGTGTTTAAAACTAAAATCTTGGGATCAGAAGAAAAAGGGAATTAGTGGTGACTATTTAATATACCTTCAATTTGGTTAACAATTTTTGAGAATTCTTCAATAGTTAAATTAAAATCCCTATTTCCCAAGGATATTTAAACGTTTTTGCCTGCCTCCCAGAGTCCCCAAAATTGGAGAATCTGGGGAGGAAAAAATTTCCAGGAGATTGAATGTGAAATAAAAAATAAGATGAAAATTATCCGGGGGCCCACAATTTGATAACTGTTTTAATTTGAATGAGCATCTACAAAATTGTGCCATTATAAAAATATTATGGGGGGAATACTTCAGAGAAAAAATTTTTTTAATTTGAAATTAACATCAAAGAAATCGCTTGATTTCATAACATCAAGTTGAAACAAACGAATATTGCTACAAAAAATTTTTTTAAAAAACTCCCCTTTTTTAAATATTTTTAAAAGGCCCCCAAAAAATCTTTCAGTATTTGTAAAGGGGAGTTATTGTAATTTTTCTTTCAATATCCATTAATTGCCTTCTTTTTTTGGGGTTTGGTTTTTAAAGTTTTAAACATTGATGAACTTTCTTCTAGCATTATTTCTCCCATTTAGGGGCCCAAATTTTTTTTCCCCCTAACAAGATGAAGAAAGTTTGAGGCCCACATGCAAATTATTTAGATGGAATGTTCCATTATAATATTATAATTTTATGATTTTCCCAAAAAGGTATTGGGTTTTCTGTAAATATAAGTCCAATAACAATCTTTCCAACACGAATTAATTCAAATTCATCAAAAAAAAATATTTAAATTATTTACAGTTCCGAAAATTTTTTTTTCAAACTATTTATTTCTTTAAAAAAACCCATTGATTTTTCCCTTTTGAAATCTTGGGAATTTTTTCGGGTTTTTGGACGTAAAAGGACCACCCGTTTGTCCTTGTTTGTACGTTAAACAAATCAAAAAAATAAAACTAAAATTCTAATTTTTTTTAAAAAATTATTACAAAGAAGTTTGTTTAAAAAATGATTGTGATAAAAAATTAAGTTTTAGAAGTCCATTTTTAAGTTCAGTAAAATATTTCCCTTTTAAAAGGGATTCAAGTCATTTGGGTGAATCATCCAAATTTTTCCCAGGGAAGAAATGGCGCGACCACCAGAGTTCCAGGTGTTCAAAATCGAAGATTTATTCCACGGGAAATAGATAAACGGTTTTTTATCAAAAGAAATGGTTTCCTTTGTGTTAGTTGTAAGAGCTTGAATTTTCGAGACTGTTTGCAACAAATTTTTTTAAATTGAGGGGATGAATTAATTCACGCTATGCATAGTGGGAATCTGAAAATAACAATATTTTGTCAATGTTCACTTTCAAGGAATTCACAACTTTGTTGATTAACTTGAAAAAAAAAAAGCAAAACACAATTCAGTCGAGGAATAGAAATCATTTTAAGGGGTAACCGTGATTTGCTGGCAAGCAATTTTGTTATTATAATTTTCCAAAACTTCAATAAACCCCTTCCGAAAGCAGCAATTGAAGCACCCCTTATCCTAGAAAAATTTGTGTTCAAATTATCTGTAAAAAAATACCTTTGGGAAATATTTTCGATTGTCTTTAAAGTGGAGAAAAATTATTCCATTAAATTTCCCAAAATGTTAGGAAGCGAGTCGCCCCCAAATTCTCCACCAAAGTTTCTGAAGGAATTTTTTTTGTTTTTTAAATCGGCCCAATTGTCCAAAGGGGGCCCCTTTTAAAATTTTGGCTATTGTAGGAACTTTTTTTTTGGTGTAAAAGTTTTTTTTTTACTGAAATTTTGAAAATTAGGTGTGTCTGACTTTGAATTCCCACCTTTCCCCAATGTTTTGGTTTTGTCCCTTTTTAAGCTGAGCGAATAAATGTTTTCGGAGATTGAATATTCTATATCAAAATTTCACTATTATTAAAACCATTTATTAAAGTCATCCCACATGTTTTAAACATTTTAATAATTTAAATTTTTGGGTTTTAGTGTTTTTAATGTTTTCACAATAGTCTTATCTCCTGTAAAAATTTAGAAAAGATATTTCAGCTGCCAATGGAAAAACGACCATTTATTTAAAATAATTTTTAATGACGCGTGTGGCTAGAAATGGGGCACTTTTGTGCCAAAGTTTTTTAATTCCTATTCTATTGGTTTTCCGTGCTTATTTTCCCTTATTCAAGAAATTTCTTTGGGGGGGTCAAATTAAAAATTTTTCGAACATTTGTTTAATATCTGCCGTTAGAACAATTTTATGCTTTCTAAACCTCAGCATGGTATTAAAACATCTTCCCGAACTCTAAAAGAAGGTATAAACAGACTTCGACCACTTGTGGTAGGGGGGAACCCCTCAAAAATTACACGAAGTTTTTTTGGGGTTGTTTTTGGGGCTTAAAAACGCCAGATCGGTAAATAATTAAAGGAGAATAACAATTATCAGGAATTCTTTACATATGACCAAGAGATTCATACTCCAAAGAATTGCTGTAAAAAACACGCATGTTGGATCTCTAACTAATTTTTTTTTTTAAATCTCTTTTGAGCTAAAATTTGAGAATAACCCGAATGGTTACTCATCCTGGACAGGATTTAAAAGATAAATACCAGTACAATCATCTATTTTAATCATTTCCCTTTTTTCCCTTTTTTAAAGGGTTATCAGGATATTTTTATTAAATTTCTTTGTAAATCGTACTTTTCCCATTCAAAATTTAAAACAACTACTTTTTTTGGTTTTGTATTTTAAAAAACCCCTGACAATAAATCCGAAAACTGAATTAATGAGGGGTTTAAAATTTTCTGATATTACTTTTTTGAGACCATCTTTTTTTAATTTGGTAGAAAAGTTCACTCCATTTCTATTTTCCGGGTTCGTCAAAAATAGGGTCGCTTAAAACGTTAAAATCATTAAAAATTTTTAAATTTAAATTAGGTTGGTGAAAGGAACAAAATCGTAATTCAGAAACAATCAGAAAATTAACGGGGGGTTTGTAAAAGGAATCCTTATTACTAATAAAAGCATTATTTATTTTCCCCTTTAATGTTTATTGTATTTTCCTTAATCCGTGACTGGTGTTTATTTTTTTTTTCAGGCCGGGTTTTGAAGCAAATTGAAGGGTCATGTTGGACGAAAACCCTTCAGAATCCCCCCGCATAACTTTTAAAAAACTGGAACCAAGTCCCTGATAGCTGTGGACAGAAAAAAAATTTTTACACTTTTATTTGAGAAAAAAAGTCTGAATCTTTGGTTCTAGGGAAATTTTTCCCGCACAAGGCTTGAAGGGGGGCCCCGGAAGGGGCTGGCTGCGCATCTAACGTATTCGAGGATGATCTTTCGGCTCTGGATTGACTGTTTTCTGACCTACATAACAAATAATTGTGTTATTACACATCTAATTATCATCTAATATCATCTTATTATTATCTGCATGTGTACTTTGATTTACAAAGCGAAACTTTATGATTGTTATTTAAACAGCTAATGCAGAGTCCAATTTTTTTTAACTATATTAAATCTTTGCAAGGGGGTTCATTTTTAAAAAAAGTCAATCATACAAATGATGTGTTTTTTAAATAAAATTATTATTATTATATTCACCAGAAACTTTTGTCTTTTTTTAAAAAGGAGTTTCAATTTTAATAAAAACCCTGAACTCCGTGTAAATTTTCTAATATTTGGGATCAGCAACAATTCAAAATATTTCCCCATTTTGGCAATTTGTTGAGTTAGGCTCATTTCTACCTTTTTGGTTCTTTATCAACTTTTTTATAATAATGTTTATTAAAACTCTGGGAGTGAGCTCATTGGTTCTAAATCCATAAGCTTAAACCTCTCAGGTTTTTATTTATAATATCATTTAAGTTCCTAAGACCTTTAGATGATTCAATACAAATCTTTTTTTAAAATTTAAAATTTCATAAAATGAGAATTTATTATTAGAGTTTGTTTCAACTTTTAAAAAAAATCAAATGACCAAAATTTAGGGGTTTGATTTTCTTACTTCACCTTTCCCGAACAAATAAAAAGTTTTGGGAATTTTTAACTGGGTTCGTAAATAAATTAAAAATCCCCTAATTTTTTTATTAACCAAAATTTGGAGGGACACGGTAATTTAAAACTGATTTTGAATAGTCTTATTTCAAACGATACAAAAGCATTTTTTAAATCATTGCTTTTAAAAAAGTTTGAAGCCTCCATGGATTCCCGATCTTCCCTTTGGGCAAAAGTCAATTTAATTTAATTTTCTTCTAGAATTTCATAATATTCTATTTTTAATGATTCCATACTAGAAAAGATTTCCAAATGTTGTCTGTTTTCTTTGAATTAACAATCTTCTTGCATTTGGGCTTTGTCCTTTTAAAAAGGGTTTTCAATTTTGGCCCATTTGCCCGACGATGATTTAATAGAGTTTCTATTTTTTTTTCCCCAACTGATACGGAAATGCATCACTCAAAACTCCCTCCTTTCCATTTTGTTTACGAAGCTAAGAACGCGTAATTCAACAACAAATTATTTTAAATTCTACGCAAGTTTCCTCCGCGATCTGGTGGACCACAATGTTGAGTTATTAATTTAATGGACTGTACTTGAGATTATTATTTAAATCCAAATTTTATTAATGAGACTTCCGATATGAAGTCTTTCGAATGAACTGAAATATTTTTACAAAGCATTAGAGTTGATACAAAACACATTGCTGCGGCAACTCTAAGCGTTGCCATTATTTGCTTACAATTCTAAAATTCGCCAAGATGTGGCGCCAACATGCCAAAGTTTACATGGGCATTAACACACAGGTTTGTAAGTTTCTTATGAAATGTTTATAATGACGGATAATATATACTAAAATGAGCTTTTTTTTTAAGAAAATCAAAAATTTAATTTTTAGAAATTTTTTTATGTGAAAAATGAATTAAGTTTCAATATGTTTGATAAAATATTTTGTAAATTATAAAAAAAAAATATTCAAAATTAGCTAAAAGCTCATTTTAGTATAAGCATGCACATGTAACAGATTTTGAGGAAAGGTACATCGAAAACAGCCAATTAATCATTGTCGGTATAGAGGTTTCCAACTCCCCTTATAGGCAGTACATAGCCATACAACGTCATGAAATATCCGGGGAAGAGTTTACTGCCTAAATTAGTAGATAAAAATGTAACAATGTATGATAGTTACGGGATTCTTATAGAATGTTTGCAGTGAAAAATAAAAATCGATTCTCAGTTCTTATAGTATGTTTCCTCGCCCGAATAAATTACGCCTCGTTATAACTGAAGCATAACTTTATACGGTTGCAGGGAAAAGAAATTTTCCCTTAGTTGACTTCTCATTATCACGCTTGATTTAGTTACGTCAGCAGTTAAACGTGTTGTTCCAAGTGTTACAAAATAAATAAATAAGGGTTAATTCTTTCTTTTTCAGAATTGAGTCTTTCTGCTCGAATGAGTACGTTTTATAACATAATATATTTTTCTTTCAAACACAAAAGTAACTCTTCAACATCGGAAGGCATTGGCGAAGTAAAAATGATTGCTTTTGTATAGAATCATGATTGATGATCTTTTAAACATCTTTTACCAAAGAGGGGGTAGTTATTTTGAGTTCCACGAAAGAAAGTCGTAAATTTTTATCCAAGAAAGTGCTGTTATGTGGTATATTTATGACTTGTTAATGCCAATCATTTTTGCTTGATTACTCCTAGTTTCATATTTGTGTTTACTTGTTCCAAAACCAAATAAAATTTAAGATAAAATGAATTATTCATTTTAGAAAAGTATCAATAATTGATACAAAAAATTTCCTACGCGAAATAATTCTGTAAAGTACAAAAATATTAACACGTCTTTCGAAAAAAATTTACAATTTTTATGAATAAATTTTATTTTCTGATGTATTACATCCTAAATTTTCCTGTCATAAAAGTGTTTGTGCATGTTCGGTGTATATGTGAACTTTTATTTTCATGTAATATTAATTTGTGTTTATGTATATCTATGTAAATAATGGAGAAAAGAGAAACTCCCACTCACTCATTCATTACAATATCTCAGGAACTGTAAGACTTATAGACTTGAAATTTGACAGGCAGGCTCCTTTTATAGAGTAAAGATCCTCTAGAAAAGAGATTTTGAGAAAATCGATCTTCAAGTGGGGTTGCGAGAGAAAAAGAGTTGATATAGATAATTATTTCCGTTTATGAATTATTAGACCTACAGACTTAAAACTTTCCAGGTATATTTCCTTTATAGAATACAGATTGCTACAAAATCGGCTTCACGAAAATGTACCCCAAGGTGGAGGGAGGAGGGGTTGTGAGGGTTTAAGGAGAACTATAGATAAAAAATATATTCCTGTTTTTGAACTATTAGACTAGCAGACTTGGAAATTTTGCAAGAAGGTTACTTTCATGTAGTAAAGATCCGCTATGAAAGGGATTTTACAAATATCTACCTCAAAGGGAATTGCGAAAAGTTAAGGAGCTTTATAAATAAAAATTCCCTTTTTGTGAGCTATTAAACCTACCAACTTGAAATTAGGTAAGCATATTTATTTTGTTGATTAGGGTTTGAATTGAGTATGGGAGTTACGGAAATTCACTTTGAGGGGGAGGGGATTACGGAAGCGTAAAAAATAATTCTAATTCGATTTTAGAAATTCCCCTCCTGTCCCTTTCAAATAAAAAGTAAAGTTATAAAAATGTTTTTCATAACAATCGAGTGTTGAATGCCAGGACTTAGATATCAATAATTTATATGTACATATAAACAATACATATTCATACAATATCATGAAATACCGTGCGAAGCAGGTTGGTAACTGCTAGTTTAATATATATTTATATTTTGTGTGTATCTATCTTTATTTTTGTGAATTTTTATTTATAAGGGTAAATTTTTATTTACATAATACTGTATATTTTCGAATATAATTCGATCAGTTTATACTTCGAGAATATGTTTTTTCTTTAAAAATTTATCTAAAACTCGAAACCAGCATTTAAGCTGAAATGTAAAAACCCTGTAATTTTCAAATATGTTGTCATGATAGAAAAAATATTGGCCAAATGGGTAAAAGGAGTGGAACATTTTCCAATTTAATTGTCATGAAGTAAAACGTCAACGGCGATAGCTTTATTTCTAGTACCTTTATCAGAAGCTAATACGTTTGCTACATTCATTTGTTATCTTGAACAATATCTGTGCAAATCCTACTTTTTGTGCCATTATCTGTTTGCAAATGAACAAGAAGATAAATCCATGTACGGTCCGTGATCGTCGACCTGTGTTTCATGCCTTAGAAGAAAAATTCGTTACAGGATAATCATACACTTTCAGACGTTCTATGAGTAAATGGGAATTTTATAAACTATTCGGAAACTAATTCTGACATTCACTTTGAAGGATTTGAGACCTGATAAAAGTCTCATTCATAAACCATAAAAGTTTTAAAAAATAAAATCACTTGTGCATAGTTAACGGAAAATGATTTTTTCCTTAAATCTTTTGCCCCGAAATTAGCGCATCCTTGTATAAGCCAACTCTCTTACTTTATCTGTAAAAAAGTTCCGAAAATTCTCGTATTATTCACGGAAATATACGACAACAAAAATGTACTCTCTCTATTTTTAAATTCTTTGAAGCTATTTATAATTTTTTCGTAGTTACGTCAAGCCTTAATGCTTACTATTATTCAATTACATTTGAATATTTCTTTAATTGTGAAAAGGAATTGTAATCGCAATATTACGAAAGAGTTAGGTACCATTTTAATTCTAATAAGTATAAAGAAACGGTAAAAGACCAAACAACTGAAATAAAGTATTTTCACTTATAAATTTCCCTTTCAAATAAAAAGGATATAAATACAAGCTGTGTGAATCATTATTTCTCAGAATATTAAGTAATTCTTCTTCAGTCAGCATTATCCACGAACCTTTGCGTTCTATCTTACAAAACAAGAAAATGTTCGTTCAAATAATAATACATGAGTTTAAATAATTCATTCTAAAAACGGTATACGTTTTCTTCATAGAGTTGTATTTCCAGTTCCTTCCAACAGCAATTTTTAAGTAAGTTATTTTATTTCATTCCTCTACTTTTATATGTATGGTAAATTTGTTTCAATATTTCAGTTTAAAAATTAAAATTAAATTTCTTCGAAAAGGTGTAAGAAAAAAAAAAAAATAAAACCTAAGTATTCGAATTGTCATATGAGAAATGGAATAAAAAAATCAATGAATAAGGGACTGAAAATTCGAATACTTGGTAAATTGAAATTCTTTTTGCGATTGCATCACATGTATTTGAAGATTTATTCTCAAGACTTTATTGGGTTTTTTTTTAAAAAATAAGAATTAAATATTTAGGTCTTATGAATATTACAATTTTTGTGCATGTTTATGTAAATCAGCTATCACCAACCTTTAGAACTTAATGGACTAAAAGTATAGTTTCAAATTTGGTGGACCAATAATACGATTGACCACTACAAGTATAATTTCCCTTATTAACGTCACATACCCATTTCAATGAAAATAAACTTCACGAAAAGCAAACACGAACCAGTAACGCAACGCTGTATCAACAAATCGAAGTGTTATGCCACCAATTTACCGTGGTTGTGAATTCTCACTTCCAAATGTCACTGGATACACTAAAAAAACTGTTCCAAGCGCTTAATTAATTCAAAGTAATGAATATAGCCTCAACTTCACCATCAAAATTGGTAGTATTTCTTCCCATTGCCTTATAGAATTCAAAATGGTTACAATGGACTCCTGCCATGGGATTCATATTTTATAAGCGTTTTGTTACTCATTATTTTTAAAACTGAATCTTCATAAAAATGTAAATAATGTCCCAATTTTTCTGCTCTGAATATCAAAAATTTTTCATCGATTTTTGAAAAAGGTCCACCGATTAGCGACTGCTGATTTAGATTAGAATCAAATTTACATATTTCATTTAGTACAGCTTCAAATATTATTTTACGCGAAACAGTATAAAAGCAATAAAAAATTATTAGAATATTGTATTAAAAAAACGTTAAATTCATTTGTTTCAAATTTTTTAAAAAAGCTATTTAAAAGTTATTGTTTTCAAAGAAATTCAAAATTTATATTTTCAAACATACGGTGCAAACATATATATAATAATAATTTTGTTCATAAAAATTTTCAAGTGATAAGTTTATTAATCTTTAAAGAAGTTAATTTTTTTAAAAAAAAGTTTTCAAAATTCAATTTGAAAAAGTTTTAATTCAATTTTTTATTAGTTATTGGGATAATAAAATAAAATTAAAATGTACCGAAACTTCAAAATGTTTTTCTTCAGATTTTTCTTTGCCGAAAAAAATATATTCAATATAAATTTGTTGAAAATGAATTCAATTCTAGAACATATCAACTACGAATATCATCCTAGAATATGTCAATTCTAGAACATACTTTCTAAGATTTTATTCATTTGAATATCATAGATATCGAAAGAGTTTGAAAGAATCTACATAAAACTTCTCGGAAATTCTCATAAAATTCTATATTCAGGAACAAATTTCAAAGGAGAAGCTGAGAACTTTTTTATTCGTATTTTTTTATTTTCCATCTGGAAAGATCTTAAAATTCATTCTTTTGGAATGAGGAATTTTCATTTAGTTTTAAAATGAGAGCTGTTTAGATTTTTTTTCCTTCTACTTCTTTGTAAACCTTTCACAAACCGTAAGCCTTCTTGAAAATACCACAGATTTAGTTCTGCCTTAAGATTAGCGTACATATTACCTTCTAATATATTAAATCATACTTTTTTTTATCAAAATGTAATTTGTTTTTATATTTTACTGAATGGAAAATTATATCACTTGTATATTACTGTGTTTGTTATCTATTTGCATGTGTAAAAATATGGGATGCATGCATCAAAGTATAGGTATGATAATTTTTTTCTAAATTTATGTAGACTTTTACAGACTATCCATAGAGACATCTGTATTTAAAAACTATTGATGACTTTTTTTTCTTGTTTATAAAGATCTCTACAATTTTTATGATATAAAAATATTTTCTAGCCATGAGCCATGACTCTCTAAAGTGAATTTTACGACAAATTTGCTATGCTTTCGAGGAAATAAGCAAAAAAATATAATTTATGATTTATCTATTTTAATACCGACATATTTGCTAATGCATGTTTATATCCATTTATCTACCGCATTATGATTTACTTCAATTTTTTTCATGCAATATTTGTTTTTGAATCACTACATTGAAAATTAAGGGGTGAACATAAAAAAAATACTCAACTTTGGGAAATTTAATCCGTTAGAGCTAATTAATTAATTAAAGATATTCAACTGTAGAATTAATTATATACACTGTTTACTTAAAATAAATAGTCAAATCGTTTTCTAAGGTCTTCATTAACATATAAAAAAATAAGACACTTATCTTTTGGCATTAACTACCTTTTCGGAACAAAAATGACAATCTTCGCAATAAGCTGGAAACGTAATTTCTGTTATAAAACTATTCGCCTTCCCTCTAAATACTCCTCATAGAACCCGTACTGCCCTATATCTTGTAAGAATGGATTTAAAAGAATATTCATGCTAAGTATCGTCAGAGTATTCGTAAAAATGGTTATTCTATGTAATTTTAAAGTGATTGGTACTAATAAGTACCATCAGGGTTAAATAGCACTCAAATTATCATAAAATCAAGTTCTCTCTACGGAAGATGATTCAAAACTCAAACAAGAGTTTTAAATATGTATTCCCCCCAAAAAAGGATTAATGAAAGGCCCAAATAGGAATCGTCACATATTGAAACAAAATATGACGGCTGTAGAAATGGAATGTACTCATGAATAAAATCATCATCGTAGTAATGTAATATTCAAACACTTAAAGACACGTAACATATTTTGTACACTGTCCATGCAGATGTTTCAAGCTTAATGAAGCAGATGATGAGTAATACACTTCTTATAAGAATGTAGTAACATACCTGGGTTTCTTATTACTTTCCGAAGTGAAACAAATTTTAAAAGAACTTCTGGAGTGGAAATTTAAGTGCTGGAGGGATGGGAAAGGGGCTTCCAGTTCAGAGACTCTAACAACATTCCACTAAAAAGATTTTTAACTCTTTCTGTGTGGAAGCAAAAATAGCAGCATGTGCTATCGTGAATCGAGAGGGAAATACTTTTAGAAAGATATCGCATCATTTCATGCAAAAGGGTG